>CM070014.1:17583261-18033195 GCA_036247105.1 Cirrhinus mrigala
GCTTATTATAACAATTGTAGGTTTAAACAATTGCTTCACAGGGTTCTACGCTTACTTTTCTTTTTAGGAGCACTTGTGGTCCTGACTTAAAAAATTTAGGAGCACAGTCAAAATTGTAGGAGCACCTTCTAATCCATAATCAAAAAATCTGATCAAAAATTAGCCTTCCCATTACGAGGAGATATAATCTCCTTAAGGCGATTTACAGGGGGATTTTGTTTTTACCTTTGTAATGGCATTTTTCTAACTTTTTTAAAAGTATGTGGCATATCTTGGCAAGTATCTGGCCAAGTAAGGTGGCATAGAAGAACACAAAAGTGGCTTGCAGGTGTATTTTTATATGTTTAATGAGGCTCAGAGGTGGCATGAGTGCGATCAAATGCATAAATTCATGTTGAGATTAATGTTTTAAATGTACAATTTTGAATACAGAAATGTTAAATGATTTAAATAACTGAAAATATATTTAAAAAGTGAATCTAACTCTGCCAGTAGGTGGTGGCAATTCACTGACTTAGTTACTAAATCATTCATTCATTTGATTCGTTTGAATAGCTGATTCATTCAGGAATAAAGCAAGTGACTTCATGAATGGGAAATTGAATTGAATCATTGACTCATTGACCAGATTTGTTTTAAAACGCATGTTCATTCATAAACGAAATGGCGCTGTGTTTGAATGGAGATGCGCAGCGGCTCATTTGTGACTTGTTTTTAAACTATTTTTGATGACGAAATCAACAAAATCAACCAATAGTGTTATAGTCAGACAATGTAAGTCACTTAATATTAACTTCTTGTTTACTTAACTGTTGTATTGAATCAATATCTCATTTACGAACAAATATATCATTTTCAACTAAGCTCTACACTGCACAATGAATCTCTTATTTACACTCTCTCTACACTTTGTTTATGAAAGGATTTGTGAGATATGTCTGTGATACATTACTCAATGTTGCAAAAACACGTAGAAACCTTTGAAGCTCCTCTCACCACAAACACAAATATGCTGATCGGGTCACTCGCACTGGTGCTCCTAAATATTTTTTCACAGTCGCACACAATAGGTTTTAGTCGCAAATGCGACTGAAATGATCACAGTGTAGAGCCCTGCTTCAGGAACAACAAAGTGCTGGGTAGTAATTGATTACATGATTATGTAATCAGATTACAAAATGTGTTACTTGTTATTATATTATATATACATTTATTTTTTAAACAGACTACAGTTATATTTTTGATTACATGTTATTAGCAAGATAGCAATAAATTACTCATAATTTATTGAGTCTACTTCTTTTTCATCTTCTGAATTTTCTCATCACTTATTCCTTTTTTTCCCTTTTTGTACTTTTATATATGTATGGTACAAAATTATCCTATTTAAATCAATATGATCAACGAGTTAGGTCAAAGGTAATCTAAAAGTAATCAAAGTAAACACTTAAAATGAGTAATGTAATGGATTACGTTATGTGATTTTGGATGCAATCACAGTATAGAGATAACAGGAAATGACTCCATCTGCATGAGCACCATGATTCGGCTTGTTAGCCTGTTGGCTTTGGTGCTATGCTAACTGCAAGAGTACCATGGCTCAATATGTTCTAATTCACATGGCCCCTACACAATGTTCACTGCTTCCTATTCAGTGAGTATCTATCAAAGTTCACTTCAGTTGACAGAAATTATTTGGAACGGCCTGCAACATTAAACACAGACAAAACCTGTGTCACGCATATTAGAGAAGCTTGAGAAGTAAATATGATGACATAATATACTTCTGCAAATGAATAAATATCTGTAGTATATGTTTGAGCAGTATACGTGTGTATATAGGTGCATCTCAAAAAATTAGAATATTGTGAAAAAGTTCATTTTTTTGTTTGTAACTTATTTCAAAAAATGAAACTTTTATATATCCTAGATTTATTACATGTAAAGTAAAACATTTCTAAAAATTTTTTGTTTTAATTTTGATGATTAGAGCTTATAGCCCATGAAAGTCAAAAATCCAGTATCTCAAAATATTAAAATATTTATATTTGAGTTTCATTAAATGTCCATCCCTACAGTATAAATCCCGGGTATCTCTTGTTCTTTGAAACTACAATAATAAGGAAGACTGCTGACACGGCAATGGTGCAGAAGACAATCAATGACACCCTCCACAAAGAGGGTAAGTCACAGAAGGCCATTACTGAATGGGTGGCTGTTTATAGAGTGCTGTATCAAAGCACATTAAATGCAAAGTTGACTGGAAGGAAGAAATTGGGTAGGAAAATTTGCACAAGCAACAGGGATGACCACAAGCTTGAGAAAACTGCCAAGCAAAGCAAAGCAATCATCCTACATCTGCGTTTTATCTTTTTTTGTAAAGGCCTTTTGACCTTCTTTGCATGTTCACTTTGTAAACACTGGGTCGGTACTTCTGCAGCGATGTTGGACGATTTTGAAGTTGGAGGAGAAAATGAGATGGGAGTTTTTCAACATAGCCTAACTGTCATGAACCGGAATACACAGAGTACACACAGAGCTAAACAAGATGAGCATTTGAGATTAAAAAGTATATAAATTGCAATTTACAATTTACTGCAAATAACTGATTGTTTTGCTAGATAAGACCCTTCTTCCTCGGCTGGGATCATTTATAGCCCTTTGAAGCTGCATTTAAACTGCATTTTTGAAAGTTCAAACTCAGGGCACCATAGAAAACCACTATATGGAGAGAAATCCTGAAATGTTTTCCTCAAAAAACAATTTCTTCATGACTGAAGAAAGGAAGACATGAACATCTTGAATGACAAGGGAGTGATTAAATGATCTGTACATTTTTGTTGTGGAAGTGAACTTCTCTTCTAATATGAAAATAAGTTTATTTTGGATGTGTTTTTGCTATTTAACCATACTCGAGATTCACAACCATGTGCAAACTGCACCTAGAACTAATTAAACTCATTAATAACACTGGAGCCTCAATTCATTTTCCCTTTTCATTCCAACAAATCTCTTTTATTAAAGACTATAATGATGTGCAATGAGTGATTAAATTTCCCTATTTCATTCTTGTGAAATTATGTATCAGTGTTCCCTTACTCCCCATGTCCTTCATAGTGTCCTTCGAACTGAACAAACTGTACAACACATACTTTTATAACAGTTGTGAAGTTAGATCTTTATCAAATGCAGTACTTACTCAGGCAGTGCACAACTTAGAAAATGTCAGAACATGTGTGCTAACCGCTAGCTCACAGCTTCAACCAATCTTATAGCATCCTCTCTTTTTTAACCTTTTCTCCTTTAATTAGTAAGGACACATGATCGAAGATGACAGGAAATGACGTGCAAGCATGAAATGACATACTCTCATTCCCTTCATTAGCACTATGTGTCAGAACATGTATGCTAAATGCTAAGCCATGTCTAATATAAACCTTAGTGTTCTTTGTATTTGACCTTGCCATCACTTATAGTGATAGTATAGAGAATATATATATGCTTACTGCTCACTCACAGCTGTTAGTAACAGTATACACAGGACAGGTAATGATGCAGAAACGGCAAATGACAAAGAAAATTCACATTCACTGCATGGAGTGCTGCCACAATGGCATACTTTTGTAGGCCAATCCACAAGTTAGCATCGCACTGGTTTCCTCAACAAAACAGTAGGATTTTTCCATTGGCTTTAGATTATTTCAGAAAATAAGCTCTGTGACCAACAAAAGTCTTACACAATTTGATCATCAAGATAATCATTACAAATGAACAACATTTTAAGCCTAATTTTGAGATCTAAATACAATCAGCAGAGGTAAAAAGCTTGTTTTTATTCTTGTATTGCATTGTTTTAGGCTACAAGCAAGCTACACCATAATTACATGACTTAAACGTCAACGTTCAGCCTTTGTTTTGAAAACATTTTCCCTGAAAGTTTAAGTTAGAATAGTTTGCAAGAACATGTTATAAACATAACAAGACTGTGAAAGCCAACTAGTGAGTAAATGAGTTCAGTGTGATGATTTAAGGATTAGTTCACTTCCAGAACAAAAAATTACAGATAATTTACTCACACCTTTGTCATCCAAGATCCACATCTTTCTTTCTTCAGTCGTGAAGAAATTATGTTTTTTGAGGAAAACGTTACAGGATTTCTCTTCATATAGTGGACTTCTATGGTGCCCACGAGTTTGAACTTCCAAAATGCAGTTTAAATGCAGCTTCAAAGGGCTCTAAACAATGCTACCTGAGGAATAAGGGTCTTATCTAGCAAAGCGATCTTTTTTTTTTTTTAATTACAATTTATATACTTTTTAACCTCAAACGCTTGTCTTGTCTAGCTCTGTGTGAAAACTGTGTATTCCGGTTCATGACAGTTAGGGTATGTCAAAAAACTCCCATCTCATTTTCTCCTCCAACTTCAAAACATCCTACATCGCTGTTTTAACTTTTTTTGTAAAGGGCATTTGACCTTCTTTGCATGTTCACTTTGTATACACTGGGTCGGTACTTCTGCAGGGATGTAGGATGCTTTTGAAGTTGGAGGAGGAGAAATTAGATGGGAGTTGTCTAGCAGAGCTAGACAAGATGAGCATTTGAGGTTAAAAAGTATATAAATCGTAAAAAATTTTTAGAAAATAACCAAACATTTCGCTAGATAAGACCCTTCTTCCTTAGCTGGGATCATTTAGAGCCATTTGAAGCTGCATTTAAACTGGATTTTGGAAGTTCAAACTCATGGGCACCATTGAAGTCCACTATATGGAGAGAAATCCTGAAATGTTTTCTATAAAAAACAATTTCTTTACGGCTAACACATTACCAGAAAACAGCTTACTTCCTTACTGAAAAATAAGGTGGATACCAGCCACCTCGTGGTAATTTTCTGAAGCGCCCCAGAAGCGGCTCTCTAAAGTTAGGTGCCTAGTCTATTTTTGATGGATAATAATAATAATAATCATCTTGCTATCGTCAGAGACATGAGCAACAGGCCATATCTCTGAATATTGTTGATACACAATACTATCGTCTGTGGCACAACCATAGCTGGGATCCCCAGAGAGCTGTAGAGCCTAGTCAGCAAATTTTCTTTGGCCCGGATCTGGCCCATATCAACAACTAAAGTGTGGCCCAGATTAGTATTTATTCACTGGCCCAAAACTGGTCCACATCTTTTTAGCCAGAACTGAACCAAAACAGTGCCATAGCCCAACCCAAAATGAGCCAAATCATGAAAACGGATGTCGCTGATATATGGACCTCACTGGTATTGTTGAATAGCCCTTACGTAGCCCACATGTGGCTGATAGACCAAAAGCAATTATTTAATCGTATTTATGCCACACCTATTTTTTATTCAAATACCCATTACACAGTAAATCTAAAACACAAAACTTATTCACAGACGTTTTTATTATTATTTTTATAATAAAATTTTAATAACAGAAGTACAATACAGAACATATCAGAAGTATGCTATGGTGTAAATGTCAAATGAGTAAATAAATGTACAATAATGGAAATTTTTAGAAAGTCTTACCAGCCTTTCTCATGCACAGTCTCTCAAGAAAAATAAGAGAGAAAATTAACATTAGCATGTTATAATTAGTATCATAGATTTGATATTATTTTCATATTAAGACAAGCCATGACATGGGTGCTGGTGTGTAGCCCTTTTTGCTACTCTAATAACAGGCTATTTTTAGACATAATAATTAATAAAAAATATATAGCATTAATGAAAATGTGAAATGAAAAAGTATTCTATCCAAACATGTAAATTGCTCATAAACAGTTTTCTAGCAAAGTAACAAGCTGTGGACACTGAATGACTATGACTAAATGGCAATCTGTTTTTTTGTAATTTTTCCAGTGTTGCAAACCTGATTGAGATTACGTGAGGAATGAGAGATTTGTTCGTGTTTAATTCGCGTTAACTAGAAAAGAGAAAGGAATGATCGCATTCACTCGCTCTCCCCGCTGCTGCTTGCTCATAGAGGTCTGTCACGCCACATCAAAGAGGGTCAAAATGGCATTAAATTTCCTGATATAATAGATATAATTTTAAAGATGAGACTTTGTTTCTTATTGAAAATAACAAAAAACTGCACTTACCTGAATAAGACTGTGTGTCTGGTTAAAGGCTGCTGTTGTGAGGGAGCAGAGCGGGAAATAACGGACATATTTTCAAATTTACAGTAATCCACCAATAGGAATACAGGAAGAATGAATGAATGGGCTCTAATGTGGACTGCCACAAACCAGCCACACTTGACTATACTAGGTTATGCAGGTTTTTCCAAGTAAAAGCTAAATGTTAACCATAAGTTAACATATCCCACGGTGTGCCATAGCCAAGCCATATATGGCCCTCGTTTGTGTGCAGCCATCTGGGCCATATACCTCAATACAAATAATCATCCAAAATAAAATTCCCTCCAATTCTAAAGCCATGGCAAAACATATATGGTGAAAGTTTGGCCCATATGTGCTCAGCCATGCCATACCTAGGCCAAACGTGACAGCTATCAGCCACATTTGGCCCAAAGGTTCTTGCTATCTGCCTTTGAAGCTGCATTGAAACTGCAACTTGGACCTTCAACCACTGATCCCCATTGAAGTCCGTTATATGGAGAAAAATCCTGGAGTGTTTTCCTCAAAACCCTTCATTTCTTTTCTGCTGAAGAAAAAAAGACATGAACATCTTTTATGACATGGGGGTGAGTAAATTATCAGTAAATTTTAATTTGGGAGTGCACTAAACCTTTAACATGTATGCTAACAGCTAAGCCATATCTCAGCATTATCTCTCTCTTGCTCTCTCTCTCTCTCTCTCTCTCTGTTTTTTTAAAGCAATGTGTAAACAGGAAGTTATGTAAGCTCACACTGCATGGGCCTCATAACACAATGTTCAGCCACAGCCTTGCTAAACCTCAGCACATTCTCTTTTTTCAATCTTTCTGCCACTTTTATTGATATTGACAGTATAGGACAGGAAATGTTACAACACAAAATGGCATGAGCTCCACTCAAAATTATGTCTTTCCATGGTGAAAAAACAGCATATGCTGGTTAGGTATATTTTGATGCTGGTTTAAGCAGGTCCGTTGCTGGTTTATGCTGGTCCTTTGCTGGTTTATGCTTTATGCTTTAAACCAGCAAAGGACCAGCATAAACCAGCTAAGGACCAGCATAAACCAGCTAGGGACCAGCATAAACCAGCAAAGAACCAGCATAAACCAGCAAAGGACCAGCATAAACCAGCAAAGAACCAGCATAAACCAGCAAAGGACCAGCATAAACCAGCAAATGACCACCATAAACCAGCAAAGGACCAGCATAAACCAGCAAAGGTTCAGCATAAACCAGCAAAGGACCAGCATAAACCAGCAAAGGACCAGCATAAACCAGCTAAGAACCAGCATAATCCAGCAAAGGACCAGCATAAACCAGCTAAGGACCAGCATAAACCGGCTAAGGACCAGCATCACCTGGCAAAGGACCACCATAAACCGGCAAAGGACCAGCATAAACCAGCTAAGGACCATCTTAAAACAGCATAAAAATATAGCTACCAGCATACGCTGGTTTTTTCACCAGGGTTAGCATCATAGCATTGTTGTAGCATGCATGCTAACCGCTAAACCTCAGAGTAGAAGTCTGTGTGATTTTCATTTTTTAAGTCTCCCTCCTGCTAAAAATAAGCAAGCTTTCTTTCACTTCCCGCATGCACATGTTGGAACATGCATGCTAAGCACTAACCGCTAGTATTTTGTTTGTATATTGACAGTAATAACCAGGTAACAGGTATGGAAGTGTGCACCGCAGCTCAACATGTCACTCGCTAACCGCTAGGCCACAGCTCTGACAGATATCGGAGCATTCAGTAGCCTGGTTTCTTGTGTTCGAGTCTCGCAGAGTCTCAACGTTTTGACAAAAAGTACGTTCAGATCAGACTCTTTGCTTCGTGATCCTACATGTAATATCGACTCATTAGGCTTTCATATCACAGGAGGGTGCGGTCGGTTGTCGCGGGCTCCCTCAGGTCTCCATCAGATCGCTTTCTAGAACATGTCTCCTCAGTGTTAGCTAGTAATGAGCCACTTGTGCAGTGAATCAGTAGGGCCTCTGCGACAGAGAGACAGACTTGACAACTGTGAACTTCCCAGAGCAGAGAATGTCAGAGAAGGAGAGAGGCAGGGTGAAAAAAAGCAGGCTCCTCGCCCAATCAGAGCGCTTTGAATAATTAAGGCGATCGGCTTAATTAGCTCAATTACGTTAATTTGACCACGGAACATGGCCATATGGTGAAAGGAAACAAAAGAGGGGGGAACTAATTAAAAGTAAAATAATGAGGATTTTAATTAAGCTTTTCCCCAGACGTCAGTGAGAGGGGATCTGGTGCAGGAGAGAGTAATTAAAGTAGTGTAGCGCTGGCAACATTTCTCTCTCTCTCTCTCTACTTCTCTTTCTCTCCCTCACTTTTTCACTCACTCTCTCAGAACTGTGAGGGCTCAATCGGTCTAATTAAATCTGTAAATAAATTAGCTACATGGAAGCCTGCTTGAGTTGACACCCCACCCCCAACACAAACACTCACCCACACGCCTCTCCTATCTTTATCTCCGTAGCATGACTTGCGGGTGGGGCGGAGGTCTACCTCAGATTTGTTTCCGACTAAATACTGCTTGCGAAACTTGTGGAAGCTTTTTGCACTGCGTATTTTCCTTGAACAACTCCACCACTATTGTTTTCACCCCACTGAAATAACATTTACTACAGTAAAACTACAGAAACTTGCTGTTTATGACCACTGTTGTCAAAAAATTAAGTTGAAATGCCTTAAAATCACTTTTTGAAGGAGATGACATACTCATTTACTGTGTTTTTACAGTAGTAGCTGTGGTATTTTGGAATAAAAAGGGTTTATATGCAAAACATGCCTTTTTCCTTTTCCCTCATGACTGTCAGCTTTCTTTTCTTTAGCATATTTGTTTTCCTAATTTGCAATTCAGGCTCACTGGAAGAACGTGCCTGTGGCAACATTTGTGCAAAATGATATTTTGCACCACTTTGAAAGTGTAATGTCCAGTGAGTGGCTGCAAAAGCATGTTCAGTTTTATCCAGAACAAATGCACATGGCAATGTTGTATTACATTGGTTGATGTATCACAGTAGGTCGGAAGTGAAATGTCCGGCTCTATTGGTACTTAAAGGAGAAATCCACTTCCAGAGCAACAATTCACAAATAATTTACTCACCCCCTTGTCATCCAAGATGTTCATGGATTTTTCTCTATATAATGGACTTCATTAGTGCCCTGATTTAAACTTCCAAAATGTAGTTTAAATGCAGCTTCAAAGGGCTCTAAACAATCCCAGCTGAGGAAGAAGGGTCTTATCTAGCAAAACGATCAGTCATTTTTTTCGGAAAATAAAAATTTGTATACTTTTTAAACACAAAAGCTTGTGTAGCTCAGGCTCAGGGATGCGTGTTCACGACACTATGTACTACTGAATCATGTCGAAAGGTCACACGGAATGTAGGCAGAACTACAGACCCAGTGTTTACAAAGCGAACGCGCAAAGACTAAGAAAGCGCAAGTAAGTCGCTGTTTACAAACAAAAAGGTACAACGATGTTGGATGATTCTGAAGTTGTAGGAGAAAATAAGATGTAGTTTTTCGCCATACTCTACTTTTTTGAGCCGGAGTACACAGACGATGAACTTAGACGTGATTCGTAGTAGTGATGGGATGTTCGGATCATTTTACCGACTCGGACCTTTGAGTCTCGTTCAGCAAAATGAACGAGTCTTTTCTCGAGTCATTTCGTTAATTTCGTTCATTTTAGCAAAATATAATTAAAATGTTACGTGTTACTTCCCTAACACATCTACTGCTTGCACAAACGTTGATCACACTACAAACAAGACAAAACTATAATGCTATAAGAAACAGAAAAGATTCATTAATTGTTTACCTTTAGTCTTTAGTCTATGATTAGCTCACCTCACCTCTTATCTGACAAGTTTTCGGGTTCGAGTCATTCGTTCATCACGTGACAGCCCCATAAGATGAACGAATGACTCGAAAAACCCGAAGAGTCGAAACAGGTGAACTAATTCCAGTACAGAACCTAATAGGATGTTGCGGATGTGCGACTGAATGAATCACTCCTCGAGACGATTCGCACGTCCTGATTTTGCTGAGTTAGATGTATTCCTGGGTCAACATATTTTGTTGACCCTGGAACATTTTAATCCAATTAAATCCAATTGGTAATCCAATTAAACAGAGGAAATGATAGATGAATGACACTAATTGTAAGCCTAAACTTTACAAAAACTATAAACTGTTTTTTCAAATTTGATTGGTTAATCACAATGTTGTTCCAGGGTCAACAAAGATGTCGTACTTGGTAAAATCAGGTTCTGCGAGACGACTCGTTCTTCCCGAGTCACATTAAACATTCGTTTAAAATGAACGAATCCTTCATGAATGACCCATCACTAATTTGTAGCATCGTGAATGCGCATCCCAGAGCCTGTGCTACATGAGCTTTTTTTTTCAAAAAAAAAAAAAAAAAGACTGATTGTTTCGCTAGATAAGACCCTTTTTCCTCGTTTAGAGCCTTTTGAAGCTGCATTTAAACTACATTTTGGAAGTTTAAAATTGGGGCACCAGTGAAGTCCATTATATGGGGAAAAATCCTGAAATGCTTTCCTCAAAAACCATAATTTCTTTACGACTGAAGACAGAAAGGGGGTCCCATGGGGGTCTTATCAAGGGGGTGAGTAAAATATTTGTAAATTGATGTTCTGGAAGTGGACTTCTCCTTTAAAGGATATTGATAGTAACTGATAGTATTAACAAAAGCAAATGTGAGACAAAACACATTTGCTGAAGCAGCCATGCAATTTCTTGCTTGCTTCTTTAACTTTTAAGCACTTTTATTGTAACTTGTATTTCACAAGACTTGTACATTGTAAGTGCAATGCAAGTTTACCTCATCAGAAAAGCCAAATATGGAGTTGATTATGTAATGCAAATGCAAATTTACAAATCATTCACTATGGTAAAAGTGTTTTAAGGAACTGCAAAAAATAAATATTTATTAATCAGTAATCTGTCTGGTAAACATGCAGTCACATAACCGAAATCTGTGTGGGGAAATCCTTAAGCGAATATCCAGACTTTGTGAATTTCTACTGAAATGTTTGGATTTTGTCAGTGAAAAGTAGCCAAACCAAAAAATATCCAAACCACATTAACAGAACAGTAAACTCTGAGGAAATGTTTGTGGACAGTATTTCCCCACACAGATTTTACTAATGTGACTGTATGTTTACTAGACAAATTATTGCTTTATAAAGATTCATTTTAATGCAGTTCCTAGCATTTTAGCTTGCTTCTGTCTATATGCACTTATATCGTAACTTGTGTTTCACAAGACTTGTACATTGTGCAGCGCTGTACCAGGTGCGCTACAGAGCAAGTTTACCAAATCAGAAAAGCCATAAATGGATCTGGTTATGTGATGCAAATGTCAAAATTAATTATTAATTTATAAATCATGCACTATGGTAAAAGTGTTTTGAGGTCCTAACATAGTAATGTGCAAGGAACTGCATAAAATAAATCTTTATAAATCAATAATCTGTCTGGTAAACATTCAGTCTCATTAGTGAAATCTGTGAAAATTCAGATTTTGTGGATTTCTATTGAAATGTTTGGATTTTGCCTGTAAAAAGTAGCCAAAAAAATTGCCAAACCACATTTTATGGAGCAGTAAGCTTAAAGGGAATTTTTGTGGACAAATTCCAGTAACATAAATAGGATCTAAAACTTTGTGTAAAGGTGAAAGATTTCCCCTTACAGATGTGACTGCATGTTCACAGATTTTTGATTAATAAACATTTATTTTTATGCAGCTCCTTGCATTTTAGCTTGATTCTGTAAGTCTTTAATAACTTGTAACTTGTGTTTCACAAGACTCACTGTAAGTGGAATTCCGTGCCAGGTGCGCTACTGAGCAAGTTTACCACATCAGAAAAGCCATATATGGAGCTGGTTTTGTGATGCAAATGTCAAAATATATTGATTTACAAATCATGCACTATGGTAAAAGTATTTGGAGGTCATAACATAGCATGGTGCAAGGAACTGCATAAAATAAATCTTTATTAATCGATAAACGTTAGCGAAATCTGTATGAGGAAATCACTTCCCCTTACTCAAAATTTCAAATTGCGTAGATTCCTATTGAAATGACTGGATTTCATCTACAAAAATTCCCTAAAAGTTTTCTGCTACTTTTTATATGCGAAATCTGAACGTTTCAATAGAAATCCATGAAGGATTTCCCCACAGAGTTTTTGCAAACAGGTTCATGTTAATTACGTAGATTTGTCGCAATGACCAACAAAAAGCTGACTGGTTTGAAAATGACTTCTGTGTGAAGTGTGCTTCATATTCTATTGACAATGGTCTTTTTTGGCCCACAAAATCTCAGTACTGTGACTGTACCTTAAACCTTAAAGGGATAGTTCACCCAAAAATAAAACTTCTGTCATTACTCACCCTCATGTCGTTCCAAACCCATAAGACCTTCCTTCATCTTCGGGAAAACACAAATTAAGATATTTTTGATGAAATCTGAAAACTTTCTGCAACACAACTGACACGTTCAAGGCCAAGAAAGGTAGTAAGGACATCGTTAAAATAGTCCATGTGACATCAGTCGTTCAACTGTAATGTTAAGAAGCTGTAAAATAATTTTTGTGCGCAAAGAAAACATAATGACTTTATTATGCAAATTTCTTCTCTTCCATGTCAGTTTTTGACATGGGTACATGACAGTACCACGACACATGTGTGTGCATTCCTCTGCTTGCAAACAAGGCACAGCGCATCCGGGTTCTCACATCTGTTTTTCGGCTGATTCTGCGTGTTGAATCGGTAGCGGAGCTCGTTGTCACGAAAGAGAACTCCGATTGGCTATTCAGCTTAGCGAATGCGTGCATGACAAAAAATAAATAAATAAATAAACTGAAAGCGCTGTTGCTTTGTATATCCACAGTTTAAGCTCTTTAGGTTTCCCTGTTTGAATGCCGAAAATTGATTTACTGCCACCTGCTGGTATGGGACAGTTATGTTCATTCACGCAAGCGCAGACCGTACACGCTAGAGCCGTCGACTGTCCAGTGTGTCCTAGTGCAACTTTTTTTGCCCCAACGCATGCGATGTGAGGCAACGCCACAGTCGCCTTCCTTTATTGCTAGTTTTTTTGCACAAAAATCTCCAATGGCTGCTGTTCATCTCCACTGTCTGCTTTTATATCTGTGAGCTCATTTAAACCAGAGCCGCTGACTTCCACAGGCACGACATCAGACGCAATACTAAGCCTTTTATATTACCCATGCTGCTCTGCTCACCGGTTTCCGTTCCCGTTAAAACAGTCCACCCGCAGGTCCGCTCACCATGTCGGGCTGAACTTTCCCTTTAAGGGCTGATTTGCCTGTAATATCTCATTACACCAGACCTTGATCACGTCCTCTCTTCTTCTGGGTGCCCCCAGCCCCCAATCTTTTTTACTCACATTGATGGCACATTTTTAATTAGAAAATGCATTCAGACTGACAACAAAGTGATTTGCATATTAAATTAACAGCTACTTACATTCCATGGTGCCTGGCAGAGGAGCCAGTTACAAAGAGAGTGCGAAAAAATTGTGTACCCAGACTGCAATGTGACAACTTTTTGTGTACCTTTTATTTGCACACATCCTCAAATATGAATTTAAATCCATAAAGTGATGTGATATGATCTTATTATAGAAGGTAAAATACATATTTTCACAAACAGATGCAACTAAATCAATATTCAAGCATTCCAAAAGTAAAAATGATGATTACATTCCCTGATTCTATGTGAATGAACACTGCAATGGAACTTTCCCTCTCTTCATCAATCATTACAAATTTTCCCAAGTTACAAACCTTATCAGGCCCAGTATTTTTATATCGCCCATATTTTTCTCCCACATCCCTCTCGATTCTAGATCAGTTTACAGTGATAGTGGCAGTGTTGTGTCGGTTTGAGGACTCAGGAGAGCCCTGTTCTCGTCTCATTCCCCTCAGGGAAGCCAGATGCTGCTATGAGCCCCAGAGACTGCGATGTAACAGAGGACCCTGACTAAATAAAAAACATTAACAGCGACTACACGGTGAACATAGATTGGCTGCTTCAAAGCACGTTTTGATTAGGATGTTGTTGATGCAGACTCTAGACTGTCAGGAGAGCTTGACACAGAGCGACATCCCCTACCCTCTCCCCGGTGAGGGAAGTAAACAAGAAAAATAATTAGGCATGCTGGCATTAATATACAATTATATTTGGTATATTAAAGCAATAAGTCACTCAAGGGTGCTTTACAGTTATTTTACCACAAGTAAGGGGTGATATCAGAAACAAATGTGAAGTGGACTGCTTAAAACCCATTTAAACCATGGTAAGATCACTGTTGAATTGCTTTTATAAAAACCCAGGTAACCATATTAAAAGATTCACTGATGTTCAATTGATATAATATTTTTAGATATTTTTTATATATCATTCTTTGCCTTGGTTTATGATAGATGCATTCAGTCAGATGCCAGTGAGGTCATCATGTATCTAGGTCATGTGAAAGTGGATACTTTGATTGTAAAGGACTCTAATTTCTGTCCTCTTGCATGCATTGCATTTTTTCGCTCTCGTTCTCTCTCTCTGTATCCATCTATCTATATCCCCCCACAGCCCAGGTGGGTTTGACTGTTCATTAGCACCCTGTGAAGAGGAACAGATGCAGATAGAAACACCTTCACACAAACACATGCAGACTGACATCAGTAGCAGAGCACACAATTAAAGTTTCAAGACACTGAATATCCCCAGGATTTAGATCACAATTAGAAGACATTTCTTACAGTGTCTTTTTTTCTATCTCTCACTCTTTGTCTGAGCTCTCAGAGTTCTGTGATTAAGGTGTAGCTCATGGAAAAAGTCATTGCAAACTTGTATGATATTGCTTCTTACATAAAACACATATATTAGGCAGGATGTTCATGCTGTTCTTTTCCAAACTATGAAAGTGAACAAGACGGATGCAAGTGGTTAATGTGAATTTTATATTAATACATTTTTTGAAGATTCTTTGCATGTTGAGATCAGTGAATGCAGTTGGTGGTCACTTAGCCAGTCACAGTGCTGAAAAACAGACTATGAAGAAATGCAAATCTAAAGGATTTTCTGTGAATAACAATGTTCAATCTGTTCTTCATCACACAGGTAAAGTATAGGTGGGCTATAGGTAATACATTTATTACAAAAATTGGCAATTTTGCTTGCTTCACAGGCATTTGGGATTCTGCTTTCAATGCCTCCAAAATGGAAAAGGGTAGCATAAACATTCTTCAAAATTATTGAAGAAAAGGGGAAAAGAAAGGAAGAAAAGAAAAAGGAAAAGAGAGAAAGGGAAAAAGAAAGAAAGAAAGAAAGAGTAAAAATAAAAGGAAAAGAAAAACAAAAAGAGAGAAAGAAAAAAAGAAAAGTAAAAAAGAAAGAAAAGGTAAAGAAAGAACGAAAGAAAGAAGAAACTGATCTGAAAGTACAAAAGTGAGAAAAAGAGAAAAATGAAAAGAAAAAGCAAAAGAAAAATGAAAAGTAAGAAAGAAAATTAAGTTAAGGAAAAAGGGTAAAAGAAGGGAAAGAAAGAAAGAAAGAAAGAAAGAAAGAAAGAAAAAGAAAGAAAGAAAGAAACAGAAAAGAGTAAAGAAAGAAAAAAGAATTATAAAAATGAAAATAATAGGAAAAATTAAGAAAGAAAAAAATACAATAAAGACAAGAAAAAGAACATCAAAAGAAAAAAATTTAAGAAAGAAAGAAAGAAAGTGTAAAGAAAGAAATATGAAAAGAAAGATAAAAGGAAAAAGTAAGAAAGAAAAAATACAATAAAGACAAGAAATGAACAACAAAAGAAAAAAAGAAAAAGAATGAAAGAAAGAAAGAAAAAAGAAATATGAAAAGAAAGATAAAAGGAAAAAGTAAGAAAGAAAAAAATACAATAAAGACAAGAAAAAAATACAATAAAGACAAGAAAAAGAACAACAAAAGAAAAAAAAATTAAAGAAAGAAAGAAAAGAGTAAAGAAAGAAAAGTTAATTACGAAAACAGAAAAAAAGGAAAAAGTAGAAAGAAAGAAAAGTGAAAAAATAGAAAAGAAAGAAAGAAATTAAAAATATAAATAAAAGTAAAAAGTAAAAGGAAGAAACAAAATAAAGACAGGAAAAAGAAAAACAAAAGAAAGAAAAAGAAAGAAAGAAACAGAAAGAAAGAAAGGTTTGTAAGGACATGAGGGTGAGTAAATGATGACAGCATCTTCATTTCTGGGTGAACTGTCTCTTTAAGAGCTTTAGTACTTCTGTAGTGCTCACTCTGATAAGTTTTGTTAGCTGCTCTGCTGTCAATGTGAATCAATATCTCGTAGTTAAATGTCAGTTGGTTTGGCATTTGAGAAGTGATATCTTTCACAAAAAGGTGAAAAGAGGAGCGAGCCCTTCCTGTGGCCTCTAAACTCTCAGTCACAGCTCTTGGTGAGGTGTTCACAGGTGCGTCTGACACTAACGGGGTGTATCTGAAACAGACAGCCGGAAAAAGCCAAGAGGGAAGGGGTCCTGCAACCCATGAACCGACAGACTGAGAAAGCATTCAAACTCTGATGAGATAAGCCTGAGCTACAGCCTAACGCTCACTACGGCTAACCTGGAAATGGCAGGGCTGGAGTGAGTCCTGAGAGCTGTGTGTGTGTGTGAACTGTGTGTATGTAAATGCCAGTACAGCTCCTCTGAGGGAGCCCCACCTCACTGAACCACAGCACATCTCTCTCGTTATCATCCTTCACACACCTGCTCACACAGACAATAGGGGCAGTGTGTGTGTGTGTGCGTGTTTATGGAAGAAACAAGAAGTGATCAAGCAAGGTCAGGAGAATCTCCATGCTAAGTGCACATGGGCTCACCTGCTCTTTCATGTTTCTAAACAGTCAAATTGTGGTCTGTTTATTCCTTCAGTGTGTGTATGCAATTGTGAGAATCTTGATAAACAATCACTTCAGTATCTCTGTGCTCAATCTTTTTGGTTTTCAGTTTTCAGCAGTGCAACTGACCTCAGCGATTATGCTTGTAAACTTGCATGTTTGTGCAGCCTGAGTCAATTATTTCAGAGCTGTGTTGTTGCAGACCTAAAACATACTCAGTGCAGGTCTGTGAATGGTACAGGGCCCATAAAGAGCAAAAAATAGATAAATAAAAAGATTTTTTTTTTTTTTTTTTTTTTTTAAATGCAATGCTGTTGAGTTCTTTTTGAGTAAATGCAGAATTTTTTGTGGAAACAAAACCTTTGTGAGCGAACGCAAAGTTTCATGGTGGAACACAAAAAAGTTAAAAAAGAACACAAAGTTTCTTGAGGGAATGGAACAATTTTGAGTTCTTTATGAGCGAATGCAAAGTTTCTTGGAGAAACACAAGACTTTTGAATTCCTTGCCGAAGAAATGCAACATTTCTTGAGGAAACGCAAAGGTTTTGCAAGGGAACACAATATTTCTCAGCAAAACCCTTGAGGATGAACGTGACTTCCCAATCAACCAATCAGATTTGAGGAATAGGTTTACAAGGTATCAGTTTTACGCTTACACAAGGCTCATTTTTCTCTGATTTTACAGATGAATTATGGGTAGGGTTAGGTTTAGGGGTAGGGAGGTATAGGTTTAGGTCTATGTTTCAAAAGATCCCCCCCAAAAAAAAAAAAAAAAAAGATGCTCCAGGAACATGTCTGACCTTAGGGGCTCCACAGAATGCAAATGATTATATAAATTTGCAATACAATTTTGTAAAAATTGTAACAACTGAAACAACCTTCAGCTGTCAATATAATGCATACAATACTTCACAAACCTTCAGGTTAACCAGCAGTTATTGTGTTGTTTTTATCAGCTGTTTGGACTCTCATTCTGACCTTTTTTACATTTCAATGTACAGTACAGTTTTTATTTAACCTTTAGGTACAACACATTTTAATTTAATCATTATAATTTACCTGCTTGTAAGCACTGTGTGTCAGGAATATGGACCTGTTTTGTTGTGTTTTCGCCCCTGTTCTGTTCATGTGTGCCCTTATATGGTCATGTTTCTGTTCTTGTTTAGTCTGATTAGTCATTCTGTGCTCCTGTGTTCTCCTCATTAGCCTGTGTATTTAAGTTCCAGTCTGTGAGTTCTGTTTTTGTCAGGTCTGCCACACTGTGTACGTGTGTCTTCTCCCGTTCCTTGT
The DNA here is from genome assembly GCA_036247105.1 of Cirrhinus mrigala. Classification (NCBI taxonomy): domain Eukaryota; kingdom Metazoa; phylum Chordata; class Actinopteri; order Cypriniformes; family Cyprinidae; genus Cirrhinus; species Cirrhinus mrigala. Next base: position 17,601,630 of record CM070014.1, read on the forward strand.
GTGGATTTACCCTGTGTTTTGGATCTATTAAAGACTCTTTTGCTTATCCACCTCTTCATCTTTCGCCCAGCACAGTTCATGACAGACGACCCGACCTAACAAACAGTGTATTGCGTGTCTCCCTTCCATTTTTTTTCCACGTTTTACTCAATGTTTTTTGTTTCCATTGTGTCCCCATGGATCCCCTCGCCTGCCATGAATACCACCTCCTCCTTCTGCTGGATGAATACCTTCTCCCAGAGTGGGCTGCGGTTCCTACTTCCTGCCTAGAGAGGGCTCCAGTTTTCAAGTGCAGCCCGGAGAGGGTTCCTATTCCCAAGTTAAGCCCAGAAAGGACTCCTGTTTCCAAGTCAACCCCAAAGAGAGACTCTGTTCCTAAGTCCTGTCAGGAGAGGGTTTCTGTTCCCAAGGGCAAATCCGAGAGCCCGGAGGCTCACAAACGCCCGCCTTCCCACCCGCTCCTGCCTCCACCTCTGCTGTCGCCTGGCAGCCTCTCTGCTCACCACCAGCCCACCATCTGTGCGTTGGGCTCACCACGGATCTGCCAGTCTCCATCGGCATCGCGGCTGGAGGATCCCCTGTCTCTGCCTCCAGCCTCAGAGTCCAGGCTCCACCATGACTCCTAGCTCCTTCCTCTCCGCCGTGGCCCGGCAGTCCACTGGCTCCGCTGGGCTCCCTCATTCTTCCAGCTCTGCCTTGGTCTGGCGTCAACCATCCTGTGCCTCGGGACTCCACTCCTGTACCTTTGCCTCGTTCCTCCAGCCCTCCGGCTACGTCAGGCTTTTCCATCCCTTCAGCACCACCTTGCTCCTCTGTCGCTCTGGCCATCAGTTCCACCTCGGCCCTCTGGATCCTCCTCGTCACCCTGGCTTATCGGCTCTCCGTCTCCACCTTGGGCTCCTCCGCCACTTGCTCTGCCTCCGTCGGTCACCCCCCTGGAGTTGTTGGCCCTTCCTCCTTCATGGGTCCTCCCTCCATTGGCTCCACCGTGGGTCATCATAGTGGCTGTGGCCTGGGTCCCGCCTGGCTTCTCCTGCTCCAGGTCCCTCCTGTTGTCTCCTTGGCTCCTCCCTCCATCTGGGTATCCATCCTCTTCCTGAGCCTCCTCCCAAGTTCCCACCCATGCCTGCCTCCCTCCCTCCCTCCCTCTCTCTCTCTCTCTCTCTCTCTCTCTCTCTCTCTCTCTCTCTCTCTCTCTCTCTCTCTCTGTTATTTCTACGGCGTGAGGACACACCTTCCGGGAGGAGGGTGAAATGTCAGGAATATGGACCTGTTTTTTGGTGTTTTCTCCCCCGTTTCTGTTCCTGTGTGCCCTTATATGGTCATGTTCTTGTTTTCATTAAGTCTGATTAGTCATTCTGTGCACCTGTGTTCTCCCCATTAGCCTGTGTATTTAATTTCCAGTCTGTGAGTTCTGTCTTTGTTCGCTCTACGAAGTTGTGTACGTGTGTCTTCTCCCGTTCCTTGTGTAGATTTACTCTGTGTTTTGGATCTATTAAAGACTGTTTCGCTTACCCACGTCTCCGTTGTTCCTCCCAGCACAGTTCATGACACTGTGCAGTATTAACGTTCAAACTGTGTATTTACAATGTTAAAGTGGCTGGCAACAATAAATATTATTATTATTAGGAATAAAACTACCTCTCTTTTGAACTGTGCAGAGCTGTAGCTGTATAGTTAGGCCTATTACGCTACTGTATTTTAATGCTGGTCATTATGGTGGTACTTGGAGAGAAAAATATTTTCTGAGGTGGTACTTAGTATAAAAAGTTTGAGAACCACTGATCTAGATTAAAGACTCATCTCTTTAACCTGGCTTACACATAACACACTAACACATTTCTAATATTCACATCCATTAAAGGATTGTTAGGCTGCAGTTATTGTGTCAACTGGAACAGAGAACACCTCCCATAACACCCGATGTACTTGCTACATCGTAAGAAGAATGGGATCTACGCTAATATTAGCCTGTTTCATTCTTATTACAAGGTCGCCGTAGTCACCCAGATCCAGTCCGTTTCCATTCCAGATGGTGGATCAGCACCTAGAGGCAACTTCCACAGCCCTGAATGTCAGCAGAGACCATGAAAAATAGATGGGCCCCAGAAACAGATCCCAGCGAAGATCTCATCACCTCAACAAGACTACGAGAACCAGACAAGTCCTCTGCACAATCTGACTTGTGTTGCAGCCTATAATTAAACTACATTATACTGGTCTTGTTTGGCCAGAGGAGAACTCAAGGGTTTTTTCTCCATTCTGTCACTGATGGAGTTTTGGTTCCTTGCCACTGTTGCCTTTGGCTTGCTTAGTTGGGGACACATAATTTCTGGCAATTTTGTTGGCTTGATTGCACAGATACTATTGGAAGAGAGCACTGGATGATGACATCACTGAATTATCAATGAACTGACCTTAGGTGAAAAATTGACTGTTTGTTATTGCCCTCTTGCATTATTGACAAGCTATTTTCTTGTTTGACACTGTAAAGCTGCTTTGATACAATCTGTATTGTATAAAGTGCTATATAAATAATGGTGAACTGACTTGACTATAGAAGGAATTAATGTAAACTGTTTTTACAAGGGGTTGAGTTGGGTTGGGTTAGGTTAGTTGGCATAGCCCAGTTAGCCTCTGCTTGTAGATGTTATGCAATCTCAGAGAAAACAGCATATTTCTTCTCTGACAGCCATTTAAAAGTATTCAAACTTAATAAATAATACATTTGATTTCATTAATGTAGATGTTTGGCCTGTGGCCATTTTTAGGGATCTTAATTTATTAGCCAGTTAGCATTACGTCATTGTCCTGTGGTTCCAGAGTGATTAATTACATGGCATTTTGGGATCAAGTGATTGGCTTAAGAACTTCTTTGCCTATGATCAAGTACAGCAGATTTTAGTCACAAAATGAGCTACTGCCATGATGGAGTAACCGTTAACCGTTTGCTTGACTGTCCAAATGTTTAGCAAACTACCTAAATAATAACACATCCACTTAACAAAGACATTTAAACCTCCTTGTGAGTACTGAGGTTTCATACTGCCACAATAACACACAGAAACACATTAAGTATGTACAGTTTGCTCTTTACTGGCCAAGTATTTGCATATTAAGTTTTTTTTTTCAGGCCTAACATCTGAAGTACATGGCTTTGTAGTTCTACATTCATCAGATACACTGATATATTTGAATTTAACGAACCTGTCAAAAGCATTGCAACAAACAAAATCAGTGCAGTGTTCATGCATCTGTGCTTGTGTGAGTGTGTGTGAGCTTATTGTATAAGTCACAGAGGAATTCTGATAAGACTTTTGGAGCCAGACTGTAGACACTGTGCAGCAGACAAACCGATGACTGAGCAGATACTGAGGGGACTGGTAATATCGCTCTCTCTCTCTCACTCACTTTCACTCTCTTGCTTTCTCACTTTTAGTTCTTTTGAATCATTCACCACTTTAGAACTCAAGTCTGAAGAGGAGAATAGGGGAAACTGTCACACTACACTTTCTGAATATTTCTCAGGGTAATTTGTGCCATATAAGAGGTCCTTGTACCATTAAAATAAAATGCAAGTTCCTCCTCATTATACACAAAGCATTTATTTAATGAAATTCCAAAAACAGCTTGTTTTGGATCTGAGAGGGCATGATGACATCACCTGGGCACAAACATTTGCATAAACACCCCATCCAGAGCAAGGCATCGATGAATAGTCATCTTCTCACCATAGGCCCTGCCCACTGGCTTTCAGTCGCTTAATGGCTGACATTTAATTATGCTGAATGCGAGTATCACGTCAAAAGCAAAGAGAAAATATAGCTGCAAGCAGCAATGTATTGGCCAAGCACTAAGCACTAGGCAAGCAAGGCAGCAAGCATCATCTATAAGGCGTAATTATGACTATGGCATAATTGGTATCTATGTTGGCAGCATGACCCAAGGAATATTTTGAGATTCATTACAAAAGGCTAATGCAATCAAAAGTTATTAGCATGCTTGGACATTTCATAATTTATGGTTGATGAATGATTCATTACTTTTGACGAATAGGTGGTGCTGTTACCAAATTGATGTGGCATGGTCAGTGAGAGGTGACAATGGCACATACCATGTATATGTCAAAGCTTTGCTGAAATACAGCCCTTAGATGCAGTTTGGCATCTTTCCAGCAAATTCCTGGATGCGTTAAACAAAAACCATTCCGTATACATCAACACGAAATCCATAACTTTTTGCCAGCATGGTCTGAAGATGATCCGAGTCAAATTTGGTGAAAATCGGACCAACGGTCTAAGAGGTGATCGAAAAAGTAGGTTTTCAACATTAATCAAAATGGCGGACAGGAAGTTCAGCCAATTATGGCAAAATTTGTATCGATGTTCTCAGTATGATTCAAAGAATATACTGAGACCAGTTTTATTACAATAGCCCAATTTATTCAAACGTTATTAGCATTTTTGGACATTTCTTTATAACGTTTGACCAGAAGGTGGCCCCGAACTTTTTGAGTACTGTCAGAACATTGTGCTGAAGACACATACTGAGTTTCGTAGTGAAAAGGCCAATGTGTTATTGAAATATAGCATTTTTTGACAAAATTTAAAATGGCCAATGCCCAAAATGGCTGACATGGGAAAATTAGGTATGGTTAGACTCAAAATAGCCATTTGTCATATCTCCTGACCACTAGGTGGCACTGCGCCAAAACACTGCAGGTAGCCTCCGATCATGCTTGTTACATCGCACACCAAGTTTCGTCTCAATACGCCAAACCGTTGTGGACATATAGCCTCACATCTATTTTTGCGTGCTTTTCACAGAATTCATTCACACATTATTCGAGAACGGTTTGATGAATCAACTTGAATTCCATAACTTTTTGCCAGCATGGTCTGAAGATGATCTAAGCCAATTTTGGTGAAAATCAGACAAATCGTTGTCCAAAAAAAAAAAAAAAAAGGATTGTTTATTTTATTTATTTTTTGAAGATTTATTTTTGATCTTTTTGTCTTTATTACAATAGGACTCAAACTCAGGACACTGTAGCACAATGACGCTGTATGCTGGTGCGCTGCCCACAAGGCTATCGGCGCCAACGGATTGTTTATTTTTAATGGCATCCCAGATGATGTCTGAGTGATGTGTCTAAATGATTTCATAATGCTTTGTCTGGAAATGACCGTTTTATTTTTGATTATGTTTACTCACATGCATTAGCGAGGAGGTGTTGATACTGTTTCCAATGCAATGACATTAGTCAATCATAACAGCGGCCTAACAAGCCTTAAAGGACACGACCCTTAAAAACAGGTTGTTATAGACAGAGGGTCAGAATGAGGGTTGAAAATAATCATTTTTCCACATATTTACTGTTTTTTGTTTTTGATTTTTGTGCAAAAAACATTATTAACATTATAAGTAAACCTCAAGGAACATAATTAATAAAAAAAAAAAAAATCCACGTCATGATCCCTTTAAAACGTTTGGGGGGGTTTTCAGGGGCATCGTAGTTGGGTGAAAAGTGGGACTAAATTACCAGGGCCCCAAGTGGGGGGAGGGCCCCTGAGGAGTGAAATTTTATTTTCCTTTAAATATAATTTTAAGATCACAATAAATGTTGGCCCATGGCCACTGCTTGTGCATAGGGCCCAGAATTTGGTGCTACGCCCCTGGGGTTTTGATGCATTAAATTGATCAACACTGATGTAAAAGACTTTTACATTGTTACAAATAAATAAATGCTGTTCCTCTGAACTTTATATTAATAAAAGAATCTTTGAGAAGCAAATCAGCATATTAGAATGATTTCTGAAGGATCATGCGACACTTAAGACTGGAGTAATGATGCAGATAATTTAGCTTTTACCACAGGAATAAATTACATTCTAAAATATATTAAGATGAAAAATAGTTATTTTAAATTGTAATAATATTTTACAATATTTCTGTTTTTGCTGTATTTTAATCACTTAAAGAAGAATAATCAGTGATACAGGTTGTACAACATTTAAAAAAAAGTGTTTTAAACCAACTATACAAAACCACAGACACAGAAAACATTTGTGTAGTTCAACTTCTGACCTTGTCATTTATAAGATACAGCCCCTGTGACAACTAGCCCCAGTCTCCTCTATGCTGTGTCTGTTTTGGGTTTTGCTAATGCTTCACTTGAACACAACTATAGTATACAGTTCACCCCAAAATCAGTCTGTTACCTTAAGCTGTGCAAAACCTCATAAGTCATATGGGTTTGAACTGATATGAGGTGAATAAATGATGACAGAACTGTCACTTCCAGGTGAAATATCTCTTTTAAGAGGGCATTTGTGGTACTGTGTTCATTACCTCAGGGTGACGTCTATAATCAATCTTCTCTTTCCACCCTGTCAGCTATGGTGTGTGGATCTGCGGGTGAAATTCCTGCTGGTTTGATAGCAATCAGGATAAGCAGGGAAGTAACGGGGCGGTTCTTCTATAAACAGACACTTAAGAGGAACTGAGGCTGTGAATAATTACTGAGTTGAAATGAAATATGACTGATTACTATCATCATTAGATCATCCTCACCCTCATCTCTTATTGTAATGGTTGACACCATCGTCACTGACATCATCATTGTTTTCCTCACCATCTTCACTGAATGCACTGTTACTTAAACTGCTCATCTGGTGTAAGCGTTTCAATCTGCTGCTTGATTACAATTGTAAGCAGCACTTTTTGCTGGTGCTGAAAAATGCAGTTTAAGCAGGTGGTTGTGTTTTGAAACAGTAACTGGTAGACCAGCTTACCAATAAAAAAAAGGGATTTGGAACTAGTCGACCAGTTAATGACCAGCTGCCATTTTTCAAATCATAACTACCAGCTTAAGTTGGATTTTCCTGCATAGCAGACAGTTTAGCTGCAGTTGTTTACCTACAGTGAACCTGATGCTGTCAGCTTTTTTTTTTTTTCAAACGTCCTGTTTAATATTTATCATATTTAGAGGGTGTTTCATGACACCATTTTTCCAACTTTTTATGCATTTTTATGCAATGGTAACACTGTTTTGGGAGCTTGAAAATGCAACTTCTAAAAATGGGCCGTTTAAAAAAACTGCATGTTTTTTTCACATGCGGTTCCATGTGAACAGGGATAATTTTGACAGCATTGCCATCTATATGTAAAACACGTTGATGGCGTTATAAATAAACGCCATTACCAACGGTGTTATTTTTTCAGTAACGAGTAATCAAACGAATTTGTCTCACACACACGCAAAGAAATATACAGAGTGAGAGAGTCTTACATATCACAAAGAACTGACGCACTATATGTAAACAACATTCTTTGCTGTATTTTCCTGTCAAAATAACGGAGCTCCTTTTGAATTCTTTAGCTTTTAAGAACAATAGGTTTCTCCGGTAGTAGGCGGAACTAATGCGCAAACGGCACTCTTATTGGCTGGCACTCACCTATTATCGTCCCTGTTTTTCAGAAAATCAGTTTGCAGACATCGTGATTAACCCAGAGCTGATGAACCCAGCATCAGCATCAGAATTTTGCTCAAAATTGTAATTGTGATTGCTGATCATGATTGTTGTCATTTTCATTTTTAAACTATAATTATTGCACAGATAAGGAGAATATCAGCTCATATGCATGATTTATTATTATATCTTGTTTCCTGATTATATTATATTATTAAAAGTATAAACACACTCTCTGCATTATGTAAACTAGTAAAACTCAAAAACTTCAAAGTTAAAACAGTGAAATTTCTCATGTTAATTCTGTGTTTTTCTATTAAAGCAACAACAACAAAAAACTTTGCATTGTCACACTATGGGCCCTGTCATACATATACAGCAATGCGACGCCAGGCGCGACACTAGTGTTTTTTTTTGCTAGTTTCAGCCCGATGCAGTTATCATTTTCACCTCCAGCGCCACGTTATTTAACTAGCAAATGCATTTGTGCCCATTTGTGCACCCATGGACTTGCTGGTCTGAAAACTAGGTGTGTTCAGGTGCATTGTTGGTGTATTGCTATTTTGAGGCAATTGAAAACAATTGAGCCATTGATCAACTAAAACCTGGACTAAAGTCAATGCTGCCATAAATAGACATGGTGAAAGCGCAACTGGCTTTTAAAGGGAATGGGAGATGGGACAATAGGTACAACCCTTTTGGACAGTGTGTTGACCATTTTTTCTGTCATTAAACTAGCAAAAGTGGATTCGGACATGCCCTAAGTGCACCTGCACCATGTGATTCAGACCATGCGCTTAGATCGTCAAAATAGGGCCCTGAGATTGTGCAAGTGCATTTATTCAGCAACCACAATCACTAATTATAGGATTAGTTTACTAGTAAACATTTCCTGATAATTTACTGTGTAGAGCCAGATTGAAGCTGGATTGAAACTCCAATATGGACCTTCAACCCACTGGCGCCCACTGATGTCCACTATAGAGGAGAGTGGGGTAAGTTGAGCCAGCGGGTAAGTTGACCCACTCCCTGTATCTTGGCAACTGTACACTTTTCATGTCATGTGACCATGTAAATCACACATTATTTCTGCCAGACTGTGAAAAAGAGAAACACATGGGAGGACTGGAAGGCATCCATTGACTTTTAATTTGGCTTGTCAAAGTAACATTTTTGTATAACAGATGTAATGGCTGTTACAAATTTAAATCAAAGCAAATTTATCCATGTCTGAAGATATTTATGATGCATATACTGTAGGTGATTTAGCAACATATAAAACCATGCAAATCATTTAGCTAAATATTAGCGAAATTTGTTAGCTAGCTAGTTTTGTTGTTGTTGTTGTTTTTTACAAAATGCCAGCTATGAGGAAAAGTGAGCCAAATGCTGCGGGGTAAAGTATCTCTAAGTATAAACTGGTATTTTAAGTACCAGAAGATGCTTCTAATCACATTATAATCAAATATATCTTTCCACCTGCAGCCCCTACTGGTCTGTTCGACGTTGCAGAAAAGCTACCATGCCAAGAATCTTTGGACTAAAATGTTTATTAGTTTCAGTGATATTTATTCTTTCATTCGTATTCAGTTTTTATTAAATTTTACTCAAACTCTCTGTTTGGTCTGTTTTTGGGAAGTTTAAAACTTTGGTGTTCCACATATTGTGTGCAACATTATTGTTTCAGAAATGCAAACAACTACAGATTGAAAATTAAACTTTATTCGATTGGTTTTATTTTATGTTAGCTTTAAGAGAAGAAATATGACTGACTGTAAAATGAAACTTGATTTAAACTTGAGTTAAATTTTAAAAATAGGTAAATTATCTTTAGAAAACATCACATGGGTTTGAATCAGATTCAGTCAGATGGTCAGTTTTTATCCAGATGGCTCATCTTACCCACTGACTCGGGTAAACTTATCCCTAACCTGGGGCAAATTGAGCCACAGGAACCTTTTTATTATTCTTTTTTTTTTATTTTTTATAAGAAGTCATAATTTTAGAACACTTTGTCATATACATTCTGATCATTTAAAATGACAGGAAACATCCAGAAATTGTACTTCTACCTCATTTTCCATTATCTTGAGGACCATATAAGTAAACCCTTACCAAAAAGAAGTATACTTCAATTTTATTTTATTAAGTATACTTAGGTAAAGTTATACTTAATTATGAAGTAAGTACTTTAATGTACTTCACTTTAATTATAATGTATACTTTAAGTAAAGTATATTTTTTAGTATACTTTATGTAGTAAGTATACAAATATCAGAGTACTAGTAGTATACTATTAAGTGTACTATTTCAATAGTCCTTGGGACTAAACTGGCCCACTTTCTAGTATATAAAAGTATACTTTAAGTATAACAGTAGTAAATTTTGAGCACACAACTAGTTTACATCTATGTTTTTAGTTTGTACTGCAAGTATACTAAAAGTGAACTTGTAGGTATACTGATAGTTTACTGTGACAGCCCGGTTGAAGAATAAAATGATTTAACTCATGCACTGATGTCGTACTGTATTCATTTGGGTTTATTGTCCATATTGACTGCTCAAGAACGTAAGAGCTAGAAAGACAGATATATAAACAATATTGGAATTTCTAATGAATTTACATCCATATAAATGAAACAAACAATCGACTTTACAGCAACAAAATTACTAAATTAATGCTTACATTTATCACAAACAACATAAAATTATTTGCAAATAAAACAAACACATAAAACAGTCATAGAGAGTTACGGATATACGCTATATGTGTGTGTTTACAAGTGCGTAAACATTCTTGACTACCTTGTTCTCCTTTTCAACCAGGTGCCAAACAACAAAGTCAAAAACGAAACAAAATACTGAAAAATAAAACAACAAACAGCAACTAGATGTATAAATTAACTTAAATGTCCTTAATCATTTGATTCCATGATCCGTCTCCGTCTGTGCGCGCTCTCTCTCTGTATTTACGATCTCCGTGCATTTCTGTCAAGGTGCCTTTCAAAATAAAAGTCTCTATAGGTTAAATAACTTAAAGAGTGCAAAGAAATGATCCAAATTATAATAGACTCATAACGAATATAAATAAATACTGAATTAAATTATATCAGAATATTATATTAATCTTGTTAATTAGTTCAAATAACTGAGGGTTATTTACACTCCCACCAATCATGAGTGACTATAAATATCAAATTTTAATCACGAATGATTCCTAAAGTAAATTACCTATGTTTAAGGCTAGATGTAAAAGTGAAACTGAAACACAGTCTACTATGAACTGCTTAAATCAAAGGATATGTAAGGAATTTCAGGCTGCCTCCAGCAGCAGGACCAGCTTCTGGACTGCGCGCTCAACTACTGATGGTTTGTTTAGACGTTTGCCATCCTCCCCTAGATTTTGGTCTCCAAAATGTATCTTCACTCTTAATAACTTCTGCCAAGCGCCACTCATTCCTGGGGAGATCATCTGCCTTCTCCAAGACAATATCTCCAGCTTGCATGTTCCTTCTTGGTGTAAGCCAGCATTGTCTTGTTGCAATGTTAGACACATACTCCTTGCGCTAACGTCCCCAAAATTGTTCTGCTAAGTATTGGACATGCCGCCATCTCCTGCGAGCATATATGTCTTCTCTGACAAACTTGCCAGGGGGCAGTAGGGCTTGGGTTGTTTTCAGGGTGAGCAGGTGATTAGGAAGTTAGAGGCTCAGGACAGCGGGATCACTTAAATTATCTACAGTAAGCGGACGGCTATTTACAATGGCCATGGCCTCATAGAAGAAGGTTCGCAGAGAGGAATCATCGAGTCTTCCGGATGGGACTGGGACAGAGTGGAACAAAGAACACTTCTTACAGTTCTACTCTGTCTCTCCCAAACTCCGCCGGTGTGACTTGAATGGGGTGCATTGAAGACAAAGTCACATTGTTTTGCTGCTAAGAACGTTACTAGACGGTTGGTGTCAATCTCTTCCAAGGCCTCGGCAAGCTCATTCTTGGCTCCAATGAAATTAGTGCCTTGGTCACACCTTATTTGATGAACTGCTCCTCTAATAGCGATGAAACAATGCAGGCCATTGATAAAGGCATCCGTGGGCATGTCATCCAGCATCTCAATATGGATGGCTCTGCAACAGAAACAGGTAAAGAGAAGTCCATACCTCTTGTATGATTTACTTCCTTGTCTGGTGATGAACACCAAAACATCCATTCCACAGAACGTAAATGGAGGGGATGATCTATACGCCCTCAGGGCAGGTTTGCCATTTTTTGTTCTTCCGTGGGTCTGCGAAACTTGCGACATCTCACACACTGTCATACAAAGGAGGCTACAGTCCTGTTTACTCCTGTTATCCAAAATCCTCTTGAGCTGATCTCATTTAAAGTCAAGCCCTTTCCTTGATGTGCTGTTTTTTCGTGAGAGTCAGCGATCAGAAGTTTCGTAATATGGTGTTCCTTTGGAATTATCACTGGATGTTTAACAGAGTTAGGAACAGAAGCATCGCAGAGGCTTCCTCCCACCTTGAGCAATCCATCATGATCAATGAAGGCGTGGAGATTGTATAGCCTGTTGCTGCGTGGGAGCTGTTTGCCCTTACAGAGTAAAGCTATCTCTTTTGCATATGTCTGACTCTGCAAGTCCTTGATGATGATGCACTTAGCATCCTCACGTTCTGCCACTGTACTGTGGTCATTCGACTTGTCCTTCCTGACACGACGAAGTAGACGTGCAACTGCTTGGAAGACTTTGGACCAGGAGGACAACCTTGTGAGACGGTTGGATAAGTAGGCATACTGTACTGTTTGCGTGTTCAGAGACAGCCTTTTTGACCTCTGGGTCACCAGTTGGAAGTTGTGTGTTAACGTCCATAGGGGGAGGAATCTGTCTTTCCCACAAGACCTTCGGTCCTCTGAACCAGCTGGAAGTGACAAGATCATTAACACTCAGACCTTGTGATGCATAGTCAGCTGGATTTTCATCCAAGGGGATGTATCGCCACTGTTGAGGAGTTGTAGTGCGATGAATTCTCTGAACTTGATTTGCAACAAACGTGTGGAAGTGGCGAGCTTCGTTGTTTATGTAGCCAAACACTACTTGAGAGTCTGTCCAGAAATATGCCTCTGCATCTGCAAGGTTCATTTCTTCCTTTAACATATCATTCACTGCAACTGACACGACCGCAGCAGTTAACTCTAACCGAGGGATTGTCGTGACCTTAAGAGGGGCCACTCTTGATTTTGCCATGAGCAAAGAACAATGGACGTCACCTTGCTCATTTTCGAGCCTAAGGTACGAGCACTGGCCATATCCTCTCATGCTGGCATCTGAGAAGCTATGAATCTCTCTCTTTGTGATTCTCCAAAACCCAGCTGGCACGATACAACGAGGCACCTCAATCTTCTCCAAATTGGCAAGATCGGCCTTCCAGTGCTCCCACCCTGGCTGCAAACCATCAGGTAAGGGATCATCCCAGCCCATTCCATTTCGGCACATTTCTTGAAGAACAGTCTTTCCTTTGAGCAAGAATGGCGCAAGAAACCCTAAGGGGTCGAACAACGAGGCCACAGTAGACAGTATACTTTTACGGGTTGCTGGCTGGACCTTACCAATGACACAGAATTTGAAATTATCATGTTCCAGATGCCAGTAAATGCCCAAGGCTCTTTCCAAAGGCTGGTCAGTGAGGGAAAGATCGACAGCTGTAATGTTTACGGCACACTCAGAGGGCGGTATTTTCTCCAAAACTGCCTTGTCATTGGATACAAACTTATGCAGCCTTAAACCTCCTAGTGCACAAAGCTGGCGAGCTTCTCGAGCCAACCTGATGGCGTTCTCTGCAGTTTCAACGCTGTATACTCCATCATCCATGTAGAAATCTTTCATAATGAATTGGGAACCTAGGGGATACAGATCTTTGCAAGATGCTTCAGTCCATAGTTAGCACATCCGGGGGACGATGATGTACCAAACAGATGTCCTCTCATGCGGAATGTTTAAGGCTGAGTCGAAATCTCCATTTCTCCACCAAGGTAAGTAATCACGATCTGCTTCGTCAACATGGAACTGGTGAAACATCCACTCAGTATCACACATGAGGGCTACAGGGTACTGTCTGAACTGCAGAAGAATGCCAGTCAGGCCGTTCATCAGGTCAGGGCCTGTAAGAAGATGATCGTTCACGCTGGTTCCTTTGTATCTTGCAGAGCAGTCGAAAACCATGTGTAATTTCCCTGGCTTCTTCGAGTGATATACTCCGTGATGAGGGATGTACCATTTTTCACCTTCTCTTCCCTCATCAATGACTTCTTCTGCATCACCCTTCTCTGTTACTTCTTCCATGAACTTGACATAATGCTCTCTGTACTCCTGGTCCTTCATTAATCTCCGTTTTAGATGTTGAAGTCTCATGACAGCATGAGGCTCATTATCTGGAAGACAGGGTCTTTTCTTGAATGCGAGAGGCATTTCAAGGTGGCTGTCTTGGTTCATTCTGATGTTTTCTCCCAGTTTATTCAAGAACATAATGTCCTCTTGAGACACCACTCTTGTGTTTTGCTCAGTATCCTTGAAATCGGAATTACTTCTCTAGGGGCTAAAGAACTGGAACAATTATATCCCATTAATAGACCAACCTCACAATCTTGAAGTGGAGAAATTCTGTCTATCAGAGGAGCAAGAAGCTTCCAACAACTGGCAGTCTCTCTGGTAGGGATGTGGGCACAATCCACAGGAATACAATCCTTAGTGTATACAAGAGGAAGCTCTAAAACCACTGTAGAATTGAAGCCTCTAACTCTAAGACCAGAAACTCTTTCACTTGTTATTAATAAATCCTTCCTAACCATAGTAGTGAGCCTAAGTGTCATTGGGCTTGGGTCAAACCTTTAGACTTTGCCTTACTGCATATTGAATGAAGACAGTTTCTAACAGAGTGTAGACAAGTTTCTCAGAGACTGGGTCATTTTGCGAGGACAACCACACTGGCACAAACATTGAGGTTTTAGCAGACGTGCATCCAGATTCTACACTAAAAGACATTGTGACAACTTTTTTGTGTGGATTCTCTGGGCCTTGAACAGAGGAGAACTTTACCTTTCTAATGAAGCTGTCATCGTGTAAGCAGGTAGGATGTCTTCCCTTGCAGGTGTTACAGCTATGTCTGGAGCGACAGTCTCTGGCACTGGGACCGAGCTTCAAACATCCGTAGCACAGCTTCGTATCCTTTATGAACTGTCTTCGCTCTTCAAGAGATCTTGCAGAGAATTTAGAACAATCATGAATTTGATGTCTTGACAGAACAGACATGATTTAGTGGTTTTACCAGTGAGCTTTGGACTCTCATGCTGGGTGACTATCTTCGTATGGAAGACACTGGCCTTGTTCTTACTAACCTTGAAATTATGTTTCTCCTTATTAGCTTCAGAAACGTGAAGGGCATGAAAGGAAGTGATTGGGTTGCAGGCTACCTCAGCCTCAACAGACATGAAATGGGCAAAATCTTGAAAAGTTGGAAAATCCTAAGTTTCACTCAGCGTTTGTGTGGCTTGACGATTCCAGCGGGCAGCTGCCCAATCAAGAAGTTTGCTCACAAGTTTACTATTCTCCTCACAGTCGTTGAGTATTTCCAGTCCCTTCACATGAGGCATAGCGTCTCTACATGAATTCAGCAAATTTGAGAAATTTCTGAGTCCTTCAGAGTCCTTGAGCTGGATTCTGGGCCAGCTTGCGAGTTTCTCTCGGAATGCTCTTTGTATGATAAATAGCTGCCCATAGTGATCTTGAAGTCTTTTCCACGCATCCTTGTAAGCTTCCTCATCGTTCCTGTAAAACATGCCTTCTAGGGTTTTCAGAGCAGACCCAGCCACATACTTCTTCAAGTAGTATAACTTATCTGCTGAGGAGATATGTCGCTTGTCGATGAATGATTGGAATGAAGCTTTCCACTCTATGAAGTGAATGGGGTCACCCTTGAAAATGGTAGGCTCTGGCATTGGAAGTCTGTTTAACGTAATACTGTCTTGGACAGCCTGCACAAGGTTATACAAAGACACATCAGCATTGGGAGTTGGTGATGATACCCTTTCATTGAGTGTTGGCTTAACTGAGGATGAATACATAGGTTAGTGTCAGGGAATGCTTACAGGTCGTTGCAGCTCATCGTTCTGGTTAGCAGAGTGAATGGTGTCTTCCTTGTCATACACTTCTAGTCTTGCTCTCGCTGCTCTTACCTCCTTTATTGCTTGTAATCTTTCAAAATCACTCTTTTGAGCATCAAGTTCCTTCTTTTGCTTCTCATCTAGAAGTTGTATTTTTTCCCTTTGTTCCCTTTCTTCTATTATTGTTGCACATTCTGCTTCCTTTGCCGCAAGCTCTGCTGCTGCCTCTATTCGTTTAGCCATCAGGATGGAGTTCAGTGAAGGTTGACTTATGGGTGTGCTTGACTTGGAGCTGATACGTGAGACTGTAGAACCGTAAACAGAACGAGCATAATCTCGATCAAGCAGTTCACGAAGACGCCATCTCTGTCAAAGTCTCCATCCACACCTGAGATCCTCTCATAAGCAATCTTTATAATATCCTTTGTGACAGCATCGCAAGCATCAATTCCTCTTCTTGTATCAGTGGGTGGAGTAGCATAACTTTTAACCTTTATGTATGCATTCATCACATTGTCTCTTTCATTTTCCAATGTGTCTATAAATGATGCTAGCTGACTCTCAGGAATGTCTGTTTTCAGCTGCCCTCTTGCCTTACGAGCCTCAGCTTTCCATTTTTCATATGCATGCCTTTTCTGCCTGTTCTCTCTGATATGCAAGCATCTTTTCAGTTGGAATTCGTTCACGGACAGAGCGACGTACTTCATCTGTGTTTACAACTTCAGATTGATCTCATCAGCTGTATCTTTGTTTTGTACTACTCTTGATATTTCACTTTCCTTCACAGGAGTGCACAAATTTGGTCCTTGGTCCGTCATCATTTACATCAGCAAATGGAATTAATGGGGGCAAGCTCTTACTGTGACAGACCGGTTGAAGAATAAAAGGATTTAACTCATGCACTGATGTCGTACTGCATTCGTTTGGGTTTATTGTCGGTACTGACTGCACAAAAACGTAAGAGCTAGAACGACAGATAAATAAACAATATTGGAATTTGTAATGAATTTACATCCATATAAATGAAACAAACAATCGACTTTACAGCAACAAAATTACTAAATTAATGCTTACATTTATCACAAACAACATAAAATTACTTGCAAATAAAACAAACACATAAAACAGTCATAGAGAGTTACGGATATATGCTATATGTGTGTGTTTACAAGTGTGTAAACGTTCTTGACTACCTTGTTCTCCTTTTCAACCAGGTGCCAAACAACAAAGTCAAAAACAAAACAAAATACTAAAAAATAAAACAACAAACAGCGACTAGATGTATAAATTAACTTAAATGTCCTTAATCGTTTGATTCCGCGATCCGTCTCCGTCTGTGCGCGCTCTCTCTCTCTGTATTTTCGATCTCCGTGCATTTCCGTCAAGCCGCCTTTCAAAATAAAAGTCTCTATAGGTTAAATAACTTAAAGAATGCAAAGAAATGATCCAAATTATAATAGACACATAACTAATATAAAGAAATACTGAATTAAATTATATCAGAATATTATATTAATCTTGTTAATTAGTTCAAATAACTGAGGGTTATTTACATTTACTAATTAAATACTTTTTGCATTTTTAGTACACTTTAAAGTATAGTCTCGGTAAACTACTAGTTTAGTAATTTTATACTGCAAGTATACTCGTGAGTTTTCTTTAAGTGAACTTTACATCATACTTTAAGTATACTACTATGCTATGCATACAGAAAATTTGCATACTATGCACAGTATACATACTGGATACTACAGAAATAGTAAGAGTAGCATGACAGTATGCCATTTCGAACACATCCCATCTGTTGCTTCGGTTTCTTCTTCACTTGTGTTTTGGAAATTCTGTACAGAAGATGTGCAATAGCGCCCCTTACCGTATAACACTGAAAACACAGATTCTCAGAGCACAAGTATAGCTCAAATACACTTTTTTCCCCAAGTATCCATCAAGTATACTTAAATAAGTATATAAAAGAAGAAGTACATAAAAAGTATACTTTCCTATTTATAGTTTAAAGGAAGTATACTAATAGCACACTTGAATAAACTTTTACTGGAATCTTTTACTCAAAAACTTTAATTCCTTTTCAACTGAAGAAAGAAATAACATCTTGGATGAGATGGGGGGTGAGTAAATTGTAAGAATTTTTTTATTCTGGAAGTGAAATAATCTTTTAAACTAAACAGAAGCAAAATGAACATCCACTTAGTACAATGGTGAATGTCCAAGTGAAAGGACCTTACTTGGGTTTGAATCACAAGAAATACACTGATTAAATGTTCAACTTTGATGCAGTGTAAGCGTCTGCCAAATGCAAAACACAGTATGAGTCACATTGCATCGGCCAAACACACCTGTCTGTAAATTATTATTACTGCAGTGCTTTAAAGTTAAATCATGCTTATTAAAATAAAAAATAAATAAAAAATATTTGACTCAACTAACTGATAAGTGGTTTGTTGTGCAACTAGTTGTCCAACAGGACCAGTCCCTAATACATATTCTTAGAACCTGAAATGTTTTTTTTTTCTTCTTCTTGCTTGATCAAGCTACCAAATCAGCTGAATCTGACAGATTCTTTCATGAAGTTCAATTTATGAACTCGGTGATCTGGAAACGGGAGTTTCTGAGTTAATAATCTAAGATTATCATTGATTGATGAGCTAAATTTTGGTCTGCTTTCCACACCAAGCTATCATATGATGTGTATGTGTGTGCTTTTTATTTAAGCATTTTTAGAGCCTAAGGTGGTCCAGCTGTTGTTGTACATGTGAAAAAAAAAACTCACATGATGAAACAAATTCCCCCGTTTTTCACAGAAAAATACAACATAAGAAATAATGACTTTTTTTTTTTTTTTGGAAATCTAACTCTTCAAAAGCTACCTGGTCACTCTGCTTTGTTAACAAGCTAATAACAAGCAGCTAATTCAAAGTAATCTCCATAAAAAAGAAGAGAACAGATGAAAGTGCAGAGAGACGAGAGGGAATAAGGGTGAAAGAGTAAAAGATTGGTGTAGATGATGGCAAGTTGGGGGCTTTGTTTATAACCGAGATGAAGTGGACCATCACAAAAGGAGTCAAGCAGAGGCTGGAGGAGTGATAGAAAGACTGATTAGAGGAGAGAAAAACAGCGAAAATGAGGACAAAGAGTCGCAGTTACATTCCTGTACTGAGCTTAGACTAATAACAAAAATGCTGAAGAGGTCTGTGTCGTCTGTCTACTGAAACATATCTCACTGTGTGCATAGCAACGAGTCTGAGCATAACTTCAATATCAGTCCATTTGAGGAAAGGGCAATCTGTTGGGGATAAAAAAAGAGTTTTGAAACAATGCTATCGGTGCCGCCATCTCAGTAGCATAATGTGCTACACTTAGCATTGAGTGATGCTATGAGTGATGCATAAGATGAGTAGTTGGCAAGGTGATGAAACAACAAACAAAACTAACATGGCTACAATTTGTTACCATACAGAAGCAGCACTGATCATAACAGAAAGAGGCTGAAGTTCGCTGTGATGAGCGGTTTTTACCATGAAACCTGATTGTGTGTATAAACCTACATTTTTCATTAGTAAATGTGGTTATTTTCACACACAACTGACCGTTCGCAAACAGCTTGATTGACAGGTGATCTGACGAATCATAACACCGAATCTGGCATTCTGTCTGACAAACAAATCAGACAAGAGAGCAGAATAATTTTGGTGGACTTAAACTTGTAACATTGTGTGTATTGACGTCTTCCTGCGGTTGAAATAAAATACTTTTTTTTCCATGCTTTAAGTAAAGGCAGTACACGACACATTACAGAGCCACAAAACAGTATTTATTGTTTGAATTTCTTAAAAAATGACAACATTTTAAAGCTGAGACCTTGTAGCCTGAAGTAACATGCTCTGTCTTGTCTGTCGGCGTGTTGTCAGTTTTCTCTTTGCTCCGCGATATATTTTTCACTGCGTGAGAATGTGATGTGTAATGTGAGAGCGCCATTGTTTGTCGGTTATTGTCGGTTGTTAATGCAGTTATAAACCAATTCACCCTCTAGTGGGAGTCGCACTAAACTTTTTAATTAATCATGAAAATGGCATTTTCAATGTTGCTAGTAAAAGAGCATTACAGAAAAAGTGTGTTCACATTTATCATTGCTTGGCGAAATTTTGTAAGATTCAGTCATTTCAAATCAATTTGAAATTTCCCTATGCAAATTTCACATCAGGTTCAGGTTTGGAGAATGAATTTGGGGGGGGGGTTGTCCCCCCTAAAAATATTATTACAAGTGACTCTTACTTAAAATAACTTTGTAAGCAGTAAAACAATATAAATGCAAAAAAGCGTTAAGTTTAGAAATGTTTTGAGTCCCCCCTCCCTTGCCTCACAGTGGTTTGGTCCGCTGGTTTCCCCCTTTATCAATGCACATACGAGTCCGGTGGGAGCATAGATGAGCAGAGGTACTAGATTTCAGTAGTTATGTATAAGGTTGTCAAGGCTATCTTATTCACTTTAAACATTGGGTGAATGATTCTTTCTCTTTAATACAGATGATGATTAGCCATGACAAAAATGCTGATATCCAATGTATTTTTCTATTTGGGAGCTTGTTTAATACCGCAGCTTGTCACCCACTAACGTTACAACTAACATGACGCTAAGCCTGTTTGTGAACTGATAATAATTGTTATGGAGGGAACGAGACGAGAAGCGGGCGGATCCAAACACAAGCTTTTATTGACATGAGACAGAGACATGGTCATGAACAGGGTGGGTCGAACACCGGCAAACAGGTATACAGACTGCAAAACACAAGAGTATTCCACGAACAGGCGAGGGTCGATCAACGGCGAACGTAATCCAGGGGGTGAGGCAAAAGGGTAATACGATAAACATGCGAAAAATCCAGGGATCTATACAATACTCGGCCCAGAATAGTGGGAAGGGCCTTGTGTTTATACTGTTTGTGATTGGCTGCAGCTGTGAGCGTGGTAGGAAATATAGTCCGGGGTGTCGTGCAACAGTCTGTGTAAT
This sequence comes from Cirrhinus mrigala, assembly GCA_036247105.1. NCBI lineage: Eukaryota > Metazoa > Chordata > Actinopteri > Cypriniformes > Cyprinidae > Cirrhinus > Cirrhinus mrigala. The sequence continues at coordinate 17,622,284 of CM070014.1, forward strand.
GGCAGGGCGACCTCTGGTGGCGAGCAGCCTGACGATCAGGACCAGATTCGTGACAATAATGTAGACCTAGCGATGTGTTAGGTTTGCTCAATATGATGTTAAGTAGCAGATCAGTGGGCTTGCTGTGGTATATCTAAATAAGAGATGTGTTCAGTCCCAGACGGAACCTAAATATGCGGTGGACGGAAAATACACTAACCAAAATTATAAACGCAACACTTTTGTTTTTGCCCCCATTTTTCATGAGCTGAACTCAAAGATCTAAGACTTTTTCTGTGTACACAAAAGGCCTATTTCTCTCAAATATTGTTCACAAATCTGTCTAAATCTGTTTTAGTGAGCACTTCTCCTTTGCTGAGATAATCCATCCACCTCACAGGTGTGGCATATCAAGATGCTGATTAGACAGCATGATTATTGCACAGGTGTGTCTTAGGCTGGCCACAATAAAAGGCCACTCTAAAATGTGCAGTTTTACTGATTTGGCGGGGTCCGGGGGGTCTGAAAACCAGTCAGTATCTAGTGTGACCACCATTTGCCTCACACAGTGCAACACATCTCCTTCGCATAGAGTTGATCATGTTGTTGATTGTGGCCTGTGCAATGTTGGTCCACTCCTCTTCAATGGCTGTGCGAAGTTGCTGGTTATTGGCAGGAACTGGAACATGCTGTCGTATACGCCGATCCAGAGCATCCCAAACATGCTCAATGGGTGACATGTCCGGTGAGTATGCTGGCCATGCAAGAACTGGAATGTTTTCAGCTTCCAGGAATTGTGTACAGATCCTTGCAACATGGGGCCGTGCATTATCATGCTGCAACATGAGGTGATGGTCATGGATGAATGGCACAACAATGGGCCTCAGGATCTCGTCATGGTATCTCTGTGCATTCAAAATGTCATCAATAAAATGCACCTGTGTTCGTTGTCCATAACATACGCCTGCCCATACCATAACCCCATCACCACCATGGGCCACTCGATCCACAACATTGACACCAGCAAACCGCTCACCCACACAACACCATACACGCTGTCTACCATCTGCCCTGTACAGTGAAAACCGGGATTCATCCATGAAGAGAACACCTCTCCAAAGTGCCAGACACCATTGAATGTGAGCATTTGCCCACTCGAGTTGGTTACGACGACGAACCACAGTCAGGTCAAGACCCCGATGAGGGTGACGAGCATGCAGATGAGATTCCCTGAGATGGTTTCTGACAGTTTGTGCAGAAATTCTTTGGTTATGCAAACCGATTGTGGCAGCAGCTGTCCGGGTGGCTGGTCTCAGACGATCTTGGAGGTGAAGATGCTGGATGTGGAGGTCCTGGGCTGGTGTGGTACACGTGATCTGCGGCTGTGAGCCCGGTTGGATGTACTGCCAAATTCTGTGAAATGCCTTTTGAGACAGCTTATGGTAGAGAAGTGAACATTCAATTCACGGGCAAGTGCTCTGGTGGACATTCCTGCAGTCAGCATACCAACTGCACGCTCCCTCAAAACTTGCGACATCTGTGGCATTGTACTGTGTGATAAAACTGCACATTTTAGAGTGGCCTTTTATTGTGGCACACCTGTGCAATAATCATGCTGTCTAATCAGCATCGTGATATGCCACACCTGTGAGGTGGATAGATTATCTCGGCAAAGGAGAAGTGCTCACTAACACAGATTTAGACAAATTTGTGAACAATATTTGATAGAAATAGGCCTTTTGTGTACATAGAAAAAGTCTTAGATCTTTGGGTTCAGCTCATGAAAAATGGGGGCAAAAACAAAAGTGTCGCGTTTATAATTTTAGTCAGTGTAATTCAGTAATTATAATATGACCGCATAGTGAACCTATGAACCGAACTCATATTTAAACATGGTCTCCGTGCTATGTACACAAGTGTACACATATTTATCCTTACAAGTACAATTGAAGTACTTGTTCAAATGAAGTTCTCATGTTGGAATGCTGTGTTTTCTTTTCTCATTTAGACCTATTTTGGTCTTATCCCTTCACAAAACATTTCTCCAATAGTCCTCTGGTTTGTCCACATGATCTTAAGACGAGCAGTAATGTTCTTTTTTCGAGAGCAGTGGCCACCATGGTTGTTCTCTGTTCTCCTGATGATGGACTTATGAACATTAACATTAGCTGATTTGAGAAAGGCCTTTAGTTGCTTTAGTTGCAACCTTTCAGACTTTTGCACGTCTTGCTTTTTGAGTGATCTCTGTTGGAGGACCACTCCTGGGGAGAGTAACAGTGGTCTTGAATTTGTAAACAACATTTGTAAACAATCTGTCTGACTGTGAATTTGTGACTCCAAACTCTTCAGAGATAACCTGTAACCTTTTCTAACCCGATGAGCAACAGCAACTCTTTTTCTGAGGTCCTCAGAGATCTCCTTTGTTCATGCCATGATTTACTTTCACAAACATGATCAGACTTTGACAGATCCTTGTTTTTTTAATAAACAGGGCATGCACTGACACCTAATAGTCATCCTATTGACTGAAAACATCTCTAAACAGGCATACTCATATTTCACATTTAAATTAACTGCTAATCCTAGAAATTCACATACTTTTGCCACTCATAGATATGTACACACAGAAAAATAAGAAGTCAGAATTGTACCTTTTAGGGTACAACAGCTTGTCGCTAGAGCAGTAAAAGCACATCTTTGTACCTTTTTTACCCCTAATAGGTACATATTAGTACTAATATGTACCTATTAGGGGTAAAAAAAAAAAAAAAAAAAGATACAAATTATGCTTACCTTATAGCAAGAACCACGTTTAGTTGTGTGAACTGGACTGTTTTAGTGTTTCTAGAAATTTAAAACTTGAAAAATAAAGTTGTTTGTGTGGTTATGAGCATTTGTGTGTTTCTGAAAATTAGGGAGAGAGAGAGAAATAAATTCATACCAATTGAATCTATGACAGATGTTAGAGTGGCATACACACACACACACACACACAATACCACCCAGTTTGAATTTCTAAAGCTGAATTCACACATAATCCCAAATTTCCTGCAACATTCCAGCATGATTTCCATTCTCTCTGTGAGGCAATCTGTCCAGCCATCCTTACTACACAATACTAGCATGCTTCCCATCTTAGCACGGCTTTATTCTCCAAATCTCTGGAACATTCTTTTGGATAATTTAAGCTGTAACAAACAAACTAGTCCACACAAGAAATATACCGTACACGCAATTTCAAAATGCAGACATTTACATTCCTCATAGTGTAAGCATTGATGTTTAGAGATCAAACTGAATTACCAGAATTATGGAAGCTCTCATAAACAGGGAGGATCTTACATTCCTACCCGACCTATAAGAACAAGGCAATAAAATATCTTGAACACCATCGTGTGAAACACTTCAGAGTCGTGTGAATCACACCCTGAGATCAGGTTGCGTTGCGTCTTGTTCTCTTGTCTGCTGTGTTTTTGTGCTCCAGCCTTCTGGTCGTGTCTGTGGGCCTCTCCTCCATTGTTGCCCTACGCCGAGCACCACTTTTCCAGCCTCCCATCTGGGCTCTGGGGGTGGGGATGCTTTCTTGAAGCTGTAGGGAGGTTTTTTGTAACGGCTTTAATTGTGTAGGTGAGGCCGTTCTTAAAGTGCAGCAGCTAATTGGCTGTAAATGAGTCCATCTGCTTTGATTTGAAGTTGCAGTGAGTCTGCAGTTCTCATGGTCTTTCATTCTTTCCCAGTCTGCATATCCACACTTTGCTCTTCCTGCCAGAATGGCATGGACATTAGAGTCTATATTTATCTTATTTACCATCTAAATTCAAAATGATTCCAAAGAATGTTATATTGAAGAAAATAAATAAATAAATAAAAAATTAAAACAAACGACTTTTCTATTCTGCAGACATTTGACTATTTTTCACCACCTAATCAATTCCAGGTGGTTAATTTTTTCTCAATGAAATTCCAGTTTCACTCAGAAATACACATTGTGGAAGTAAAATGAGTTGCAAACACCACTTCATGTTGACTTCTGGCAAGACACAGGAATATATGGGTATTTTCTAGCCATCAGTTGTACGCTTGTTATTGTGGTGCATTATGGAACTGAATGAGTGCACCCGATAATATCCACTATCATGTCGGACACAGATAGTGTCCTATTTAAGGCTATAGAAGGCCAGTCCTAGTTTTAAGTATTTCCTTGTTTGTACTATTTTCCACACCTGTTTCTAGTTCAGTGCATTTCTGTGCATTTATACTCTTGAGTTTCTTCTGTTTCTTGTTGGTTATTGTTTACTACACTCTTAAAAATAAAGGTTCCAAAGGGGTGTTTTTGCAATGATGCCATAGAAGAACCATTTTTGGCTCCCCAAAGAACCTTTCAGTGAACAGTTCCTAAAAGAACCATTTTGAAGAACATTTTAAAAATCTAAAGAACTTTTTTCGACTATAAAGAACCTTTTCTGCATTTAAAAGGTTCCATGGATGTTCAAGGTTCTTCATAGGACCATTGATGCCAATAAAGAACCTTAATTTTTAAAGAGTGTAGTGGTGTAAGTTGTGCTTTGTTTCTGGCTAGCCTGTTTCCTGTCTGCTTCCTTGAAAATCATGGAAAATAAAACCTCAGTTGTAGTCCTTGTGGTCAAAAATGGCCGCATTGGAAACAAATGGGTAACCAATTTCATCTACTGCGCTTAAAATCTCAGTGAAAGCCAATTTTTTGATATACCATCTTCATATTTGAAACACAACTTGTTTAGATTTATGGTTTTGTTTTTCTCACAGTTTTAGAGTAAAAGATGTTTTGGAAAATATATATTTCATATAAAGTTTGAAATTGTATTTTTGTGCATTTTCACAACAATAAACTAACCCTGGACCACAAAACCAGTCATAAGTAGCACGGGTATATTTGTAGCAATAGCCAACAATACACTGTATGGGTCAAAATGATAGATTTTTCTTTTATGCCAAAAATCATTAGGATATTAAGTAAAGATTATGTTTCATGAAGATATTTTGTAAATTGTCTACTGTAAATATATGAAAACTTAAGTTCTGATTAGTCATATGCATTGCTAAGAACTTAATTTGGACAACTTTTAAGGCGATTTTCTTAATATTTTTCACCCTCAGATTCCAGATTTTCAAATAGTTGTATCTTGACCAAATATTGTCCTGTTCTAACAAACCATACATCAATGGAAAGCTTATTTATTCAGCTTTCAGATGTATAATTTAATGTATAATTTAAAAAAAAGACCCTTATGACTTGTTTTGTGGTTACCCATAAATTCCTTCTGGTCTTGAAACTGTTTAAATTATAACTCTTACTACTCAACTACACAAATACCAACCCCTCTATGGTTTGAGGCAATGATGCAAAAAAGCTATAAATTACACAAGATTCAAAATGTAAAATTTGAGTCAAATTTTAAGTCTATATACATATATAACACTGCACCAAGTTTTTGTAAACCACTGAAATAGCAAAAAGCTTACAGTACAGATTAATCTGATGGGAGAATTGCTTATTGGGATTACTGTTATGATTAAACTGTTGTATTTTATGATTTTATGGCAGATTTTTGAGGTGGAAATATTCAGGCAGAGTCCTCATTGCTGGCGGTAAGACAGATAAGAGTGATATTCAGTTTGCTGTCATCTTATCACCATCTAACAACCAGTGTGAGTTTCCTGTTTGCCTCTCTAGTTCTTATCACTCCATCATGTTAAACAGACAGCTAGTGCAGCTTCTGTTTCACATGGGAAACTGGTTGATAGTCAGGTTTGATCTAAGCATGTAATATCTGGAGAAAGTTATCCGTTAGCATTTCCATTCATCTCATTTAACAAGGTACTTGCTAACTGCTTGGAGCAGGACTCCCTCTGGAAGTAAAGGTTTTGCTCAGGAAACATCTTAATGACATTACCATACTTTGAAAATAATGTATGGAAACAATATATAAACAGAGCATTAAACACTGTGTCAAATGCACCTAGAAGTGTTTGTATGTGTTGATCATGTGATGTGTAGGATGCACTTACTGTGTACTGCGGTCTATTAAACATAAAGCAGCATGAAGCCCATTGGAGTGTGTTTGTAGGAGTTAACAGCTTCAAGAGCTGGCTGATTATTACATAACCTTTTCTCATACAGAAGCACTCAGAATCACTAATGGTATCCATTATTAGTTAAAAATGTTCTGGCGCATTTGCTAAGTAAATATTATTATTTTTCAAATCCCCTAACCCTAGTTAAAATGTATCCAAAGATATGAATGACACCTTAAATTGTGCAAATTGTTGAGGTGAGATGTGCTTTTACTAGAGACTCAAGCCTCTTTTGACTAAAACACCCTAGTACTGCATAGCAACATACCAGCAACCACCCTAGAAAACACACTAGCAACTGCCAAGTAATGTACTAGCAACCATTTAACACCTTAGCAATAGCATGGCAACAACCTAAAACACCCTAGCATCTTCATAGCAATATACTAGCATCCATCTAGAACACCCTAGACACTGCATAGCGACATTCTAGAAACCACTCAAAACACTTTAGCAACCACATTGCAACTACATAACGATGAACTAGCAACCACCTAGAACAACCCTAGAAACTGTATAACCAAGCACAACCACTTAAACACCTTGGCAGCAAACATATGCAGAGCAGCACCAGCAATTGGCCTAGCAACCACCCAGAACACCCTAGTGACTGCATAGCAACCCCTTAAAGCACCTGTACTAGCATCTACCTAGAACACTCTAGAAACTACATGGTAATGTACTAGAAACCACTCAAAACACTTTTAGCAACTACCTAGCAATTACATAGTGACACAGTAGTAACCTAGCGACTGCATGGCAGTGTGTTAGCAACCACACTAGCAAACATCCTAGTAAGTGTATAGTAACATATTCGCAACCACCCAACACCTTAGCAGTAGCATAGCAACATCCTAGCAATGACCTACAACACTCAAGCAACTGCATAGCAATGCAGTAAAACAACACTCGAAACACCTTAGCAACCTCCTAGGAGCTCCATATTAATGCATTAGCAACTACTCAAAGTGCCTTTGAAACTACAGAGCATATTCATAGCAATGTACTAGAAACAGCATACCATAGAATCATAAAAACTGCATAACAACATGCTAGCGACAACTCTAGCAACCACTCAAAACACCTTAGCAACCACATACCAATTACATAACAATGAACAAGACACCACCTAGAACAACCCTAGAAACTGCACAGCCAAGTACTAACAGCCACTCAAAACAACTTAGCAGCCAACAACTGCAAAGCAATACTAGCAATTGCCCTATCAACCACCCAGAACACCCTAGCAACTGCATAGCAACCCCTTAAACACCTTAGCAATGTACTAGCATCTACCTAGAACACCATAGAAAATGCATCGTAATGTTCTAGCAACCACTCTAACAACCACACAGTGCACCCTACTAAATACTAACCCTAGCAACAATCACAATGTATTAGCAACCACTCAAAACACCTTAAGCAACTGCATAGCAACATGCTAGCAACCACTATAGCAAACATCCTAGTAACTGGATAGTAACATATTCGAAACCATCCAACACCTTAGCAGTAGCATAGCAACATCCTAGCAATGGCCTACAGCACTCTAGCAACTGCAAAATAATGCAGTAAAACAACACTCAAAACAACTTAGCAACCATCTAGGAGCTGCATACCAACACTCTAGCAACCACTCAAACACCTTAGCAACTACCGACCATCTTCATAGCAATATACTAGGACATAGCGACATTCTGGAAACCACTCAAAACACTTCAGCAACCACACTGTAACTACATAACGATGAACTAGCAACCACCTAGAACAACCCTAGAAACTGTATAACCAAGCACAACCACTTAAATACCTTAGCAGCAAACATATGCAGAGCAGTACTGGCCTAGCAACCACTCACAACACCCTAGTCCTTGACCAGCAACATGACCAGCAAAAACCAGCAAAGGACCAGCTTAAACCAGCTAAGGACCAGCATAAACCAGCAAAGGACCTACCAGCATATGCTGTTTTTTTCACCAGGGCAAGCATCTTCATAGCAATATACTGGCATCCATCTAAAACACCCTAGAGACTGCATAGCAATGTATTAGCAACCACTCTAGCAAACACTCAAAATACCTTAGCAACCACATTGCAATTGCATAACAACATACTAGCAACCATCTAGATCAACCATAGAAACTGCACAACCAAGTACTAACAACCACTTAATCACCTTAGCAGCCAACAACTGCAGAGCAATACTAACAACTGCCCTACCAACCACCCAGAACACCCTAGCAACTGCATAGCAACTTCTCAAAACATTTATCAATGTACTAGCATCTATCTATAACACCCTAGAAACTGTATAGTAACGTAATAGCAACCACTCTATCAACCACCCAGTACACCCTAGCCACTGAATAATAATGAACTAATCCTAGGAACCATCAAGAACATTCTAACAACGTATTAGCAACCACTCAGTGCACCTTAGCAACCACCTAGCAAGCACTCAGAACACCCTAGCATTGTGTTTCATTAACAAGTATTTTCAAAAAATGTACCATCTAATTAGATTTTACAATTTCAAATGTGTTTTATTAGTTAATGTGAATAGTACATGTAAATTGTGTTGTTGTTGTTGATGTTGTTGCGGCTGGGATTTAGCCAAGTCTCTCTGTTATCACACTTAAAATTTTATACAAATTTTGCTTCAAACTGAAGCCGAAGTTTTCTTGTCTTACATTCTTTAGCAGTTCATATAATCAAGTGGCAAGAAGTTTGTGCAAGCCAACGATTCTCCTGAAAATGTCTCTAGGTTCTGTAAAACTTGGTCCATAATAAAATAAAGGGTTTGGAGATCAATAAAAGCTTTTTCCACCTAAGGATCCCAGATTTCCCCTAACTACCCAAACTGCTGGTCCTGCTGGGCCCACAGATACAAAGGTACAGCATCAATACCTGCAATCTACCATGGCGGGCTCTTTGTGTGTGTGTGTGCGTGTGTTATCCCGCAAGCAGACAATAATTGGGATGCCACCAGTTTGCATCAATTCTGTGCAGTAGGGGACAAAACAGGGGACCATTTAATGTGCTTCAGAATAATCAAAGAGAAAGGCTTGTCCTTTGTTTGGGCTGGTGTACGTGAGTGAATGCCACAAAGAGATAGTTGGCGACCAAGAAAGAGCCGTGTCTTTTCATGCTTGTAGGGGATCGGACCATAAGGTGCGATCGGCATTTTAAATGATTGGAAGATTCAGTGTAATTTCTTCCATTCAGTGGCCTGGCTTCACACTGCGAGAGTAATGGAGGCCTGAGAGAGCGTCTGGATGACCGCTACCATCCTGCTGCTACGGTGAAGAGGAGAGGGATGCTGGGTAATCGCACACACCAATCCTCTGTTAGCTCTCCTGCAGTCACCTTCAACTCACTGTCAACACCACAGTGAAAAAGAAAGGATTCAATTTTATATAAGTTTTACTTTTGCAAATTTACACTGAACAGTGAAGGTCTTTCGACAAATGTTCAAATTTTGTCCAAAAGCCTTGAAACTTAACTTTATTTTTGTTAAAATTATGCACCTTTAACAAACAGAGTTTTTGTGTGAAGCCTCACTTTTAGATAACTGATCACAGACAGTCTTCCCAGACACCAATGTAACTTCCAACGATATAAAAGTATACACTGATGAGCCAAAACATAATGACCACTCACAGGTTAAGTGCATATCGTTAATTATTTCCTAACAAGGTAACAATTATTTCCTAGCAAGGTAACTGCAATTATGAATGGACTTGGACCCGGACAGACTCGGATGGTCCTGGACTCAGACTCATACTGCAATTATGAATGAACTTGGACTCAGATGAACTTATACTTGGACTTGGACTGCAATTATGAATCAACTTGAAGTCGGACAGACTTGGATGGACCTGGACTCAGACTCGGAATGCAATTCTGAATGAACTTGGACTAGGATGGTCTCAGGTGGAATTGTACTCAGACTTGAACTGCAGTTTTGAGATGTACTCGGATGGACCTGGACTCAGACTCGGATCGCAATTCTGAATGAACTTTGACTCGGATGGACTTAGACTCAGACTGCAATTATGAACGAACTTGCACTCAGACTGACTCAGGTGCACTTGGACTGCATTTCTGAATGTACTTGGACTCAGGTGGACTTTGATAGACTTGGACTGCAATTCTGAATGTAATTGGACTCAGATGGACTTGGACTGCAATTCTGAATAACCTTGTGCTCAAGTGGACTTATACTTGGACTTGAACTGCTATTATGAATGCAATTGGACTCGGACGGACTCTGACTTAGACTTGGACTGCAGTTCCGGATGAACTTGGACTTGGATGGACTCGGGTGGACCTGTACTCAGATTCAGACTGCAATTATGAATGAACTTGGACTCGGATGGACTTTGGTGGACTTGGATTGCAATTCTGAATGAACTTGGACTTGGATAGACTCGAGTGGACTTGTACTTAGATTCGGACTGCAATTATGAATGAATTTGCACTTGGACTGTTCAGGTGGACTTGTACTCGGACTGCAATTATGAATATAATTGGACTCGGACGGACTCAGGTGGACCTGGACTTAGACTAGGACTGCAGTTCTAAATGAACTTGGACTCGGATGGAATCGGGTGGACCTGTACTCAGACTCGGACTGCAATTATGAATTAACTTAGACATGGATGGGCTTGGATGGACTTGGACTCAGACTGCAATTATGAATAAACTTGGACTCTGGTGGACTTGTACTTGGAAATATGCAATTATAAATGAACTTAGACTCAGACATACTGGACAGAAATTTTCAGAGTATGGTCGAATACATGTCATGTGAAACATGAAAAATAAAAAAAATAACAACAAAAAATTACGATAAAAATACAATATACACATCTTCCACTCATACTCAGTTTAAGACTAGTGCTCTACTCAGACTCGACAAGGTAGGCTCAGACCCAACACTAGTTGGTTATCAGTTTATGCAGGCAATGTGTTGGTGCAGAAGAAATGGACAGGAATAAAGATCTGACTTCAACAAGGGCCAAATTGTTCAGAGCATCTCTGAAACAGCTAGGCTTGTTGGGCGCTCCTAGTCAGCATTTGTCAGACCAACAGTGGTCTGAGAAGGGACAAACCACAAATTAGTCACATTGTGTAGGGCGTCCAAAAGCTCATCCATGTAGAAAGTCTATGTGGCGACAATTTTAATGCTGGGCCTATGTTGGTGAATGAACCAACATGAGTGCCCATGATGACCCCTGTCCACAGCTGAAAGCCCTTAGAATGGGCACACAATCAGTGGAACTGGACCTTTGGGCAGTGGACCAAGGACTTTTGGTTCAATGAGTCCTGTTTTCTTTTTGATCACATTTACTTTAATGTAATGGCAACAGGATACACTGTTGGAAGATGACGGGCTGGTTCTAGGGACTGTCATGCTCTGGACAATGTTCTGCTGGGAAACCATGTTTCTGGCAATTCGTGTGGACATCAATCTGACACATGCCACTTATGGCAATGGTATTCCCTGATGGTAGTGGCCTCTTTCAGCAGGATATTGTGTCCTGCTACACTGCACACATTGTTCAGGAATTGTTTAAAGATACATAATGAAGAGTTCATTTTGTAGTCCTGATCTCCAAGTTCTTCAGATGTAGCAACCTGTCCAATCCATCGTGGCTCAACCTCACAACCTAAGGACATAAAGATCTAGAGCCAATCCGTTGGTGTCAAACACCACAGGACACCTTCAGAGGTCTTGTAGAGTCCATGACTCGGCAGGTCAGTCCTATTTTGGCAGCACAAGTAGGACCAACAGCATATTAGGCAGGTGAACATACTGTTTTGGCTCATCAGTGCATGCTTGAAGTACACAAGAGCACATTCAGTCGAATTAAGCTCTCTTCTCTTTCACAAGGGGTTTTAAAGTAGCTTCCCCAAGACTAGCTGTAATGCCCTCCTACCCTTGAAAAAGCTCTTCTATCAGGTGCTGTGTTTTTTTTTCAGGCTGAAACAGTACATTTTAACCGGTGCCTAGCCCTTATCCTACCTCCTCATGTTGTGAGTTCTTATCTTTTAAACATTCAATCTCTCTTTCATTCTCTTTATCCTGTTCTTAATGTGTCAGTAGGAAGACTTAGCTATTGTTTGAGCCTAGTGCTGGAGACCTAGTGAGGCCATTAGCCTAGCAGCAAGTCTCAAACAGCTAAATTACCCTCTTTCTCTTCCAGTCTCATCCCTATTTTTAAAGTAATAACACAGGGAAAATTTCCTCTCTTTTCTTCCGTTCGATGCCATCCTCCACTTTGGGAAGGGAGCGATTCAGAGGGGAAAAAGATGAACTGTGAGAGGCAGGGGTTTAAAATAAGTGATAGGTGTATGGGGAGGAGGGAAATTGGAAGGCGCCCTTTGGCGCAATACAATAAAAACATCCTGTAATTTGCAGTGACTCCCTACTCTTCTCTCTATCAAATCAGACATGCTCAGCCGGTGAGGTGTACTCACTCGTTCTTTTATACCTTCCTTTCTTTCCCTCCCTCTGTGTCACAAAAAGATTATTGATGTCTGCTAACCCATTTTAGAAATTACAGTAAATGGAAAAAGGTTACATACAATAAAACCATTATAGAGGTGCAAGGAACTAAACAAAAAGCTTGGCGAAGATATCTCAAAGAACATGTTTTGGTGTTCATTTTTACAGACAATATGAAACAGTAGTGTCAAGGGTATTGTGTTTACTAAACTCACAGGTAAAACTGAGTAAAACGTGAAAAGCCTCATCTTTAATACAGTAGTCTTCAATAACCTTACCCCTATAAGGGTACTATGTACCCTTAAGGCATTACTATGAACCTTTTAGTGGTAAATAAGGCCTAGAGTTGTTCCTTTATTGGTATTGCTCCAATGACCAGCTGTTGTACCCATAAGGATACAATTTTAGACAGTTTTTGAGTGACTTATTTTCCCAATTATGGCTCATATTCTCCTCCAATAACCTTCACAACTAGTGGAATATTCCAGCATTTTTTCCTTGCTATTTCTATAAAAAAAGGGAAAAGTCCACACTTGCCACTTGTTAAAATGTATTTTTAGACATTTTTGACAGTATTTTTTTCAGCTCATTAATTCTCATTCATGTCTTTTCAATATAACACACAAGTGATGGATGCCAACATTTCTTATATCTGAATTTCCACACTGATTACTCATAAAAGGTGGTAATATATTTAATTTACACTTACAGATAAACACAATCCGACCAATAAATTCTATTTTTTCCTCGCAATTCTGAAATTCAGAATTGTAAGATATAAACTCACAATTGCAAGACATGTTAGATCAGAAGTCACAATTACCTTTTTTCTTCCATGGCAGGGAAAATGACTGAAAGACAAAGAAATCAGAATTACGAGAGCTAAACCTACAATTCTGATTAAAAAAAAAAAAGTCAGAATAGCCAAATATAAGCTTGCAATTGCATATAAAATATCGTAATTACCTTAAACGAAACCAAATCGCAATTCCAAGCTCATTTTGTGCAAAGTTTATATCTCCCAATTCAGTCAGATCTTATGTTTACATGACAACTATTAATATATGTCATCGTCTTTTTCAGATTTCGATGAATCAGAATATTGGCATAATCTGATTATATAAAATACAAAGCATCCCAGTGTTTGCTTTGTAAAATACAACCAGTTATGCAAACTGTAACGAGAGGAAAAATGTTCTGCGGTCAGTGCGCTGAGCCAGGGTCCATGTAATAAAGGCGGACATGCCAGTACGGTTGTGTCATTCAGGCCCGAAACTGAATTATCCCCATTTAGAGCACAGAGAGTACTAACATGAGGTAAAACAATGACTGATATGAGCCCAATATGAGAGAAAGCTGATGACACAAGAGCTGGGGAGCAAGGTTTAAATGTGCAGCAGACCCACACACCTCCCAGACTGTCCCACACTTAGCAATGAGAGCAAGCAAAGGCTTTGATCTCTATCTTAGCTGCTCCAGGAAATGAGCTCCGTATTAAAATCCTACATGACACACGACCCCAGAGCTGAGCACAGCACGCTGTAAAAACAAAAACACAAATCCCTCGCGCGCACACACGGACACATCTAAGCACTCTGCACTCGACAGGAAATTAAAAACCTTTTAAAATTACCCATAAACCACAGAGGCTCCGAAATGAGAAAATAATCACTGATTATTCGCAGCGTTTTAAAGTGGACCGGTGAAGAATTTGATGACGGCTCTCAATCTTTCGCGCTTGATAACTTCGTTTAATAGGAGTCGTCGTGCACGCGCACACTCTCACGCTCTTCACAGTATTTTCCCAAACTACATGCAAATAAATGTAAGACCTTTGCAAATCGAGGTCAATCATTTAAATACGGAGGCTAATCATTTTAATTAATAGATACAATTAAGAGAAAAGAAAGGGCCCTTCAGAACAGTGTGTGCAATGCACAGCATTTTAAAATTTCACAACGCATTAACACAACCAATTTGAAACGTTAACTAGATATTTTTATATTCTCTTTTAAAGTTGCTTTAGTAACCACCAGGTGTTACTAAATAATCAAAATAAATTATACAGACTAGTATACTTGGAATCATTAGCCTTATTAGAATCATTTACCTGCCCTGTATGAAATTAGTAAATACCTGAAATGCTCTGTGGGTGATGTACATTCAGAATATTAATGATTCAGTAATTATCACAGCTTAAATGCATTCAGTGAATCATTCACACACATGGCAGCAACCCATCTAATGTTGTTATTTTTTGACAAGAGAATACAATTGGCTAAAGATATTGGACTGATTTTGCAGGACATTGTGAAGCCTATTTAATAGTATAACAATGCCCCCTAGTGGTCAGTAAATGTCTGGATAGAGAAGTTATTTTAGAGGTTTATTTGTTCTTTTAAAACATCCAATTACACCACTGCCTCAAATACAAATATGTTAATAGTTAGAAAATAAATAGCACACTTACGTTCTATCAATTGTTTAAATGGTATATGAGTTAATTAATATAAACCTTAGGGTAGCGTCATGTATATATATACATTATTATTTTTTTTGACAGGAAAGAAAAACGAGGATGTGAGGGATTAAATGTACATGCGTTCAGTGGACTGCTGTTAAACAACATAGCGATTGTTCAGATGATGAAACGTCCTTCTTGGAAAGACTTTCAGTAGACAAAAACCCCATAAAATACTTTGTGAGTTGTAAAAATTACCTTTATACAGCGCGTGCCATTGCATATCCCTCACAGCCTTGTTTTAAATTCAATATGGCGTCTAACATGTTTAAGGTCTATAACATGGACATGGATTTTTGTTCATTTTAGTGGATGTATGAAGCCTGTCAAGTTTGAAGAGTGTTTCATTCTATATTTATTTAAGGAAAACGTCAATGCATTCATATTATATATGCAAAGACATTTAATCATTTTGTGCAAATACCTTAAAAAATAAACTATATATATATACATACATATATATATATATATATATATATATATATATATATATATATATATATATATATATATACATATATATATATATATATATATATATACATAAATACATATATATATATATATATATACATATATACATAAATACATATATATATATATAATAAAACAGCAAGAACCCTAATTATTCATATTTTTTGTGATTTCAAAAACAATGAATTTATTTTAAAGCCACAGGGCTTTAGTCCAGTGTGGGAGGATGTATAACATGCCAAACTCATTAGTGAGTGTGTCACCCATCATGGACATCAGTTGATTTTCACCCACATATTTAAGAAGAATCTCCAAATTAAAAGCTTCAAAAACTATTTTCATCTCTCTTAAATAGCTTGATTACAATGCAAAGTAGCCTGATAATACTCTGTATCTTCAAGTAATAGTCAAACACACCACATAGGTAGTGATTAAGGGCACAACGGGTTATAGCTGCCACTTGTCTGAACGCTTCTGCATGTGGAGTATTTATAGCTGTACCCATGCAGGACAGAGTCCTGGTGTCATTTCCCAAATGACTGAGCAAGCAATGAGCTTCTGTATCAGTTACAGACAAGGGAACTAAATATAGTCTGAGCCGGACAACAACATGCACATGTATATCTCACAGACGTTGGCTCACTCTATAGAATCTCCAGTTGTACACGGTCCTTCTGTCAGCTGTTAACTAATCACAATTGTTTGGTTGTGGCATGATTCACGTCTGCGCAAGAAGGGTGAGTCACTGGGCCTTCGCTGCAGGGTGTGTGAATTTGATATTTCCTTCGACCGATTTAATGTAATACAATAATCTGGACATTTAAATAAGAGACTTCTGCTTTTGAATAATTTGATAGTTAACTATTTGCCAAGTTAACTGATTTAACTTCCTTTAATGCTTTAAATGGGTAATTGTTTTTATTTTAATGTAAATATACATGCTAAAAAGTTCTTAAACTTTATATTCATGTTGGTTTTATATGGTTTTCTACAATGCATGTGTGTATACCCATCTCATTATTTTCAAAAAGGTTTTAAACATACTTTTCAAGGTATAAAAAATATTTTTACAAACGTCGTAAATTATTAATAAATATTACTAGATCTTCAGGGAGTTGCACCACTTTACCCATTATTTCACAACCTAAGCTAACCCTGTCATATAAAGGTCAGGATATCTAATATTTTAAGAGTCATGTTGACTTTTATAAACATGTTATAATGTCAGAGTTTGCACGTGCCCTGCACGTGTTTTCTGTTGCAATTGTTAGATTGGCCAAGGATTAGCAATCTCCACATAAAATTGATCAGGCAGACCAAATCATAAGTTGTAAAGACTTAAAACTTGTTGAGATGGTAGTACTCACACCCTCTACAACGTCACCAAGTCTTGGCCCAATCGGCCTGAGGGGGGCGGTACAGCAATCAAAAGTACGAAATCATTCATAACTCTTAAACAGTTAGTCGCAGACTTAAGTGTCTTATGTCGTTGAAGTCCTTGGCTCACGTCGGACAAAACATTAATTTTTTGGGTATTTTGGATTTTTTGAAAAACCTACTTTTGCGAACTAAGAAGTCTCTGAAATGTGAATCAATAATTATCAAAAAAAAAGTTTTAACTTTCAACTCATTGTCGCAAAGGGAAGCCAAAACATTTGAAAGGGGCAGGCCACTTTTACTAAAATGCCTAAAACTTTTGAACGGAACTGAATATCTTCGCCAAAATCAGAACACTTATGTAAGAGCTCAATCCGAGGTCACATACAAAAAATCATAGAGCTTGCCCACTTGGTGGTGCTAAATGGGGGAAAAACATAAAAATGGTTATAACTACGGAAGCATTTGTCCTATCAACATGAAAACTGGTATGCACTGTCTTGGTCCAAAGTGACACAAGTGTATATAAGGACATTTGCGTATCTCAAAAAAAAAAAAAAAAAAAAAAAACATGGCCACCATTGGCCAATGAATTTTGAGCACCTGTTAGACAAACTTAACGTAAGTCAGTTGGAATGAAACTCAGTGGGCCTGTTTGACTCCTGGCCCTAAAGGTCTGTGAGAAAGAAATCGGCCACTGGGGGGCGCATCACATTTTTCAAGGGCGTAATTGATTGTATATTGTGCAGTTTTTCACACATACACACAATATTCATATCATATGATAGACCCCCTCGTTCCGAACAACTTTGCCCTGGAACCACTGCTGACAAGTAAATCGTTTGTTAAATGACTGAGAAGATAAAACCTACTTTTGCAAACTAGTACTTGGTTTTTCGCTCAATCTGGGGGAAAAAAACACTGCAGTACAATTCTCTGGGATCTCTGGGTTAATAATTATCAATAAATTGTTGAAATTTACTCTTTGGGAAGCTATAACATGGTTGTGTAAAACAGGGCCCTGTCTAAATATACCCAAAAGCTTGTAAAGCCTAAACGAAAACTCAAAAGTTCATGAAACTAGGTGAGCACATGCAACATGCAATGAAGTTCTCCAATACCCATATGTGGGGCGATAACAGTAAATGTTAAAAATCACCATATTTATATGGTAAATGACCTGGATTTGCCAAAAATGCTTTTTTAATCTTGATTTAGGTGGTTACAGGCTTGCTAAATAATACATTGGGTCTTTTTTTCATATTTGCTTAAATGCCTTAAAGTGCTTGAACCTCAATAATTGCTGCAGTTTGTAAATAAATAAACAAATAAATAGATAGATAATATAATATAGCATAATATAAAATAATAATAAAACGCAATAATATCAAACTACTTTAACATATTTAACTTCACATTAAGGTTCCAAAAAGTGAACCATATTTGGTTTCCCAAAGAATCTTTCAGTGAGCTTTTCTTTTTTAGTGTGGAGATATAACCTGAAAAACCTTCTTCCAATTGTGAGGGGCCATTTGTGCAATGACAAAGGGGTGCCATTGACATACTGCAGTATCTGATCTTGAATTTCTGTTTATTTCCAAGGTGGACCAAGACTGATATGGTTCTGGACCAACAGTTCACTGAGTGTGGATTACCAATAACAGTTTTAGTATGATCCATGGCATGGAATGTGACCTAAACACCTAAAATGAGTGGGTACTAAAGAGATACAAAGATTCGACATTGACATTGTAGTTTTACCTGCCTACTGAGGGCAGACTGTTGTAATTTAAGGTCATGGGACTGTCAGATAAATCTGTGATTGGCCGAGGCCTGAACAGTCCTGACCCATTGGTGCGTGAGGCCTACCTGATGGCATATGACTATATCAACTATGTGACGGCCAAACCAGGCATGCCGGTGGGTCCAGCACCATCCCGGGCAACGGCCGCCCTGCGCCACGCTGGAGATGAGCTGCTCACTCGCTTCCCCATCTTCTTTCGCCGCTGGCCGCGTGTTTTCCAGGACGTGACGGACCGAACGGCCTGCCCGACCCTCGTTTCCATTCTGGATGAGCACTTTGCACCCACACGACGAAGAGAGCTCGCCTGGAGCGCCGTGCTGTCCGTGTTTGTTCTTTCTGGACAGCTGGCACTGCACTGCCATGAGCGGGGCATGTCTGATATCCTGCCCCAGATTCAAGAGTGCGTGGGCAGCTACGTTGAGAGGGTCATCTGCCCGGAGATCAGAGACAGAGGAGGATGGGTAAGTGTCAAAGGTCAAAGGAGGTCTTTTATTGTTAAGCCTCAGGCCCATTTGGCTCCATTCTGAATCATTATGATGATTCATTATTGTGAGCAGATGCTAGCTGAGGCAGGTGCTTCAAACATACTGGAGTGAAATCTAGTATGTGAAATCTGGACTTGCAAGATGCTGTGGAGAAACTTGCAATTTTAAAATATATTTTGGAAAATGTACCGTAACAAAAATATTTTCCTGCAATATTAGCACAGAAAATGCCAAAAAAAAAAAAAGCCACAAGGAAAGGAGCCAAAGGCATCACTGAAGACACTTAACAGTCTTTTACCTGTAGGATGTACATGCACATTAGGTGAAGCAAAAAGTGTTTTCATTGCTGTACTCTCAGAAAAAAAAGTACAAAATCTGTCACTGGGGCTGGACCTTTCCAAAAGGTGCTAAATATGTACCATTTAGGTGCTAATATGTACACCTTAAGTATAAGTATATACCATTAAGGTACTGAAAGGAACACTTTAGCGGTAAAGAAGGTACAAAGGTCTAAAGGTACAATCTTTTGAAAGTTTATCATCCCAGTGACAGCTTTTGTACCTATTTGTGTGATTTGAGCAGAAGAATCTCAATTTATGGCTCCACCCTGCTGAGAAAAAATAAATAAATAAAACTAAAACCAGCCTAAGCTGGTTGGTCGGTTTCCTGCTGGTAAATCAGCCTGGTCTTAGCTGGTCAGCAGGCTGGTTTTAGAGGGGTTTTGGCGACTTCCTTAGCTGGTCAGGGTGGGAAAACAGCTGGAACAACCAGCTAAAATCAGCTATTTCCAGCTTAAACACTCTAAAAACTGCTAGGTCAAAAACCACCTAGCGCTGGGTAAAATATGGACATACCCACTGATTGGGTTGTTTTGACCCAGCGGTTGGGTTAAATGTTTAACCCAACCTTCTGGGTAGTAACCCAACCGCTGGGTCAAAACAACCCAATTGCTGGGTATGTCCATATTTTACCCAGCGCTAGGTTGTATTTAACGCAGCAGTTTTAGAGTAAACCAGCCAACCAGCTTGTCCTGGTTTTAGCTGTTTGTTTGTTTGTTTGTTTGTTTGTTTGTTTTTTCTAGCAGGGTAGTTAGAAATTCAGAGTTTCTGAAATTACAGAACATTTTTATGATCTCTTATTACTCTTTATTTATTGTCAATATCAAGTCTATGAGTAACTGAAAATGTATTAATTAGAAACTGCACTTGAAAAAATAACCAGTGCCACCCTTATTTCCAGGGTAAGAGCCAATGCTGCCATTTTTATCTTTGAATGTACGAGACTTCCGGTGTCAGAGTTCAAGTTGTTTTAGCTATACAAAAACAGTCCATTTTACTGCTTGATAAACTGCTGTTTTATCATATTATTTTAATTTGTAATTGTAATCATAAACACACTGCTTTGTAGTATATTTTAGATTTTTAAATAGCTTTTTGTTTTCACCTTATTCTTCAACATTGAAGTAACCCTATGGGCGAGACTTCCGGATCATTAGCCGCTAGTGTTGGGGAAAGTTACTTTTAAAAGTAATGCATTACAATAATGCGTTAATCCCTAAAAAAAAAAAAAAGTAACTAATTGCGTTTGTTCCTTTTTATGGAAAATAATGCTTTTTCTCATCTGGGCTGGGATTGCTTGCGTGGTTTTAATATGAAAAAGTTATATTTTTATAAAATACATTAAATTAAAATTTAATTTATATATACAGTAATGGCCAAAAATATCAGCACCCTTGCAATTCTGTCAGAAAATTGTTCCAATTGCAAATGTTTTGGTACTCACATGCTTATCAATCTTATTGGACTGGACAAAATTATTGGCACCTTGTCAGAATTGTAAGAAATAATTGCTGCTCGAGCATGTGATGCTTCTGTAATTTGTATTTAAACACACCTGTGGCAGGTAACAGGTGTGGCTAATATAGTAATTACACTTGCAGCCAGTTAAAATGGAGAAAAGTTGACTCAACCTTTGTGTTGTGTGTCACACTGAGCATATAGAAAAGAAATAAGTGTAAAGAGTTGTCTGTGGATTTATGAGATTGTGGAAAATTGTGTAAAAACATGGACAATCTCAAGGCTACAAGTCCATCTCCAGAGATCTTAATGTTCCTGTGTCCACTGTGCGCAATATCATCAAAAGGTTTACAGCCCATGGCACTGTAGCCAAACTCCCTGGATGTGGACAGAAGAGCAAAATTAATGAAAAATTTGAATGGTGGATAAAAAAGGGGGCTAACTTCCAAACAAATTCAGGCTGATCTGCATACACAGGGTTCAACCGTGTCAGTTCACACTATCTGTCGCCATCTGAATGAAAAGGGACGCTATGGTAGGAGACCCAGAAGGACACCACTGCATAAAAAAGCAAGACTGGAGTTTGCCAAAACTTATGTGACAAAACCACAATTCTACTGGGAGAACATACTATGGACAGATGAGACAAAAGTAGAGCTTTTTGGTAAAGGACATCATGGCACTGTTTAGAGAAAAAGAAATGAGGCCTTCAAAGAAAAGAACACAGTCCCTACAGTTAAACATGGTGGAGGTTCAAAGATGTTTGGGGTTGCTTTGCTGCTTCTGGCACTGGATGCCTTGACTGTGTGAATGGTATCATGAAATCTGATGATTACCAAAGAATTTTGGGGTGCAACGTACTGGCCAGTGTCAGAAAGCTGCATCTTCACCAGAGGTCATGGGCCTTCCAGCAGGACAATGACCGGGAACACACTTCAAAAAGCACTCAGAAATAGTTGCAAACAAAGCGCTGGAGAGTTCTGAAATGGCCAGCAACGAGTCCAGATCTGAATCCCATAGAACACCTGTGGAGAGATCTCAAAACATCCAAGGCATCCTTCAAATCTGAATGACCTGGAGCAGTTTGCAAAAGAAGAGTGGTCCAAAATTTCAGTAGACCGATGTAAGAAACTCATTCATGGTTACAGGAAGCGGCTGATTTCAGTTATTTTTTTCCAAAGGGGGTGCTACCAAATATTAAGTTAAGGGTGACAATAATTTTGTCCGGTGCATTTTTTGGGTTCTGTGTGGAATTGTATCAGATTTAACTTTTCTTATGTTTTTTTTTTTTTTTTTTTTTTTTTTTGTGTTGTTCCAATGCAAACAAACAAACAAAAAAATAAACATGTGAGTACCAAAACATTTGAAACTGCAACAATTTTCTGAGAGAAGGGTTACATTTTCTGATAGAATTGCAAGGGGGCTGATACTTTTGGCCATGATTGTAAAAATGATATTTGTTATTTAACATATATAATTATCACAGGTTTGCGCACTTTTTGGGGATCTGTCAGTCAATAAATGGGAAAACAAAGTAACTGCCATTACTTATTTAAGTAACTCAGATATTTTCTTGTAAATTGAAAAGGAATGCATTAATTTACTAGTTACTTGGGAAAAGTAATCTGATTATGTAACTCGCCTTACTTGTAATGCGTTACATTTAACACCGGTGCCAGTCCGGTGTTTGTGTTTAAAAGAGAAAGAGACTAAATCAAAAGGATAAACTACATTTACAACCTTCTTACCATTATTTGCATTTTCAGTTTACGAAAGTAGGCAATTCTGTCAGTAGGATTACATGGTACTTTATGCAGTGTTGGGAAAAGTTACTTTTAACAGTAATGCATTATAATGTTGCATTACTCCCTAAAAAAGTAACTAATTACATTACTTAGTTACTTTTATGAAAAGTAATGCATTAATCTTCCATTACTTTTTAAATCTGGGCAGGGCTTGCTTCTTTGTTTTTAATATAAAAAGTTCTGTTTTGGGCAAATGTAAAAGCCCTTTCACACCAAAAGCCTCAGGCTGAAGGAAAAGTAAATTCACGTCTGTACAGTAGAACGCAGAAGAAGAAAGTGCAACACTTTTCAGCAATAAAAAAAAAGAAGAACAAGAACAAATGTTAGTTTATCATAAATAATTTTTGCTTATTAGTATGATTGAACTGAGATGATTTAACAAAGACACTGGTTAATAAAATGGGATTAAATACATAAAGGATATTTATATTATTTCAAATATTTCATTATTGCAGGTTTGCATCTTATTCTGAGTTGCATTTCACTGTTTTTATTAATTGAGGAATACTGAATGTGTGTGTGTGTTTTTTTTATTATTGTGAGTGAGATGAATTAATGCATGTTCACATTTATTCTAGAACTAAAGTAAAATCTTACTCCTGATTTCTCTCAGCATGGGGGCAGAAGTGCTTGTAATCAATAAATGGTAAAAAAAAAAAAAAAAGAAAAAAAAGTAACTGATGTAAGTACCTCAGATATTTTCTAAGAAGTAGTGTGTTACTTTAGTAGTTACTTGAAAAAAGTAATCTGATTACGTAACTCACGTTACATGTAATGCATTACCCCAACACTGAAATAATCAGAAGAATAACAACATGCAGTAAATGGTAAAACTGTTTTGTACAGCTAAAAACAGCTGGACATGGTTGGGACCGGAAGCCAGACCCATAAAATGTATAAATTGTCGCGCCCTCTCTTACTTGAAAAATAAGGTGGATAGTTTTACCATTTAGCGCACAAGTTAAATACAGCTAATGACTTGAAAGTCTGGCACATTCACAGAAAATGGCTTACTTTTGAGTTGAAAAACATGGTGGATACTCATAATTATTTTATTAATATCTAATATTATGTATTGCTCTCAGTCAGGTTTTATTAGTCGTTTTGGTGAGAAGCAGAATCTTGAAGACCAGGTGATGAAGGTGTGCTGCTGGTCTCTGCTCCTGCTGAGTGTCGGGATCATAGCCTACTTTGTATGGACGAGAAGAAAAACTTAGACAACAGCACCATCTGCTGAGAAAATGCAATAAGGACACTCATGATTCGCTTGGCTTGTGGTAAGACACAGATAATATATTTATAGCAGATTTTAAAGCTATAAACACGAGTTGTTATATAATAACTGTTAAGAATAAATCTCTCATGTTAATAATTGCCATGTTATCAACGTCTCCAGTTCGAAGAGCTCTAATTATGCTGTGCCACATGTGCGATTATGACCTGTTTAGTATACTGAAGCGAATATTCATGTTTAAATTTAAATTAAAACATTTTGGCCGCACGTGACTGATATGTTTCTCATTATTTTCTTTGATATCATTTGATATAGTTCACTCTAAAATTAACACTCTGTCATTTACTCACTCTCATGTCGTTCCAAATCTGTAAGACTATATTTAAGGGTTGCCAGGTTTTCACAACAAAACCCGCCAAATTTTGCAAGGTTGTATTTGGGTACTTTTCTGACGTTTTTAAAACGTCTTATTCCAACGTGCATATTACGTTATTTTAACATCTGAATACAACGTCCCCCGAAAGTTGCAGATTGGTCTGGTTTCATTTTCGTAGTAGAAAAACGTGATATTGACGTTTTTTGACTACTTAAAGAAAACGTACCAGGTTAGTATTTTTACAACATTTCTAAAACGTTTTATTTTGGTTACATTATTTTATAATTTTAAAAAAACGTTTTTAAAACGTTGTACTACAATATTAATTAATTACAACCAAAATACAACGTTATGACAAGTTGTAAAAACGTTTTGTTTTTTTCTGGGTTGCTACTGAAAACTAGCCCAAAAGTAACGGGGGGATCCCTCGGTAAAAATTGCGTTCTGGGGGATAAAGTACACGTTTTTAGAGGGATTCCCCTGGTAAAATTAGCATTGCAGCTGCAAAATATTACGTTATTGGAGTCGTTTCAACCCACGGACATTAAAAACAACCCGCAGCAACAGCGTTAAAATAGCCCAATTCCACGGGAAAACAACGGACTTGGCAACACTGCTATATTTCAATTGCAAAACCATATTTTCTTTTCAAGAAATGTCTCCGTGTTTTTGTCCGTACAGTGGACACTTTTTAAAAGGATTGTCGTTTGTGTTTTATAGGTTTTGAAAGCCAGTGAGTAAATGAACATTAAATGCTTGAAATTAGTTCTGTTTACCGATTGTATAGGGTTTTTTTTATTTCTTTTTTATTCTTACAAAACTCAATTATTATTAAAGAATATTAAATTAAATTATTTCTATCGGAGTGTGAATAAAAAGCTGTCAAACAGCTACCATATGTCTGAGATTGTCAGAACAATAATGCATAAGAATTTAGCATTTCTGGTCACTGCAGGACTCCCATTTGTTATTAGGTCTGATAACTTTAATATTTGACATCAATTTCACAACATTAATATATGTTCACTGTTCATACACAGTACATAGATTCACTTACATAAAACGTTCAAATGCATAAACCAATATATATGTCATACATATTCATCCTTATTTCATGTTATCAGCACTAGCCTTACCATATGATTAGAGGAATGATAAAATGTGCATATATTGGTGTTATACAAGAGGTGACCGTTGAAGCTTTACAACTGCTAATGTAAATAAACTTTCTATTGTTAATTCATGTGATGTCTAGAGGCAATCCCAACAGGTTTGACAAGGATGTGTCAGTGTATGGGACCAGTGAAGAATGAGGATGGTTCAAACGATTAATTCATATGTGCAAAGTAAAAACTAAAGAAATGAAGACCGAGACATTTTAACAGAAGAAAAAGCTTTTAATGACATCTGTACAAACAAGAGACGAGAATGGAAAAAGAAAATTTAGCTTTGGAACGTTTTGTTTCCTTGTACAAGAGCAAAATGATACAGCCTGGAAAACAACACATATATTAGAAGACTTAAGCCAGCTCTTCCTCTCCCTCCTCCTCAAACTCGCCCTCCTCCTCTGCGGTGGCGTCCTGGTACTGCTGGTACTCAGACACCAGGTCGTTCATGTTGCTTTCGGCCTCGGTGAACTCCATCTCATCCATGCCTTCTCCTGTGTACCAATGCAGGAAAGCCTTGCGCCTGAACATGGCCGTGAACTGCTCTGAGATTCTCTTGAACAGCTCCTGGATGGCAGTGCTGTTTCCGATGAAGGTGGCAGCCATCTTGAGTCCCCTGGGTGGGATGTCGCAGACGGCGGTCTTGACGTTGTTGGGGATCCATTCGACGAAGTAGCTGCTGTTCTTGTTCTGAACATTGAGCATCTGCTCGTCCACCTCTTTCATGGACATGCGGCCACGGAAGATGGCAGCGACTGTGAGGTAGCGGCCGTGACGCGGGTCGCACGCGGCCATCATGTTCTTGGAGTCGAACATCTGCTGCGTGAGCTCCGGCACAGTTAGGGAGCGGTACTGCTGGCTCCCCCTGCTGGTGAGAGGAGCGAAGCCAGGCATGAAGAAGTGGAGACGAGGGAAGGGCACCATGTTTACGGCCAGCTTGCGCAGATCTGCGTTGAGCTGGCCAGGGAACCTGAGGCAAGTGGTGACTCCACTCATTGTGGCGGAGACGAGATGGTTGAGGTCACCGTATGAGGGTGTGGTGAGTTTGAGGGTGCGGAAGCAAATGTCGTACAGCGCTTCATTGTCGATACAGTAGGTTTCGTCTGTGTTTTCAACCAGCTGGTGGACGGACAGCGTGGCATTGTATGGCTCTACTACAGTATCGGACACTTTGGGTGAAGGCACCACACTGAAGGTGTTCATGATGCGGTCGGGATACTCTTCACGGATTTTGCTGATAAGGAGGGTGCCCATGCCGGAGCCAGTGCCACCACCGAGAGAGTGGGTGAGCTGGAAGCCCTGCAGGCAATCGCAGCTCTCGGCTTCTTTACGAACCACATCCAGGACGGAGTCTACCAGCTCCGCTCCCTCCGTGTAGTGGCCTTTAGCCCAGTTGTTCCCTGCACCACTCTGACCTATTGCAATAGTCAAAGTATTTAATTTCCACATCCTTATTTTTAACAAATTTCATTATATTAACAATGGTGCTCACCAAAAACGAAGTTGTCTGGCCTGAAGACCTGTCCGAAGGGTCCGGATCTCACAGAGTCCATGGTACCAGGCTCCAAATCCACCAACACGGCACGGGGCACGTATTTGCCTCCTAGAAGATTGAAAAATAGAGTTAAAAAGACAAATTGGTTTACCCTAATAATACACAACCACACTCAATAGTATTGATGTGGACGTACCTGATGCCTCATTGTAATAAACATTGATCCTGTCCAGCTGGAGGTCGCTGTCGCCATGATATGTGCCGGTGGGATCAATACCATGCTCATCACTGATAACCTCCCAGAACTATAAAATATAATAAATATTATTAGACGATTGGAATTAAGAGGATTGAATATAAAACATTAGTTTACAACCATGATAATGCAATTCTTGTCGGATTTAAAAATAACAAAGTGCGTTTTTATTGCAGACTGAAATATTTCATTTAACTAGTCAGTGCTTTTCAAATATTTCACCGCGTGGGTTTTACAAAAAGCGCCAACTGTTCACAAACTCCCACGCATTTTTCGCATCAACATGGTGTTTGTCTCAACACAATGTATAAAAAGTCCTTTGTACATCAAATGCACGTTTATACATTAAAATGTCGTTTAAATGTGTTGCGACGTTACAAACAATTGACGTTCTTTAAACTCCTCCCGCCTAAAACTCGCGCGCGCGGCACGCACGCCGGTTGGCTGAGATCCATTTCCGGCGCCTGCGCGAACTAATCCATTTCTTGCGGCCCAATTTTTTTTTTTAAATATATAAAATATATTTAAACTGCAAGATTAAGCAGTTTTATTGTGGTCTAGTAATATTTAATAGAAATATTTCATTAAAAATTAGCTATGGTTGTATTTAGGCTTGCGTTTAGCTTCTACTTCCTTTTGTCGCACTGCAGTGAATCTCACAAAGGGAAGTTCCAGACAGACGCCGGTGAGAACGAACATTTGGCACGAAGATATGAATATTTCTTGAGCAACCATTACAAATCGTCGTCTTTTTCATTTTTTCAAGCCCTCAACAATGTAAAAAAATATAACTCGAATGAGGAAGCACATGGTTGACCTAGATTTCATTCAAACTGGATCAGAACATCCGCCTTTGCGGTTCGTAATGGACTGCGAACAATGCGGTAACGTTATATAAAAGAAAATATAGTGAATAGCTTAATTTTGCGCTTTTTCACAAATATTTTTCAAAGAAAACGCAGTTTCTTGTTTTCAAAATACTCTACGTTATAAATCAACAGCTGCAAGTTTGAAATAAATAAACAGACCTTGGCTCCGATCTGGTTTCCGCATTGTCCAGCTTGAAGATGCACGATTTCCCTCATTTTTATTCTTAAGGTAAGGAGATTTGAGAAAGCAGTAAACCTTGTTCTTTCTTCAACTGGTTGAGGACGAATGCTTCCCCCATATAAATAGACTCCCCATCCCCCGCCCCAGACACAGGGTTAGTATGTATCAGCACGCCATTAGCTGTCTGTCAAGAGCCCGCCCAAAAGTGTCATTCTGTCCAATCACAGTAGAGAACGAAAATGCTGATTAGCCCTCATCGACTGTCAGTCAAATTTCATGTCAACGTATGATTTTCTACGGCAGTACTTTGTTTTATAAAAAAGAAACGAAAATATTTGACATACCACAGAAGCAAAATCCTGTAATGAATCGCACACAAACGCTCGGTTGTTTATAGCTCTGAAGTGTTTTGCGTGCCAGGGTTCAATCTAAACAGCTCAGTTTTATTACAGGAAGCACGATGTAAAATGATATTTAGTAGTCAAGTAATGGCTATATCATAGCATAAATATAAAACTGCTTAAGATATTGTAGAGAAGAACATTTAACAAACAAACATTGCTGTTCACTGTCCCTGCATTTACTATACTGTAGTCAGTAGCTTGGTAGCAAATATTGGCCTCCTCCATTGACTCCTTCCTCTGTTTTCCGGCTATGGTATGTAATTAAATTCTAAAAAGGAAAAAACAGTGAGTAGACAATCTCTTGTGAAAACAAAATACAGTTTAGCCTATTTTTTTTTAATAATACACTTAAAAAGAATGTACCTAATTGTGAACTGAATGTAATGTTTTCAGACACATAATTGCATGCTAATTGTAAAGAAATCCAAAGGTATTGTGGTTTAAATTGACTTAAGTAGGATGTAAGTGCATCTTTATATGTAATTTCATAATTATTTCTATTGTCTTTGAAAAAAAGTATAAAAAAAGTATAACTGCTGAATGTTCTGACAATATGTCATTTTTGTTAAAACGTGTCATGTATTTAAATATATTTGTAATTACACATTTGTAATTTAGTAGTTTTGCATGTACTTTAGTATGTTAGTCAACACATCAAAATAAAGTCAAAATATTTTAAAATGATTGTACTTTAACGTGTTTAATCTGGCAATATTACAAGGTTCACTTATGTGTAAGTGTGTTTATTTTATTAACATTTTTATTCATTAATTGTATATTTCCCTTTTTTATAGTATATTACTTAATAAACATTATATTAGGTTTGAAGTACACTACAAGTGCACATTCAATAGAATTAAGCACACTTCTTTTTTTTTTTTACATTTGAAATGAGCCAGAGATAAAGCCGCATATGACTCATGATGTTTATTAGGATTTTGGCAGCATGAAGCCCTTTTGCAGTTATTCTCAACAATAAATGACGTGTGCTTTTGTGTACATGTGAAAGTGAAGAAAAGATACATGTAAGCATATTAAGGTTTTGTGTTTCCCAGGCAGACACAGTTCTGGTTTGGGTGCAGTTGTATTATTAAAAACCAATCTGACTATAGGACAGGGAATGCATGGTAACATAATCTCCCTTGGCACAGTTGCTGTGACTTAGACTGAGAGAATGAGGGTTTGCTCCAGTCCTCCTGCTGTATCATGGGCGAAGTCCTTAGGGGATTTTACAGGCCTGACCAGATAAGATTGCAGATACTGTTACAGAAGCAGATGGCACATTGATGCCTTTCTGATTGGAATAAACTGAAAGGAGGCTACTTATGTACAGTTCTCTTATTGTTTCACTACAATGCACAAGTTGCTCAGTTCACTTAATGGTGATGACAAAAATAGGTTAACTACAGTGAATAACTTGCAAAATAAGAGCACTTAGGTGAGTCATGGCAGTTTCATAAAGTTCTTTCAGTATTAGTAAGTTCAACTTTCCGGTTATGCTTGTGATTTTGTTGTAATTTATTCCCCCTCATGTCAGAATCACAAACAATGAGTCTCAAAGAGCCTAACTCTTCTCTGATTTTGAAAGTATACAGTAAGAAATCTGATGGGCCAGGTTCCCAGGTAATGTGTGAGTAAAAGAGGGTGGAGTGGGTCAGGGTTATGAAAAGTGAGAACTGGGTGAGAGTCAAACAAAGACGTCATTCTAACAGCTTAATGTGCAGATGAAATCAAAGGCTGTGTACATATTTGTAAACTGATATATTTTCGTGTTTATGATGATTGTCATATTTGTGAGATCTTTTGTGTCAGACTATAGCGCTCATTTTTACTGATCTCTCTCTGCATTACTATTGTATTACCTTCACTTCTACCAAATTCCCTTTGAAGTCAACATGACGTATATGTTCTTAGTCATGCATGTTATAGATTTTCAAATGCACGCCCACATCTCAAATCCAATCATCAAATAACGCATAGAAAAAAGCCCCCGTCCTACATTATTTCAATAATCCTTTTTACTTAGATGTATGTCACAATATTGAAGAAATACATTACTCCACCTCTTTTGTATCAAAATGTGTAAACTCACTCTTCCTGTGAAATTGCTTTTCCTGTGGGCCACACAGGCTACTTGATAACATTAAAGGAGAAGTCCACTTCCAGAACAAAAATTGGCAGATAATGTACTCACCCCTTGTCATCCAAGATGTTTATGACTTTCTTTCTTTAGCCATAAATACGGAAATACTGTTTTTTGAGGGAAACATTTCAGCATTTTTCTCCATATAATGGACTGATATGGTGCCCTGATTTTGAACTTCCAAAATGCAGTTTAAATCTGGCTTCAAACGATCCCAAATGCGGTTGTAAACGATCCCAGCCGAGGAAGAAGGGTCTTATCTAGCGAAACGATTGGTTATTTTAATAAAAATAAAACAATTTATATACTTTTTAATGTCAAACGCTCGTCTTGTCTCACTCTGCCTGAACTCGGTTTTTTTCCGGTTCGTGACGGTTGGGGTATGTCGAAAAAAAACCCATCTCATGTTCTCCCTCAATTTCAAAATTGTCTTATATTGCTGTTTTACCATTTTTGTTAAGGGTGTTTGATCTTCTTTGCATGTTCACTTTGCAAAGACTGGGTCGGTACTTCTGCAGTGATTTAGGATGATTTTTAAATGATTTTTGCACTTGAGGGAGAAAATACGATTGGAGTTTTTCGACATACCCTAACTGTCTTGAACCAGAATACACAGAGTTCAGGGACAGCAAGACAGGACGAGCGTTTGAGATTAAAAAGTATTTAAATTGTATTTTTTAAATGAAAATAACCGATCGTTTCGCTAGATAAGACCCTTCTTTCTCAGCTGGGATCATTTACAAGTGCATTTGGGATCGTTTGAAGCCGCATTTAAACTGCATTTTGGAAGTTCCATATTAGTCCATTATATGGAGAAAAATCCTGAAATGTTTAACTCAAAAAACATAATTTCTTTACGGCTGAAGAAAGAAAGACATGAACATCTTGGATGACAAGGGGGTGAGTACATTATCTGTAAATTTTTGTTCTGGAAGTGGACTTTTACCAACAGTCAGATAGCTACAATCCAAACAATTCACCATAAAATAATGTTTCACTAGGAAATATGTTACATTTCAGAAGTACATATTTATATTGACTTTCACTCAGCGGCCATCTTGGTCTTGCAAAAAAATGGCGATAGTAGGGCTGTCATGATTCCTCGATTCAAGTAAAGTATTCGATTTTAAAAAAAACATCAACTGCATTTTGTCTGTGTGGCAAAATACCAGAAGTGGCGCATTTCATGGACGAAAATACATGAAACGCATTATTAGACCATTTTCCAAGGCTGCATGATATATTAAACCCATTTCAAAAACATAATAAAGAATACTGCTATTGTAAATTCACAAATGCTACGGTTCAATTAAATATATGCAATGCAGGTTTAATATATGTGCTTTATTTACATGCATGTAGGTGAGTGCATCTTAGAGTGGATCCATTCATAGTAAATGCTGCTCCACACAAACTTTTATAGCATTTTGCATATTGCTGTGATTTTTGGTTTATTATAAGGTTCATCTGGGGACGCAACGTGCACTAAGGTAAATCATTTATAAACCTACACAAACACAGGAGAATACATCAATATCTTTATATAATATCTAAACTGTTCATTGCAATTTCTAAATAGAAGCTCAAATCCTCACTCTGAGTTTGTACGTTTTGATGTCCACGTATTTAATAAATTACAGTGGATGTAACATTTCTGGTTATTGTTAGCATAGGTCTGTTATAATTACCACCAAAAATGCTTTATTATAATTACCCGATTACTCAATTAATCAGAATAATTGAAGGATTACTCGATTACCAAAATTATCATTAGTGACAGCCCTATTAGATACATTATACAGAGACACACTCTGTCTGTCTGTCTCTCTTTACACCTCTGTAAAATAGACCAACACATCCTGTGATCATTTCCAAATTGCAAAAAAAAAAAAAAAAAAATGAAAGCACTTATGAAATCTTTAGTCACCCTGAAAAAGATATAGATTTTATCATACTTTTAAAATGAGTACTTATTACAGAAATAACATCCTTTATATATACTTTAAGTTAATATATTTTAAATGTAGATGTACGTAATTGCAACTTCATTACAAATGTGTTAAATACATGACATAAATGTTCAACAGAAATAAATTTTAATTTACCGAATGCACATAAGTTGAACTTATTGCATATATAATATACATTTAAACTAATGCATTTTCATTCCATTGTAACATTCATTTAACATGCAACAAAATGTCAAAAATAGCTTTCAGGTCACACTTATGTAATATCAAATAACACACTACAGTTAAACTTATAATCAGGTACTTCACACGTGCTATCTTTAAGGTGCTTTGAAAGATTAATAAAACAATGACTTAAACTGTACTTTTAAGTAAAGCTTTTAATTTGATATTATTATAAAGTGCATTTCTAAAATTAAACATGAAAGTCATGAGAGTATACTCTCTTTCAGTACAAGTGGCCTTTTATTTCAGTAATAATATATGATCTGCAAGTAGTTTTTTAAAAACATATATGTTTAAGGTTTGCAGTAAACTAGTGCACACTCAGCACAATTAATTGCACTTCTTTTCACAAGAGGATGAATGCTGTTGTGTAAAAGAAGAAGTACATAAAAGGACTTGCGTCTTTTCTTCTCTCTCCACTTCTCCTTGGTCAGCTGTCGCAAAAACATTTTGGTTGCTTAATATATTATTTACGCAGCGAGGCAGCTGAACATGGAACATTTAAGTCATTATACTGATTCTAGTTCTGTTTGTTCAGTTTAATTGATGCTGGGTGACAGCAGTACAGAGCCATGTGAGGACACATATGTTACAGTGACTAGGTTTGGTTTTATTGAATTGTCTGTAATGTCCTTGCCTTCTGTTGGCTGACCGTCTGATTAGAGATCCCCTGAGGTGACACAGTGAATGTCTCTCATCCCTGACTCAGCATATGTCCTGCCAGTGAACCATGCTGGTGCTTGCTAAGGCAAGCAACACTGTTACTGCTGCTACTAAGCTATGAGACTTATAATTCTTGTGTGGTGTATGATAAAACAGACCAAAAATAATCACATTCTCAAGTTTTTTTTAATAAATGTTAGAAATGTATTGCTGAAAACACGTTAAAAGGACTGTTAACTATGTAGTAGTGAATTGTGGAGTTAGTTTTTGGTCACACTTTACATTAGGTGGCCTTAACTATTATGTACTTACATCAATAAGTAATTACAATGTACTTATTGTGTTCATGTTGTACTGCAAAATGCTTTTGCTGCTATTG
This sequence comes from Cirrhinus mrigala, assembly GCA_036247105.1. Taxonomy (NCBI): domain Eukaryota; kingdom Metazoa; phylum Chordata; class Actinopteri; order Cypriniformes; family Cyprinidae; genus Cirrhinus; species Cirrhinus mrigala. The sequence goes on from CM070014.1 coordinate 17,656,511, forward strand.
AGGTGGGATATGGGCAAGGTTAGGGATAGGTTTGGTGGTATGGGTAGGTTTAAGGGATGGGTCAACAGTGTAATTATAAATGTAATTACAGAAATTAATTACAAATGTATTTACATGCATGTATTTTTTAAAATATAAGTACAATGTAAAAACATGTATGTATATATAAATGCATTGTATTAAATTATTAATTTAAATGTAAGTACATAGTAGTTAAGGCCACCCGATATAAAGTGGGACCTAGTTTTTTATTTACCATATTTGTGTTCAGGCTTTTTTGGGCGGGCCTGAAATCATGTCTCAATGACACACTGGAGTCACTGAGCATGGACTCTCCCCTAACACTATAATAACTAGAGCATTAGGATCAATTGTTCGCCTGCTCAATCGCAAGTTACTGGCATTACAGTTACTACAGCCTACAGTTCATCACGTAAATGCATATGGTTGCAATAATTTACAAAACAGCTTGGTCATCCTTCCAGGCTGTAGCTCTATTTGATGGCTGAGAGAGATGGCAGCTTTCCCATGAGTGGGTGTGGCTTCAGCCCCCAGCGATTGAGAGCAAAGAATACTGCTTATTTTTTCAAGATTTTGATAACTTATTTACTTACTGTTTTTTTGTATCATTCAAATTTGGCTGTGTGGTTAATAACACATTTTCCTGTGGTGTGACATGGAACATTTAAGTCATTATACTGATTCTAGTTCTGTTTGTTCAGTTTAATTGATGCTGGGTATCATCAATTATCATCAATATGTCATATTTAACATTCCGTTAAACGGACTAAAATAGGAATCAAAAATAGTTCTTCTATGGCATAACTGTAAGAGAAAAAAAAACCTTTTTGGATTGTTTATTTTTAAAATAGCAAATACATTGAAAGTTGAAGTCGCTCTGAGCACAAAATCCCCTAACATTCGACAGTGAGTTTGGTACAGGCAAGCAGCATATATATATATTACTTTTGAAAATCTAATAAAATATTAAATATTGAAAATCTTATCATCAAATATTAAAAGGGTTATTGGATGTGAAAACCAAACAAAACCATAACAGGAAGGTAGTAGCATCATCATTAGTACTAAAAACTAAAAACTCAAAAAACATAATTTCTTTATGACTGAAGAAAGAAAGACATTAACATCTTGGATGACAAGTACATTATATGTGAATCTTTGTTTTGGAAGTGGACTTCTCCTTTAAGCGTGTTAAGAAACAGTCATGAAAGTGTCTCTCTTTAAGTACACTTAAGTGGCCTTTTAGTTCAGTATTATTATATTATCCGCAAGCACAGTGTTTTATACTTTTAAGATTTAAAGTACACATTTAATACAATTACGCTCTTATTTTCCACAAAAGTAATGTTACAGAAATTTCCTAAATTGTAAGTAGATTAGTGATTTGTTACAGATTCCCTTAATTATTATGCACTCTAAAGCCTGTGTGTGTGTGTGTGTGTGTGTGTTAGGTAAAGCAGACATAATGCTCAGCTATTGCACTTCATTAGTCATGGGTGAGATCTCAGTCTATAATATCCAACAGCTGTTTTTCACTGAGCATCGACTGTAGATGGGAAATTCACTGAGATCCCACAGGATATCAGGTTGCACTGCACACATGATCAATATGTCATGATCAGCAATCCACCTCTGTACATAACACTTTACGACCGCAGTGTAGCATAAACAGCTGTGTCAGATGCACTCACTGTTGTTTATTATTCAGGAAGTCTTCCTTGAACGCTGGTCTTTGGCTGTTGTACAGTGAATCTGCCCATCCCCCCACAGCAGTCAGAGCCTGAGTCATGGCCTCATCCTCAAATCACTTCCCACAGTCAGCTGTTCTAGACGCCGACTGCTTAGGTCTGAAAGGAGCGCCGTACACAGAACTTACAAGTGCATTTGACCACAACATTAGGCTCTTTTTACACAGGTCTCAAATTCTGTAGCTCAGCTTTAAGCGCTCATGAGAAACAAGCTTATAATCATTTCTCCTTTTGCCCTATTATTTAAGGGCAGACTGAGGCTGCGCTCGTATATTGAGCGGCTCCACAGATTTAAAGAGAAGAAGTTCCTGTGGCGCCCACGTATATGAAAGATAAGACGTTTGACTGAATGTGACGAATGAGACGATAGCTCTGTTTCAAAACCTAGGGTTTTATGTTAGCATGTTGCTAAGCTAACAATGTAGTATTATAATAAATACATCACACACAAATATCAGGTAAAACTATTTTAATATAATAATAGATAATTTTCAGTATTTCATTATCATCATTCTCATTATTTTAGTATCACTGGGGTACTATTCTATTTTTCATTAATATTTTAAGTAATTAGTAATTATTTTATATTTTCTGTTTTAGTTAAAGTTTTAATAATTTATTTTGGTGTTTTTGTCATTTTTATTATTTTTTTTTTATATCTATATTATGTCATCCTAATTTTTATTTATTTATTTTAAAGTTCAGTTTTAGTTGTTTTATTTCAAGTTATTTAGTCATATCAAACTAACTAGCTGGACATATATGTGTAAATGTGTATGTACATGTCTGGGTTTGGTGAAATATATTTTAGAATTTTTTTGAAAATTGAACAATGTGTCTTAAGCTCATAAAGGCTGCATTTATTTGATTAAAAAAGACAGTAAAAACTGAAATTGTGTAATATTTTTGCAATGCGTGTGTGTGTGTTATTATCTATCTATCTATCTATCTGTGTGTGTGTGTGTGTGTGTGTTACAAGTTTATATAAAATATGTAATAAAATGGTTTAAATGCATTAAAAAAATGCCATATATATTAAGGACCTCTCCTATGTATAGACCCACGTTAACATTTCAAAAAAGATTAGTTATTTGTAATTTTTCTGTTAATGAATGTGTCAAAATAGCATGTGGTGCGACCATCCAGCCATAACTGTTGCTTTGGAAACATCTTTGAAATGACCCTTAATTTATTCTGATTAATTTTCTGCACTATTTGGCATGATTTCCAAAGTGTTTGCAATCCTATATAAAATTGCAAAGCATTTGTATTTATATTTCCATCATAATATACAAACAAACTTTGTCCAGTGATTTCCATTTTATGAAATATCATGCGGTGCGACCACCAAGAAGCTACCATTTTGGGACTTTTATGCTGAAATCCATTCAAAGATAGGACTTTGCATCATATACCAATTTGCCAATGACTCATGGAAGCATCAAGCAGGTTTCTAAGTCCCTTTCAAATTTGGAAAAAAATAATCTTGGGTGGTATGTAGTTACCATATTTAAATATCATGTGGTATGACCTCAATAAAACAATGAATATTGAGTTATTTCTTTAAGTATTTATTTTTATTATAAATTTCATAGTGACCTTTTGTGGGAAGCTACCTTGTTTTGTTTAGGTGGCCAATTCTGTGCTTGTAAATTTTGACTGAATTTGAAATATCATGTGGTGCGACCACCTCAGAGTGTTTTCCATTACAGATATATGCCCCAGTTTATGGTTTATATACATAAAATACTTTATTTTAATATCATTTGGAATGGATTTTTTATGCAATTTGGGTCATTTCAGATGGTTTATGTTTAACCTTTGTACAATATGAGGAAAAAATACACAATTTAATTTAGAGCATATAATTTTAGTTTGGTAATTATGCATTTATTAGTAATTTATTTTGTATTTTTTAATAACTATTTCAATCTATTTTACCAGATTCCACTGCCAAGCAAAGTAAAACAAATGCTTGCCATAGGCAACACATTAATTCTTACCCTGCAGTCAAGCACAAATTGAGCAGCCAAGATTGGGCAAGTTAAGAAATAACTGGGGCTAAAGAAATACCTGCAGTTAATGCCATGTGCTACACTTTTCACACATCTCTTTAAATAGATTTTTTTAAATGATACAAGGCCTTTGCATCATTTGAAGTGACCACTCATCATGTGGTGCGACCAATAACAGGAATAACTATATTAAAAATGTAATCTCATTTCTGTGGTTGAAATATGAATCACTCCTACAGCAGTAAATGGTATTTTTAAAACATTTTTATCAGTTTTATGCAGTTTACAGGAAGAATAAGTCTTTACAGGAAGAATAAGTCTTCTTATCTACATTTAAGAAGGCAACTCTGAAATTATAAAACAAAAATGTGAGATCATTATTTACATAAACTCAAAACAAATGCAAATACTTTGTTTCTAAACACTTTAATTACTGAGAAAATCCACAAAAAAAAAAAAAAAAAAAGTTAAGCATGTTAAATAAAATTAATTCATTTTAATATAAATTATGGTCGCACCACATGACATTTTTTAAAGGCTATGGCCAATTCATTGAGATAAAGAAAACACTAAAATCACTTAATTTTAAATTTTAATATGAATTTATGTGTACACAACATTTATAATGTTTAAATAATTACAACAGATATTATTATTTTACATTGTATTTTATATTTTATATAAAAATATATAATAATGTTTTATTAATTTTTTAAGCTTTTGAAAATTCAAAATCTTATGCTCGAAAAGGCTGCATTTATTTGGTCAAATACAGTAAAAACAGTAATATGCACTGTGATTTACACTGTAAAATTAGTCTATATCTATCTATCTATTTATCTATATATGTGTGTTTGTGTGTCTGTTCATTTTTCAGGATTTTTTGATAAATAGAAAGTTAAAATATATATATATATATATATATATTTGTAGTACTGTAAATATATTATAAATAATTTAGGTATTATATTATATTATATTATATTATATTATATTATATTACATTATATTACATTACATTACATTATGTTATATTATGTTTCATCTATGCCTTGACATTTCAGAAGGCATCATAATTCCACCCACCTTTTCCAGTAACTTTTGCTTTGGCAGCCTGCCTATGATGCTTTAAAATGCAGTGTATGTAGGCAGCATACTAGATAGGGGAACAGTGCTAATGTTAGCTATTTAGGATTTGGATTCCACAGAACGATCCTCAAATAGTCTTCAATACACCGGCGGAGCAGATGGAGATTAGGAGGCTTTGCTCAACAGCTGTAGCGAGGCTCAAAAATGGCAGGAGGCTGATTTGCATATGTATGAGCAATGCACCACTATTGTAGTAAATCATTGACATGTAAGTCAATGGTCCACAGTATCACCTTTAATATATAACTCTCTTTTGATGTGCTCGAATGAATGTTATAGTCTCAAAAGAAGCATGTTGTTTTAAAGGGCAGTTCTTTTCTCTTTGGCAGTGGTCAGTGTGCGTTATGTGGTATTGAGTTATGCAGACACACAGCTGTGGGGGTTGCCCACATCTGATTGAGTCTTGCTCTTGCAGTCTCTCAAGGGAAGTGTTGGCAGGATATGAGCTCTGATGGTAATACAAGTGGACTGTCCCACCCCCTCTGCTCTTCTCTGCAGTCAATGCTGATGAGGCCCTGGAGAAGTGGACAGAAGAACACAGATGTATGTAGATATAGCCACTGATGCAGTGATACACAAGACTGGAGATAAATAGCATGCTGGTGAAACTGGTTTTTCTTACCGTAAAGTGCAATCGGTAAGGCACGTTTTACTTTTAGTGCTTGGGCGCTTCCTGTTCTGAAGGCCTTGTTGAGAGATCCTTATTGCTTTTAGGGGGAGGGTTTTGCATCTTCTCAATCAATAGCGAGACATTATTATGGATCAAAGGTCATTAGTGAGTCATGAGCCGTTCCATAATCAGGAAGGAAGTGATTTGCGATAGGCTGCCAACACAACATCTGCTGTACTCGCAATATGGTGGTTATTTGTTTTATGTATTTATAGCAAGATTATCTTCGGCAATCATTACCAGCTATATTTTGCTAATCCACCAGCTACCAGCATAGGGAAAATTTACCTTTACCTATTTAAACCTAGTTTAAATCTGTAAAAAAAAATAAAATAAAAACGTGCTTCTTTTTATTTAGAATCGAATAATGTCTTGCGTTGTATGAATATAGCTGAAGTACTTGAATTAAAAGGCATTTGCTGGAAATGCCATCGTCAGCTATGAAGCACTAAACAAGGCCTCGCCCAAGTTTACCTTACAAATAACTGCTGCTCCCTCTAGTGATAAAACAATGTTATTATAACATTCATGGACAGTAGGACTTGAAATAATTAGGATTTTTTAAAATGTTTTTGAAAGAAGTCTCTTGTGCTCACTGCATTTATTTGATTAAAAATACAGAAAAACAATATTATATTATATTATATTATAACAATACACTACCAGTCAAACGTTTTTTGGACAGAAGAAGTTTGATGATTTGTTTTCTTTTTTTTTCTTTTTTTGAATATATTTTAAAATGTAATTTATTCCTGTGATTTCAAAGCTGAATTTTTAGCATCATTACTCCAGTCACATGATCCTTCAGAAATCATTCTAATATTCTGATTTGCTGCTAAAAAAAACATAAAAAAAAAAAATAAAAAAAATTATGTTGAAAACAGCTGAGTAGAATTTTTTAAGGTTTCTTTGATGAATAGAAAGTTCAGAAGAACAGCATTTATCTGAAATAGAAATATTTGTAACATTATAAATCTTTTTATCATCACTTTTGATCAATTTATAGCTTCCTTGCTAAGACTGGAGTAATGATGATGCAAAAAACGTAGCTGAGAAATCACAGGAATAAATTACATTTTAAAATATATTCAAATAGAAACAGTTATTTTAAATGGTAAAAAATGTTTTCAACTTGATAAGTATATATATATATATATATATATATATATATATATATATATATATATATATATATATATATATAATGAGAACCATTATTAATAATTGAGGATCAATAATAAGTGAAATAATTGAGCAGCAATAGAATGATTTCTGATCATGTGACTCTGAAGACTGAAGTAATAATGCTGAAAATTCAGCTTTGCATCAAAGAAATAAATTGCATTTTTAAAATATATCAAAGTAGAAAACGTTTCTTTTAAACTGTAATAGCATTTCATAATATTACTGTTTTACTGCAGTTTTCAACCAAATAAATGCAGCCTTGGTGAGCGTAGGAGAAAATACTTTCAAAAACACTAAACATTGTGGCTAATTATTCCAAAGTTCTGGCCAGTAATGCAGACACATATTGTATGCAATGTCATAATTACTTCTGTTGTCTTTGAGACATGGTTAAAATGTACTGCTGCATGTACAGACAAGCATTTATGGTAAACATTTGTTGGAAATGCCATTGTCAGCTCTGAAGTACTGACTAATGCCTCGCCCATGTTTACCTTACAAATAACTGTGACTCCCTCTAGTGTTGTAAAAGTGATATTGTGACATGCATTGGCAGTTTATGAAACAGCAAAACATGTTTTATGGAAATACTTAAAAAGTTCCTCTTTAGACTAAATGTGATGTGCTGAGAGTGAATTGCAATCATACAATAAGTCTCATCATGTTACATTTGTTTGTGAGAATCCAAACAATAGCAGATTTCACAGTGATAATTCAGTGTGCTTTGCAGAAATGAAAAATTTAGATTCTACAGTACACCTGTTAATTGTCATGCATTAAAATCAATAAGATCAACAGCATTTGTGATATTTTTAAAACAACCCTTAACAAAAAGAAGTATACTTCAAGTTTATTTTATTAAGTATACTTAAGTAAAGTTCAAGTATATTTTTAAGTATACTTTATGTGGTAAGTATACAAATATCAGTGCTCTAGTATTTCTAAGTGTTTCAATACTCCTTGGGACTAAATTGGCCCACTTTCTAGTATATAAAAGTATACTTTTAAGTATAACAGAAGTAAACTTTGAGTACACAACTAGTTTACATCCATGTTTTTAGTTTGTACTGCAAGTATACTAAAAGTGAACTTATAGGTACACTGATAATTTACTAATTAAATACTTTTAGTACACTTTGAAGTATAGTCTCAGTAAACTACTAGTTCAATGGTTTTATACTGCAGGTATACTCGTAAGTTTTCTTAAGTGAACTTTACATCATATTTTAAGTATACTACGATGTCCCTATTAAGGTATTAATTTGTATATATTTTGTTATATGAATACCTGAACACACAAAACATCAAAAGAAAGTACAGGGTATCTGTTTGTAAACAAAAACATTTTATTATAGTTTCATGCATCCATTTTTTATAAACACTTGAATGTGGGTAAGTTGCTTAAATAAAAAATAAATAAATAAATAAACAACATTTATTTATTAATATTAATAATAATAATAATTATAATTATTATTATTATTATTATTATTATTATTATTGTTATTGTTATTGTTATTATTATTATTATGATAATCAAAACGTAGAGGGAGTTGATCAACACCCCAAATCGTGACAATCATTATTACCTCTTCATTAGTCGACATTTTATTCCATAACGTCACACATTTTTACATATCTATGGTTTTGATGCTGTTTTATGTCTGACGATTGTGATTACACGTGGAAGCGGATTCTTCTTCACTCTTGTTTTGGAAGTTCTGTACAAAACGTGAAATAGCGCCCCTAGCGTATAATAATGAAAATACGGATTCTCAGAGCACAAGTATAGCTCAAATACTTAGACGTAGAATACTTAAGTATAGTATAAATCAAGTATACTTAAATGTCATTTTAAGAATATTTCTGAGAAGTATATAAAGCACATATCTGAGAAGTACATGAAAGTATATAGTATTTTTAGTTTAAAAGAAGTATACTAATAGCACACCTGAATAAACATCTTTTTTGTAAGGGTAAAACAGCCTAAAATACCTAATACATTAAAACCGCTGGCCTAATAATGTGTAGCTGCCAAAACAGCTCTGATGCGTCGAGGCATGGACTCCACAAAAGCTCCGGACTAGTCCTGTGATCTCTGAGACCAACACATTAGCAGCAGATGCTTTAAATCCTGCAGATTGTGAGGTGGGGCCTCCATGGATCCAATTTGTTCCTCAATTGGATTGAGATTGAAGAGGCCACTGCACTCAGGGAACACCTTTGCCATGAAGGGGTGTACGTGGTCTGCAACAATCTTCAGGTAGGTGTATTCAGATTAAGGGCATTCTGATTTTACTCTAAACAAAATTAGGGTTGCTGAACTTACTGTGTTAATTTATTGTTGTGACATGAGCCACATTTACCGCTGTGGCAGCTCAAACAGTGCCGTGTAGATGTAGAGAGTCATGCACAACATAAAACAGAGAAGAACGATATTAGAATCATTTGTATTTAAAATAACTGCACAAAACTACTGTCATTATTTGTCTGTCTACATTTATGCCTTATATTTAAACATTTGCATTTAGCATATGCTTTTATCCAAAGCGACCTACTACAGAGGAGCATGAACAATTTATAACAGAGGCAACAATATTCACAGTATAAACAGAAAGCTAGATTGGTGGCATTGCATGCTGCAAATATTGTTGGCTCTGTGACATATAAGGCATACATGTAGACACTATCTATCTATCTACAAGCAACCATGTGCAATGTTAATTAAATCAGAGTTACTTAACTTACCATGTTAATTTATTGGTGTTTAGTGATCATCCTTGCCTGTTGTCACTCACTAAGGTGACTCCAACAGCAGCATGTGGACAGGAAGAGTAATGCACAACAGAGGTTGTTAAGAAATATGTTTCTGTAATATTAATTTAAACATTATTGTATGTATATCTGTAGAGATTTACCTTTACTGGAAGAAAGGTGTCGCACCTTGTTCATCCTAGTCGCACACTGACTAAAGATTACAGCCACACTGCTGTTTTACGGTATGACGTCATAATAGTAGTAGAATGTTCAAGTACGCATCAACTAATAGAGCTGCAGTCAGTCTGTGACGGTGCCATTTAAAAAATAACATAAGTAAATCTAAATAAATTTCCAGCATATCGTCAGTGTTTTATCGTCACCATAAACGCATGTCATCTTATCACTTTAACAGTAGTTAAACATAAAAAGGACAAAAAGGTTTTCTTGCTTGAATTTTTGCATCACTCCAGGTAAAAGAGCAGCGAATTTTTCTGTCATTTTTGACGTCAGCTTACTTTACATAAAGGCTGAAAATTTGGATCCCAACGCAAGAGGGCAGCAGAGCGTCATCGTACTTTCTGAACTCCAGTTCATTAAAAAAATGCAATAAAATAAATACCTTTTTTTTTTTTTTTTTTTTTTTAATATCGTGTGTTTTGTATTGGCCTCTTTAAAGGAATATTATACTATTGAACAGATGTACTCGAGTAATGCCTGGCAACTGACAAATTTCTATTCAATATCATTAGAATACATAACAATTAAGGTAATAATTAACAATGAATACGCATTTTGGAGACCACAGATTTATTTGCAAACTACTTAGGCCTATGTAAAACAGTGGAGATACTGTAGGCGTATTATGGTTTTACACATGAATTTCAAAACATCTTTCTTCATGTTTCACACTGCACACAATTTACCTGAGGGTTAAGAATGAATCCTGTGTATTTATAATGTGACACTAATGCACTGTGTGTTTTTACACCTTTCTAGTCATCACTATTTTGCCCTTGGCCCATGTTAAAGGCATTTGGTTTAGAATTGACCACAGATATCAAAATATTTGTTATATTAGTATGTTACTGAAATGTTCTTTTAATGAAGTGCTATCATGCGAGTATAAATATATATCACACATGCCTTTCTCGAACCCCATATAACTGACTCAGATTACATTTATTCTCTGTGTTACAGACTAACTACCATTCAAAAGTTTTGGGTCAATAAGACTTTTATTATTATTATTATTATTATTATTATTATTTATTTATTTATTTTATTCAGCAACTATGCATTAATTTGATTTTTTAAAGTAGAGATAAATATCAGAAATGTTTCTTGAGCAGCAAATCAGCATATGAGAATGATTTCTGAAGGATCATGTGACACTGAAGACGAGTAAAGATGCTGAAAATTAAGATTTGATCACAAAAATAAATTGCATTTTAAAATGTATTCAAATGGAAAACAGTTATTTTAAACTGTAATAATATTTCAAAATATAACTCTTTTTACTGTAATTTTTAAACATATTAAAAATGTACCTGCCCTGAACAGTTATGTATTTAACTCTAAAACAAACTAAATAACAAGTCGTTTTCCTAGCACAGAGGGGAATGCAATTAATGGCAAAATAAATAACATATTTAAATACAATACTCATGTCTGCTTTTGTTGCCAAATCCATTACAAGGGATAATCTTACAATTATATTGGCTTTTCAGTGGATCAGCAGGCTTCAGGACTGATATCTGCTCTCTGCAGCTGTTGTGTGATTAAAGCTTATGAAAATGAAAAGCCTGTTGAAATAAATTAGACAAGTATGTTGAGCTCATGTACATGTGTGCTATAGAAATAGCACTTTCAGTCAGATTCACTGTAGAAATCAGTGGTTGCTTTGTACTCTCATTTTTACTTAGCTCACTTGATATTGTTAAAAAAATGGAAAATTCAGATGAACATGTGGTCATAAAAAAATTCACTTAGTGGGAAAAGATAATACCAATTAAATCTGCTGCAAAGTTGCTTTTAGAGTAATTTTTGAGATACCCAGTCACCATGTGATGAGTTTTAAATGACAACACAATGGTAAAATTAGTCATTTTAATGATAATTTCAGCACAATTTGGAAGGAACACAATAAGATGAAATAAGAAATCACCCATTTACAGACAGCAGGGCATGATGCTATTGCTAACCTAAAGGGATAGTTCACCCAAAAAAAAAAGAAAAATCTGTCATTAATTACTCACCCTCATGTCGTTCCAAACCCGTAAGACCTTCGTTCATCTTCTGAACACAAAAGATATTTTTAATGAAATCCGAGCACTTTCTGGCCCATAGACAGCGACTGACACGTTCAAGGCCCAGAAAGGTAGTAAGGACATCGTTAAAATAGTCTGTGTGACATCCATGGTTCAACTGTAATGTTATGAAGCAACGAGAATACTCTTTGTGCACAGAGAAAACAAAAATAACAACTTTATTAAACCATTTCTTCTCTTTTGTGTCAGTCTTCAAAACTCATAGTCTGTCTATGCAGGGTCAGAAAGCTCTCGGATTTCATCAAAAATATCTTAGTTTGTGTTTTGAAGATGAACGAAGGTCTTACAGGTTTGGAACGACATGAAGGTGAGTAATTAATGGCAGAATTTTTGGGTGAACTGTCCCTTTAAGAACAAGCCTGGCCTCCAGCATGATGCTGACAAACATGTCTTTAACGTGTCAGCCCTTTCGTTAACTTATGTAATAAACAGGTATGACCCAACAAACCCAGAGGCTGAATATCCTTGTGTCCAGAGCTGGATAATAACTGATTATTCATCATTTATTGATTCTCTCTAATTCCTCTTTTTTAGCTTTTAAATTTTCCTTTCTAAAATAGTCTACCGCTTATATAAACTCAAAGTCCAGTTTAGTGGACATTCACAAACAGACATAGACAATCAGGTGATGACACAGCATTTGACCAACGGATTTGCAAAAATCATTTCAGGTTTAAGAAGTGTTTTAAGATTGCATCAACTACTGATGAACACATTCATTTTTATTTGAATTATCCCTCAGTAGGTTATTTAGCCATGCATTATGTATTATTGAGAGGCGTTTGTCTTTCAAACTCATTAAAATGCACAAATTTTCATTATTTCTTATTTGCAGACATTCTTATGACTTTTTGTCATCTGAACCTCTTTCACTTAACATATTTACTTTAAAAGGGTGGTCAATCAAAAATTCTGTAAAAGACCGTTTCTTCCTTTGCATTGAACTTTGCAGATGTTGTTTATGCTCAAACAGCAACATTACACACTAACTAAAGTAAAAAAAAAAAACACACACACAAAACCAGTCTTAAGTAGCATGAGTATATTTGTAGCAATAGCCAAAAATACATTGTATGGGTCAAAATTATAGATTTTTCTTTAATGCCAAAAATCATTAGGATATTAAGTAAAGATTATGTTCCATGAAGATATTTTGTAAATTTCTTACTGTAAACTGCCTATCCTAACAAACCATACATCAGTGGAAAGCTTGTTTACTCAGCTTTCATTTAATTTATAAATCTCATGAATGAATGGTTTTGTGGTCAGCCAAGGAAGAAGGCTCTTATCTAGCGAAAAGTTCGGTTATTTTCATTTTAAAAAAATACAATTTAAATACTTTTTAATCTCAAACGCTCATCTTGTCTCTGCCTGAACTCTGTGTATTCTGGCTCAAGACAGTTAGGGTATGTCGAAAAACTCCAATCATATTTTCTCCCTCAACTTCAAAAATCATTTCAAAATCATCCTACATCGCTGCAGAAGTACTGGCACAGTCTTTGCAAAGTGAACATGCAAAAGAAGATCAAACACGCTTACAAAAAAGGTAAACAGTGATATAGGACGATTTTGAAGTTGAGGGAGAACATGAGATGAGTTTTTTTTTGACATACCCTAACTGTCATGAACCGGAAAAAAACAGAGGTCGGGAAGAGCAAGACAAGACGAGCGTTTAACATTAAAAAGTATATATAATTATATTATTTTTATGAAAATAACCAAATCTTTCGCTGGATAAGACCCTTCTTCCTCGGCTGGGATCGTTTACAACCGCATTTGGATTGTTTGAATCAGCATTTAAACTGCATTTTGGAAGTTCAAAATCGGGGCACCATATCAGTCCATTATATGGAGAAAAATCCTAAAAATGTTTTCCTCAAAAAACACAATTTCTTTACTACTGAAGAAAGAAAGACATGAACATCTTTGATGACAAGGGGGTGAGTACATTATCTGTAAATTGTTGTTTTGGAGGTGGACTTCTCCTTTTAAACTCACAAACCCCCTGCAGTTCCTTTACAAACATCATAAGATTATCCTGTTTAAATCAATGTTATAAACGTGTTGGGTCAAAAGTAACCTATAAGTAATCTAAAAGTAGTCTGATTATATTACCTAAAATATATAACGTAATGGATTACGTTACTTACAATTTGTAAGCAATCTGCCCAGCTCTGCCTGCGTCTCGCTGAGCGCTTGAATGTGTCTGCAGTGTCAGTATCAGGGCAGCAGGTGGCAGCAGAGAGCTGCTTTTAAACGTGTCCGTTCGCCATTCTCTCTTTATCTACGGTCAGGTACAAAAACTTTGTCCCTAGACATTCCGCCAATGTATATTTTACCGTTACTTGTTTAAGTCGCGAGAAAAGTTTACTTCTGAGTTTCCGGTTGAAGCCTCCCACACAGTCCTACTGAAATGCCTTCATTTTAAACATTGAAACGTGCAGACCAGGTTCAAAATGACTGGCGGGTGAATTAAGAAAAAAGACTGGTTATATTTTCTTGAGGTCTGGACTGGTGGTGCTGTTGACCTTCAGCAAGTAAGAAAAGTACCTTTTCAGCATCATTACTCCGGTCTTCAGTGTCACATGATCCTTCAGAAATCATTCTAATATGCTGATTTGCCGATCTTTGTCACTCAAATATTAATAATAATAATACAAATAATAGCCTAATCTTACTGACCCCAAACGTTTTGTTGTTAAAGGTACATTAACAGATCGCAAAAAATTGATGAGAATCATTTGAAGACTCATATTTATTTATTTCTATCCCAGACACATGAGGTAATGTCAAACATCTTTGGTTGAAACGGATGTTGATTTATATTTAATTTCACGTTTATATTCCCCTCAAAGGGAAATTGCTCTTTTATTGTGTTTAATATTGAGCATATTGTCTTAAAGTCTTTACAAAATGCTCACACAACACACATACAAATACCACCTTAATTAAATATATACATTCTCTTTTACTATCTTACCATATTTACAAGTCACCCCTTTACAATGAGCATCCATTCAGTGTTGCTGGCTTTTTCAAGTCCATTAAGTACGAAAATATATAAAAATAAAGCTGCCTCTTCTTATTATTAACAGGAAAACAGTTTGTGTGGCACGGCGTTAGGAAGCGGAGTGGGGCTTTCTGTTGCGTTTCGCCCGGCGGGTCGGTGGAAAGCTGATGAACTCAAAGTGTTTGGGTTGGTCCGAGTTTGGGAAGGGGAGCGGTCCTTTGTGGAGGCGCTTGATGAAGTGAACTTCCCGCTGGTTCTCCCTGGTTTTGGAAGCCTTGATGGGCCGACCCTTTCTGCTGAAGGCCACGTACCAGCCCTCGTATTTAGCGTTCTGGAAAGCGGTGTAGTTGTTCTCCAAGACGATCTCTGTGAAGATGCAATCCCTTCCTCTGCCATTAGGCTGTGAGAAAGAGAAAAGAAGCCAAATGTTATTTCAATGAACTTTAGACTCTAGTTCTTACTACCTTTTTGGTCTTTGAACTTGCTGTCTATGCAGGGTCAGAAAGCTCTCAGATTTCATTTAAAATATCTTAATTTGTGTTCCGAAGATGAACAAAGCTCTTACAGGTTTGGAACGACATGACGGTGAGTAATTAACGTCAGAATTTTTGGGTGAACCCCCTTTAACTACAAGTGGCTGCTGGTCATGTGATCTCAACATGGCAGCTACCATGATCAGTCTTTGTTTTAGTAGTTTTAATATGTCCAAAAGGAATTTAAAGTGCTTTTAAATGGCTTGGATCTTATATAAGCAGTGTTTTGACTCGCTCTGCCCATCATTATTTATTCTTCCCCGCTCTCTCTGCCCTCATCTCTCAACGCTGTTCTCTTCATGCCCTCACTGTGTTCATCTAGTTGTCCCAGCGCTTGGTCTCACAGTAGAGCTGTTGCGCTGAAGACATTTTTTCCACTTCCGTTATGGAAGAAGCAGCTTAACATCTGACTAAACACAGAATGGGTGTGAAAGCTGTTTTCCTCCACAGGCCTGGCAGTCAAGTCTCAGTGACCTTCACTTCTCCTTTAGATGTCATTCACACTGTCTAGTTGTTTATCTATATGTCCTGCTCTGCCTCATCCATCACAACATTGCACAGGCAGTGAGTTTTGTACTGAAAAACAGCAGCTTTGGCATCTTCCTTTTATTTTTAACAGTAAACAATCATACGAGTTTGGAGTGGCAAATTAAATTAAAAAGTAAATGAAAGAAAATGATCATAAAAGATGTGATTTGATTAATCTGAGCAAATTTAGATTTCTGTCACCACGCTTTAGACAAGGGAGTTTCAGTCTTTTAGAAATATGATCATGCGAGGCATTCCCAAATATGTATTTTCATGCATAAAATCCCAGTTTATACTGATTTAAACTGGTCTACTATATGCTGTACTAATTTAAAATATTATTTGAAAACTATATAGTAAATATATATAAAGTTGTTTTTTGTATTCACTACACTTCTGTACTATACACTCTTAAAAATAAAGGTTCTTTATTGGCACTGATAGTTCCATGGAACCTTTTCATTCCACAAAAGGTTCTTTACAGTGAAAAGTTCCTTTAGATATTTAAAATATTTAGTTCTTCACACTAAGAAAAAAAAATGGCTCTTTTTGAGAACAGTTCACTCTTTCTTTGGGGAACCAAAACATGGGTCTTCTATGGCATCACTGTAAACTCCACATTTTGGGGGACTGCAATTTGTGTACTGCAGTTGTTTTTTTTAAGCTGCTTTTGTTGTATTCATAAATAAATAACTAAGTAAATAAATAAATAAATATTTTTCTCCATTTAAATTTTAGCATTTATTTATGTGTGTGTGTGTGTAATATATTTGTATATAATTTGAATAATTATTCAATCTAATTTTGTATTTATTTAATTATTTATTATTTCATTTTATTTATTTTTTATTTATCTTTTTTTTTTTTTTTTTTTTTTTTTTGCTTTTATTTTAATCTTATTTTAATCTTTTTCTTTTTATTTTTTTTATTTTTAATTTTTTAGTTATTTATTTTTACTTTTTTTTTCTGTAAACTTTTTCATGGCCCCTTAGCACACCATAGTGACCCATGGGCATTTTAAGCTGATTTTTATTTTGCATTCATTCATTAATTTATTAATGAATAAATAAATAAATAAATAAATAAATAAATAAGTACACTATAAATAAATCTAATTTTGTTTACTTATTTATTTTAATCTATATATTTAAATTAAACTTTTAGCATTTATGTGTGTGTGTGTGTGATGTTTATATATTACTTTATTCATTATTTAATGTAATTTTGTATTATTTATTTATTTATTCATTATTTATATTGATTTATTTATTATGTATTTATCTGCTCTTTATTTGCTTATTTTAATCTTATTTTTACCATAATTTCTCTCTCACTTTCTCCCTCTTTGCTTATTTATTTGTTTTTACACTTTTTAAACTGTAAACTCCGTTTTTCTTTAAACTTTTTCATGGCCCCTTAGCACACCATAGTGACCCATGGGGTATTGTAAACTGATTTTTATTTTACATTGATTAATTTATGAATAAATAAATAAATAAATAAATGATAAATCTTTTAAATCTAAACCTATTAATTATTTAATCTAATTTTGCATTATTTATTTTTTTATTATTTCATTCAATTTATTTATTATTTATCTGTTTTTTATTATTATTTATTTATCTGTTTTTATTGGCTTATTAGCATATATATATATATATAATATATATATATATGTATATATATATGTGTGTGTGTGTGATATTTATATATTATTTTATTAATTATTTAATTTAATTTTGTATTATTTATTTATATCTGTCTTTATTTATTTGCTTACTTTAATCTTCTTTTTTTTTTTGCCATTTATTTATTTTTATACTTTTTCAACAGTTTTTCTCTAAACTCTTCCATGGCCCCCTAGCACACCACTGTGGGCCCCTGGGGGTCGCCGGACCCCAATTTGAAAACCCTTCTAACACTTTTACCCTACAACAGTGATACAACTTAATTATCAAACTTTTTTTTATCCCATGCAAAATCCAATTGGCTCAAAAATCTGCTACACTTGCCCCCAGCAAAAAATCTAATTCTTTTTCCTCAGAAATCTCCAAGAAAGATGACAGTACATACCTTGCCCACTAGCTTCCCCCTACGGTTCATGCACAGGTATCTGCCACTTTCGGCTCCTTTGATCCGAACACGGCTTCCAAAGGTGTCCGTCTCCACATAAAGTCTGGCTGTAATGCAGCACAAGTGTTAGCAACAAACAAAATACTGAAGCATTTATCAATTCTATAGACTATACCGCAATAATAATGAAAACCTAGCCAATTTAGCTCAACAGTATTTCACTTACATCACTTTTGTTGACATAATCCAATGTAATCAGGCTGATCTACCACATGAGGCAGATTATTTATTGTTAGTTCAGTATATCAGTTGTTTAGTTAGGCCTACATGAATACTGCAATATCATTATTTTCAAGATGACTGACTCCACACATAACCCAGTGTGTTCCTGAAATCCCATAAGTCCTGACTAGTCAAATCAGTCTCATTTCCCCTTGCTGTTTGAAGCAAATTAACACATCCTAATCAACACAAAAGGGAAACGATTAGGCAAAGACAAGTCGTTTGAACTATCAGCGAGTCCCCTTTCAGCCAATAAACCAATCAGCCGCGAAAACAGCGCTATCTGCACCGAAACCTAACGTGAGTTAATTACTGTAAATGAATGACCGACTCACCGAAAGTGTTTCCGTCCTCGGCGGTGGCGCTCACTCTCTTGCCCTGGATCTGCACGTGTCGGCCGCTGGTTCGGCTGTACAGCTGATAGACTCGAACCTGCCGCCGGCTCAGCTGGTCCGTCAGTGAGCCCTGTTCCCTCACATACTGCTTAAAATTAGGAGAAGGGTGATTCTTCTCCCCCTTTTCGGTGCAAAGGGAAAATAAGATCACATATATTTCTCTCTCTGTTGCTGGAATAGAAAAACTTCTTCGTTTTGTAAACGCCAGCAAGAGCACTGATCTAACTCTAGTCTGTATAACCGACTCGACAGAGTGCTGAACCACTAATATGCGATAGAAAATGAATTAATTCTATTGGAGAGCAATGGTTCTGGGCCCGCTAGAGGGCCTCAGCAAACTTAAAAGCAGCCGCAATTATTTCAAATAAGTTTAATTCATAAATAATCGATGTGATTTAGAATTCTAGAATCACTCGTCATGTAAACTGATCTCGTATCCCGTTTTAACCAGCCCCATCAACAAATGTTGTATAACAGTTTTTGAAACTGTATGAAATTAATCAATTTTGAAGCGTTGACATGTAGCCTGCTATAAAGGTATGACGTAGGCTAAAATGAAGTCAAAACGGTACAAAATTCACTAAATTTATTGCCAAAGACGTGCAATAAATATGACACCCTTTAACTCGTTACAAAAAACACGAACAAAATAAAATGTAATAAACATTTACCTGTGCGTGACACCATACCACGAAGAAGTGAAAAGAGCTACAAAACAGAACAAAAATAAGAAAAGTTAGTCAATATGCTAAATATAAAATACATATGCTATGTAAATTATATTCTAACGCATCATGTAATACATAATACCCATAAAAATTACAGGTCCTTCGGTGGTTCTTTTAAGTTACTTTTAGTTCGGCAAAGAATTGCTTCTTATTATAAATTAAAGAAATAAAAATATATATATATATTTTCACTATACGGCGTTCTTAAGTTGGTTGTATGGTTCTTTAGAGTTGAAAAAAAAAAAAAAGTTTATTGCGCAACCCAAATGTTCTTTTATAGCACCAGACTGTAACGTTTATATCTGCAACCTTAATTTTTAAGATTAAACGCTTATAAATATAGCTAAATATCAATATAGGCTACTCACATGTACAAGCAGCGCTGATTTATTCCATACATTGTGGGAACGCAAGTGTAATGTCGTATCCAGGGTTCTCCTGAATGATAATCCAGTTCGCACTGATCTCCCGATTAAATGAACTGAGTCAAATCCAGACTTCAACAGCACTAGATCTTTAAAAGCGCCTCAGATGCGCGTCTTCACAAACACACACGCGGGTAAATCCGATTAGGAAAAAAACGATCCACATGTAGTCCAGAAGATTATGGAGTTCCATCATATGACTTTGTACAACGCAGGTCGGTGTCTAAATCATAGTTTTGATGGTAATGTTGCAGTGGGTCCAGTGTGCTCTTGATGTTGTGTTGGTACTGTCACTTGTGGAGAGGCGCAGCGCGCTCTGCGCGTCTGGATCCCTCACTGCGCCAATGTGATAGACGTCAAGATCCCTCCCATGAGTGTTGCACCTTTTTCCCTCTTCAGAGACTCCGGGGCTTAGATGAACATGTGGAGGTGTTTCCAACTTCTATAATATTTAAATGAACCGCATGACTATCCACAACCCACGTATTTCTAGAGTAGTTTTAAGGCCTTCTAATTTGGTCCCATGTGATAGATGATTAATCTTTCCGAATGAACTCTGATGTCTTCAGATCATCCTCTGTATTTAAAGCTTTGAGGTTCCTGCAGAAAGGGGTGTGCCGCTTGATGTTTGTTAGGGCCCATCTCAATGTTGGTCTATCCCCGTGAAGGGGCCGCGGCTCACACCTTTTGCTAACCTGGCAGCTCTAATGAGAAAACAATGGTGGCTTTTAATCACAGGACTCCAGCGGGCTTTTGTTAGCTCATGCGGAATCAACATCAAGCACTAACGATATAATGTCAACAGGATGCTCGCTTTCCGACGCATAGTTAAGTTGCATCGCAGCAATTAGTGCTGTCTTGCAAGTGTGACCGTACCAGAGTTGCCACTTGGTCCCTTCAAAAGAAAATTCATGTGAACTTCTTCACCCCTAGAAGAGTGAAACTCAAGGATTATATATGTTGATCAGTGGTTTTGCTTTAGAACCCTGTTATCATGTGGTGACCCAACACAACCAACCCATAAACCATATATAACGTAGCATGTGATGTAGTATTGTTTATGATTTTTGAGAATCGGGACACGTCTCACAGCCTGACTATGGTGGCATTTAGTTTGTCTAGTCAAAAGTGACTATGAAAATACAAGTTTGATTGAATGCACCAAAATCAAAAGGTTTAGTCCAAAATATGCTGAAATATGTGAAAATTTTGTGAATTTATTAATGCAGTTAGTTGCATTTTTCCTGCTATCTGCAACCTATTAGCTTGTGGCATATTTTTGGGTCATGGCCCACCAGTTCAGAACCACTGCTGGGAGCTTATTTATTACTTTATTTATAGAAAGTTATAGATTTTATATACCACTATTTTGTCAAATCTATGTCAAATCTCTTCTTATTCAGTTTATTACTGATCTAATTTGTGGAAGGAATTTAAGTGCATACCTATTATTTGGTAACTGTCCATCTGAGCAGGCATGATGGCGACAGACGTGACTCTTGGCGTTTATTGCAACGTGTTCTCCACCCATCAGTTTGTATTTTGTTAACGATAGACAGATAGTCGGGAGGTGTGAATAGTTATTGCCAATAAAAATGGGCGAGACAGGTGTGTGTTTGATGTCAGTGTAACCAGAGGACTGAATAAGAACATTCTCATAGCTCAAGTCTTTTGCTTTTCCACTGATATATAGATTTGAAATACAATTTAATAATAAGTGTTAGAATTTTTGTAATTAAAATAAAATAATTAAATTATAGTTTTATTAGAATTTACTTGGATTTAATATTCTTTTGTTGTTGTTGTTGTTGTTGTTGCTGCTCATGGGCAAGCCCGGACACAACTTTGTTTCTGCACTAATTTTGTAAGGAAAATCTGCTAAATTAATTTTAAGAAATAAAATATACCAAACTAAACTAAGAGTACTAGACTTATACTCTCATTTGTAGCTAATGCATGATTAAATTAGTCTAAATAATTTATAAACAAACATGTAAGGGGTGGGAAATCATGATTGACAGGCATTTCAGTGATATTTTTTATTTATTTATTTTTTTTTTCCCTCACATTTCTAGGATTCTCAGAAGTGGAACTCATCATAGACTGAAAAAAAAAATGGTATAGAAACAATTTTCAGTCAGAAATGCAATGAAAAAGCAAGTAACATGCTGAATTAAATATGCCATTTTGAAGTAGAAAGACAAAAGTATTATTTTCTTGTAAAACATACTCCAATAGTCTGTATTTTCAACTATAAAAAGTCTTTTTTTTACAGTGTAGTTAAGCAATCTGCCATAGTGATGAACTGAGAGGACATTTTTGTATTCCCATTTGACATAATAACAAAAGAAAAATCCATAGCAGTGTTTTTATGACTTTCCAAAGGAGGAAAAAATATCAAGAGATTAATTACATAGGACAGAAAAGAGAAATAACACTTACGGCTTGACTAGTTTTCTGTATTTTAATGCCAAGGTAATAAAACAAAAAAAATAGTGTTATAAATGTATGTTTAAAAAAAAAAAAAATAAAATAAATAAATAAATAAATAAATAAATAAACACACACACACACCTCACAGGAGACTGTGCACACTTTTACTTTCTCAAAAAAACTCATTCTGTGAGATTTATAAGCCTGTTTCCTCATGGGGACCTCACAAATGTCCCCACAAGGTCAAAATGTACTGGTATTACTGTCCTTGTGGGGACATTTGGTCCCCATAACGTAATAAAAACCAGGTACACACACACACACACACACACACACACAACTTTGCTATATTAACAATATTAAAGGGTTAGTTGACCCAAAAATGAAAATTCTGTCATTAATTACTCACCTTCATGTCGTTCCAAACCTGTAAGACCTTTGTTCATCTTCGCAACACAAATTATGATATTTTTGATGAAATCCCAGAGCTTTCTGAGCCTCCATAGGCAGCAATGCAGCTGACACATTCAAGGCCCAGAAAGGTGGTAAGGACATCAATAAAATAGTCCATGTGATATCAGTGGTTCAAGCGTAATGTTATAAAGCTACGAGAATACTTTCTGTGTGTGAAGAAAATAAGAATTAACATTTTTAGGTCAACTATCCCTTTAACAATTGTGGAAATGCATCATCACAGTCTTTAAAAAGGGTTAATTCGGTGCAAATCTGTTTTCTGTGAAACTTTATGGTTGCAGATTCCATGTGGACTTGCTTATGGGATATAATATTCAAAGTAGGGCTGCAAAACGATTAATCGCATGCAAAAAAAAAAGTTTATGTTTACATGCTATGTATGTGCGTGCTGTGTGTATTACATGTATATATTTAAATAAATATATTTGTATGTTGGGTTGGCAAACGATTAATCGCGATTAATCGCATACAAAATAAAAGTTTGACTTTGCCTAATATGTGTGTACTGTGTGTAATTATTATGTATATATAAATACAAACACATTCATGTATATATTTAAAGGAGAAGTCCACTTCCAGAACAACAATTTACAGATAATGTTCTCACCCCCTTGTCATCCAAGATGTTCATGTCTTTCTTTCTTCAGTCCTGAAGAAATTATGTTTTTTGAGGAAAACATTTCAGGATTTTTCTCCATATAATGGGCTGATATGGTGCCCCAATTTTGAACTTCCAAAATACAGTTTAAATGCAGCTTCAAACGATCCCATCCGAGGAAGAAGGGTCTTATCTAGCGAAACGATCGGTTATTTTAATAAAAAATAATACAATTTATATACTTTTTAATGGCAAATGCTCGTCTTGTCTTATTCTGCCTGGACTGTTTTTGTTCCGCTTCATGACAGTAAGGGTATGTCGAAAAACTCCCATCTCATGTTCTCCCTCAACTTCAAAATCGTCTTATATCACTGTTTTACATTTTTTGTTAAGAGTATTTGATCTTTTTTGCATGTTCACTTTGCATAGACTGGGTCGATACTTCTGCAGCGATGTAGGATGATTTTGAAATGATTTTTGAAGTTGAGGGAGAAAATACGATTGGAGTTTTTCGACATACCCTAACTGTCATGAGTTCAGGGAGAGCAAGGCAAGACGAGCATTTGCGATTAAAAAGTATTTAAATTGTATTATTTTAATGAAAATAACCGATCATTTTGCTAGATAAGACCCTTCTTCTTCAGCTGGGATCGTTTACAACCGCATTTGGGATCGTTTGAAGCCACATTTAAACTGCATTTTGGAAGTTCAAAATTGGAGCACCATATCAGTCCATTATATGGAGAAAAATGCAGAAATGTTTTCCTCAAAAAACATAATTTCTTTACGATTTAAGAAAGAAAGACATGAACATCTTGGATGACAAGGGGGTGAGTACATTATATGTGAATCTTTGTTTTGGAATGTATATGTATATGTATTTATTATAATTTTTATAGAATTTATATTATATATAAATGAAAATATTTTGTACGCAAATAACATATTTATCTTACATAATAATAATAATAATAATTACACACAGTACACACACATATATTAGGCAATTTTGCATGCAATTAATCATGATTAATCGTTTGACAGCCCTAATGTATATATATTTATACTTGAATATCATTGATATAATATATAAATATAAATATTTTATTTATAAATCTAATATACTGTCTTTAATATATACATGTGTGTTTTGTATACATGTGTATATATATTTATACTTGTATATCATTTATATAATATATAAATATTTTATTCATAAATCTAACATATTGTCTTTAATATATACATGTGAGTGTGTGTGTATATATATAATATATATATATATATATATATATATATATATATATATATATATATATATATATATATATATATATAATATATATATATATATATA
This sequence comes from Cirrhinus mrigala, assembly GCA_036247105.1. Classification (NCBI taxonomy): domain Eukaryota; kingdom Metazoa; phylum Chordata; class Actinopteri; order Cypriniformes; family Cyprinidae; genus Cirrhinus; species Cirrhinus mrigala. The sequence goes on from CM070014.1 coordinate 17,681,222, forward strand.
ATAAATATGCACAGTACACACATACTTAGTATGTAAACACAAACTTTTATTTTGAATGTGATTAATCGTGATTAATCGCTAATTTAAAGCAATGTCTTGCCAACATGAAAATATCCTTCTGCTAAAGTTATGAGAAACTATATGTGAATTCCTCACCTATTAAGAGACAATGTCCAGTGGAGGGAAATCAAAGGAAGACAGATGTTTATTAAACTGTGATCTGACCCTCAGAACTGTTTGACATACTGTACATTTAAACAGTCACACCCTGATAGACACATAGAGACAAAGCAGCTTTTGCGAAAGCTTGAACTGAAGACCCACAGAGGCTCTTTATGTGTGTGTGTGAACGGCAAGCATCAGAGGGCTTAAGCAGTGGATCTTCTCACTAGACCGGAATTCCGTCGGCCCCAGCAGGATGCCAAGGGTGTCGGCCACGGTTTTTTAGGATCGGGCGGCTCAGAGCGAGAGGGATGTGATGTGTCCTAATGAAACACCACACGTCTAGCACCCCCCATGTCCCTCACCCATTTTTTTTCCTCCCTCGCTACACCCCCTTCAGTTTACGAAGCGGCGGTGAGATCTGAGGCCCTGAAACCTGATCTTATTTATTCACGTCTCGAGCTTTGCTGGTGCTACCTTAGCGATGGAAATAAACCAACACGGAGTCTCGATCAGACACCTAGCAACAGCAGCCTAGGTAGCAGTTCCCCCAACCACAGCCCCGGCCCAGAATATACCCACGGGTATCCCGTTAAATAAAGACTGGGAGATGCTGTAAAAAAAAAACACAGATGACAAGTGGACATGGGATCTTGTTTGGGTTCAGAGCTTCAATGTCAAAGTGTTGACACGTGATGACAGCGCACAGACGTGTTGAGCCATTAATTTCTACTGCAGTCATGTCCTGAATGGCTCAGATCCAACATAAGCAGCTCTAAAATTAACTAGTTATAAAACATAACACATTAATCTATTTACTGAGTGATTGCTAATTGACAATGCATGTGTTGTGTATAAGAGCCACATGTTGTTTGGTCATCCTCGTATTCTTAGAGCATGCACAGCAGTCACTTCTTTTAGTGGACATGATGATACATCTCAGAATGAGAATTTGGTCAGTATTTGTTCATATGTCATTCTAAATTCTTTGTTCCATGGAACATGAAATGAGGCTTTCTGAAGATTCTTTATTCCATAAAAAAAGAACAACAGAAGACATAAATGACATCAAACACCACTGGTTCTGATCAGTGTGGGGGGTAACACATTACAAGTAATGTGAGTTACATAATCAGATTACTTTTTCAAGTAACAAGTAAAGTACTTTTAAATTTACTTTTAGAGTTACTTTTTTAAATAAGTAATGCTAAAGTAATTACTTTGTTTTCCCATTTATTGACTGACATCTCTCCTGTCCCCATGGTGACAGAAATCAGGAATAAGGCATTGTGTTCACAGTGTAAACATGATCCTTACTGTAGTTCTATGCTAACTGTGAAAATACATTTACCCATCTCTTTGTAATTATTCCGATTTCATTAACCAATGGCTGCTGATCCTCAATAAGCAAAAATTATTTAGGATAAGCTAACAATTGTGTTTCATTTATTTATTTATTTATTTATTTTATTGCTGAAGAGTGTTGAACTTTCTTTTCCTGTGTTCTACTGTACAGACATGAATTTACTTTTCCTTCAGCCTGAGGCTGATTCATTTCACTTTCGGTGTGAAAGGGCTTTTATTTGCCAAAAATATAACTTTTTATATTACCAACAAACAAGCAAGCCTTGCACACATTTGAAAAGTAATGCAAAAGTAATGCAACACATTACTTTACATAAAAATAAATATAAAAAATAATTTGTTACTTTTTTAGGGAGTGACGCAATATTGTAATGCATTACTTTTAAAAGTAACTTTCCCCAACACTGGCTTTGATATTGGTGTTTATGAAAAAATCACGTTTAAAACGCACATGCCAAGTACTCTGTATTCATAAATTCATGTTAGTTTTCAAAAAAATTGAAACTACTTTCAAAAAACATGTTATTTGTTGTAACCATCTTTGATTTTTATTTTTTTTTAAAGATATTTTTTTGGCATCTTTACTTTATTTTGATAAGACAGTGTATAAAGGAGCTAGGATTCAAACTCGGGATGCCTGTAGCACAACGGCAATTTATGTCGGCGTGCTGCCCACAAGGCTATTGTGGTGGTGATGGTATACATTTTAATCAATACTTTCCAAGTTTTAAAATGTATTTTTCAAGGTAAAAAGTATGTTTTTTAAATTATCATGAATTATTAAATCATAAATATCATTAAGATTATGGGAGTTACACCGCATGTGTCAGTTGCATTACTGTCTATGCAAGGTCTGAAAGCTCTCGGATTTCAAAAAATATCTTAATTAAGATCTTAAAATATCTTCATTTATGTTCTGATGATAAACGAAGGTTTTACAGTGTTGAAATGACATGAGGGTGTGTAATTATTGACTGAATTGTAATTTTTGGATGAACTGTTCCTTTAATGAGGCATCTCATGTATACATATCTATGGACTTATTGACCTTGACAGTCATGAGGATTTGTAGGGTCTCTATGATATCTTTTTCTGCATGTCGGTTGCACCACGTGACTTTGGTGGTTCCACCGCATGACTTTTTACAAAAACATATGAATAAGCAATAAAGCAGTTCTACTTCATTGTTGAAAATTGTTGAACAAAGTCGTTATTTTTGTTTTCTTTGCACACAAAAAAAGTATTCTTGTAGCTTTATAACATAACAGTTGAACCACTGATGTCACATGGACTATTTTAATGATGTTCTTACTACCTTTCTGGGCCTTGAACATGCCAGTTGCATTGCTGTCTATGCAGGTTCAAAAGGCTCTCGGATTTCATAAAAAATATCTTAATTTGTGTTCTGAAGATGAACAAAGGTCTTATGGGTTTGGAACAACATGAGGGTGAGTAATTAATGACAGAATTTTAATTTTTGGGTGAACTGTCCCTTTAATGAGGCATCTCATGTGTACATATCTATGGACTTATTGACCTTGACACAGTCATGAGGGTTTGTAGGGTCTCTATGATATAATTTTCTGCTTTTTTCTGCATGTCGGTTGTACCACATGACTTTTTTTTTTTTTTTTTTTACAAAAAATATGAATAAGCAATGAAGCAGTTTTGCTTCATTGTTGAAAATTGTTGAATAAATTCATTATTTTTGTTTTCTTTGTGCACAAAAAGTATTCTCCTAGATTCATAACATTACAGTTGAACCACTGATGTCACATGGATTATTTTAATGATGTTCTTACTACCTTTCTGGGTCTTGAACGTGTCAGTTGTGTTGCTGTCTATGCAGGGTTAGAAAGCTTTTGGATTTTATAAAAAAAAATCTTAATTCGTGTTCTGAAGATGAAGAAAGGTCTTACGGGTTTGGAACAACATGAGGGTGAGTAATTAATGACAGAATTGTCATTTTTGTGTGAACTATCTCTTTAATGAGGCATCTCATGTATACATATCTATGGGCTTATTGACCTTGACACAGTCATGAGGGACTGCAAGGTCTCTATGATATCATTTTCTGCATGTTGGTTGCACCACATGACTTTTCTGGTTGCACCGCATGACTTAGCCTTAGCCTTTTTTTATATTATGAATAAGCAGTGAAGTAGTTATCTTAAATATTTTTACTACCTGGATTATTTATCTCGCATGCTCTCATTTTTGTCTATCATCAACATTAGCTTTTAACTGTGTGTTAGTGTACTGCGAGCTGCAAGTGAAAGGTCGATTGGTGGTCTCCCTAACAGCTTAAACCACATCGTAAAAAAACTGGACCATAAAGAACAACTGGCTACTCATTTCTGACCCCACAAAAATAGAGACAAAGCTTCAGAAAGTGGGTGGTCCACTCTCTATGAAAAAAATTAGCGTTGTGTGAGGGTGAGGTTGAGTTCTTGTCTCTGAAACACCTCTAATGTGCTTTGATGAGAACACATTAGCATGGGATCAGAAAATTCTCACCTGAGACGTCTGAGACACACAACCATGAAACCACACAACAAGAATCTGTAACAACCTTCAGACAAGCCAAAAATCTACATTTCTGTTCTAATGAAGTGTTTAGGGTGGATTAATGGCTAATTATTACACTGTCCGCTGACCCTTCGTTTTACCCCAGCCATTTGCAAGCTGACCATTTGAGCTTGCCAAATTTGACACAGCTGACACAGGCAATAAATTTGAACTAGTTCCACCTCCCCCTTGATCTGTAATGAGGCCTATAGCCCCTCACCCTCACAACAAACACACTACTTCAAATTAGCCACAAATTCACAGGTTGAGATGTATTTAGAGTCCTAAAAGTTTATGACAGTTCTGAATTAATGGGTAAATTGGGAATCAAGTGAAATGGAATCAAACAGCAGTCAGATTTTCCCAGGGTGATGGTCATGTGACATCAAGAGAGCTTTAGATGGCTGACAGAGGGTCACATGACCATTAGGCCTTGTAAAGGGGGTACTTATTTTTGAAATATTTAATTACCAAATTGATAATTACACAAAAGTATACCATAAATATGTAATTACTTGAATATTTCAATCCTGAATGTTCATAGTTATTAGCATGTGTAATCTATGTACAACAATTATTCTCTATGCAGTTTTTAATAACAGGAGCAGTCAACATAAATATATTATATTATATTATATTATATTATATTATTATAAATTAATTAATAAATAACATTAAAAGACAATAATAGAATTATAGTAAATAATGTATGTTACATAAATCTTACATAAACACACAAATAGTGCTTGGGAATTGAAAAGTTATAATAATTGTATTAAATTTTTTTTACTCTCATGTCATACCAAATTTGTATTGTTTTATATTCTGAATAAAAATTGCACATAATTATGTGATTACTTTTTTATTTTATTTTTGGAGTTTGACATTATAAACCATCCATTCTCATTCTGCCTAATATCTTCTTTTGGGTTTCACAGAAATAGAAAAAAAAATTATATTATATTATATTATATTATAAATTAATAAATAATATCAAAGGACAATAATAGAATTGTGTTTGGGAATGGTTTGAAAAGTTACAATAATTTTATTCATAATTTATTTACTTTCATGTCATACCAAACTTGTACTGTTTTATATTCTGAATAAAACTGGCACATAATCATGTGGATTATTTTTTTTTAAATTATTTTTGGAGTTTGACATTATAAACCATCCATTCTGCAACTTCTGCCTAATATCTTCTTTTGGGTTTGACAGGAAAAATATATTATATTATATTATATTATATTATATTATATTATATTATATTATATTATATTATATTATATTATATTATTATATTATATTAAAAATTAATAAATAATATTAAAAGACAATAATAGAATTATAGTAAATAATGTATGTTACATAAATCTTACATAAACACACAAATATTGTTTGGGAATGGTATATATATTTTTCCATAACTGTGTCACTCTCATGTCATACCAAACATGTATTGTTTTATATTCTAAATAAATATTGCACATAATTATGTGATTACTTTTTTATTTTATTTTTGGAGTTTGATATTATAAACCATCCATTCTGGCACTGTGCCTAATATCTTCTTTTGGGTTCCACAGAAATATTTTATTTTATTTTATTTTTTATTTTATATTATTATTATTATATTTTTTAAACAAGGTGACCCACCGTCTTTCAGGAAACTTCACTTGTTTTATTGGGTGAGGTGTTTTCTCTTTAAGGTCGATTAGACACTGTGATGAAAGCGTGATATATGTATGTATAAATATACTTGTGTACCTCAGCATGCATAAGTTATAATTTTACATGCCAGGTTCAAAGCAACTCCCTCAGTTAAATCTTAATTTGTCAACATTAATACTTCAGTGAATCATGATATGCTTGAGTCTCTAGGAATCTCTGTAAGACATGAATACACAAATACGTAAGGGCCTTACTCCAACAGAATGTCCACTCAAATGTGGAAAGTTGAGTTTGTGTTCCTCAATTAACACCCAATAGCCGCAGACAGCCGCTGACTGCTTCATTTGCCACCCGTCCCGTCGACATCTCAGAGCCCAAATCCAGTCATGTTACTCAGTCTGCAGTCATTCTCGCACAGGCAGTTAAAATAGCCGCCTGCTGGACAGTGAGGAGGGGGTTGACAGGCACTGCATGGCCTGCTTTGTCCAAGAGCACTCAAACATCTGTGTTATTTTTAAGAGGCAAAATGTCAGCGTGCAGTGAACAGGCGGAAAGAAGGACCATGTGTGACAGAATCCGGGGCTCCGGTCAGAGCCTTATCACCAGACTGGACTGACCAACACTGGGGAACTTAACAAGGCAGAGAGTGAAGCTGTGATGGTGTGCATTTTTGCTGCCAAATATTAAAAATTTAAAAAACTTATGAGTCAATTACAAATAAAGATTTTATATATATATATATTTATATATATATATATATATATATATATATATATATATATATATATATATATATATATATATAATATATATAAATATATATATATATATATATATATATATAAATAATAGTTAGTTTCTTAATATATATAACACTTTTATTTAGCAAAGTGATAGTAAAGACAATATTTTGCTTCTTTTTTTTTAACTTTCTGTTCATTAAAAAAAATATTATATTATAATATTATAAAATTATTATTTATTATTATTTATTGTTTATTTAATTATTTATTTACATTTTGCATTAACAATATTGTGTTTTATTCTCTTAAATCTTAAATGATTATTTATCGAATTTAAATTTTGAATCTAAATTAAAACTATTCTGATGTTTTCTTGAGAGTGTGTAGAGTGTAGTGTGTGTGTGTGTGTGTGTATGAATTTAAAAATAAAAATATTATTTGTTTCCATTATTATTTATTTAATTGTTTATTTGATTTTTGAATTGAAATAAAAATATTTGATGTTTTCTTTAGTGTGTAGAAGGTGTGTGTGTATATGAATTTTAAAATTCTAATTATTTGTTTAAATAATTATTTATTTAATTGTTTATTTAAATTTCAAATTGAAAAATATTCTGACGTTTTCTTGGTGTCACACGTTGATGTTTTGGACAAACTTAAACTTGTTTGTTTATGTATAAACAAACAAACAAACAAATAAATAAATAAACGTGTACATAGAAGAAAAAAAAAGCACATTGTTACATGGCTTCCTGCATGTTGGTTATATCAAACTAACAAATATTAATAAAATTTTAAAACAAAGTTGTTTCATATTTCTAAAAACAATCATAAAAGATAATTATTACTTTTAAAATGAGACCTGAAAGCAAATCATCATGTTTTTGAATAGCTTAGATATTAACCAAATCGTAACATGGTTCTTTATACAGACTGACATGACCTCTGTGTCCCAGTGGAGACGCATACATCCATTATATCAGCAGTCTAGTCTGCGGCTGCAGGGTCTCGTCAGCGGTCATATTGAGGACTCATGTTGTCATCAGCAAACACGAACACTTCATCACATTCATATCACACATACACAGACACTCACAAACACACAGCAGGCTCCATTAACAGTTCTACTGAGTTCTACAGAGCCACTTAAAGTTCCTTATAGTGTGCTTTTGAAGAGTGCTGCTACATTCACTCCAGTGGAGTTCATTTCTTTCTTCAGCAAGCAGCAAGTGGACCAATAGCTGTGCCTTTCATCTGGTAAAATTAGCCTGTGAAACATCTCATCGTATTGCTCACACATTAACACATTAGCAACTCAGAAAACACTTTGACTCGCCCCAGCAGGAGAACATACCACATACAAAGCCTAAAATGCATACACAACGCAAGACATGAGACTTACATTGACAAGGATTTTCTGCAGGCATTATGTTTAATATACTTCCTCATGTCATTTGTAGAACATAAACATACAGTTGTTCACCTGGAGGATGATAAAAAAGCACAAATATATATATATATATATATATATATATATATATATATATATATATTGACTGAAGGAAGAGTCAAAATAACTCCAGAGACCAAAATAGTAGAGACAGAGGACGTAGGCTCATTTAAAATGGGCCAGTAAGCAACAACTTGGAAACTACCTATGCAGTGATGAAGCAACCACTTTTACAACCAACACACCATAGAAACCATATTGAAACAGCCTTGTAACCATTGGCAACACCTCGGCAACTTAAAACCATAGCAACTAAACTGAAACACTCTGGTAACCATCCTGAACACTTTACCAGTAGCTTCACATAAAAAATACCCTAGCAACCACATAGCAATACAGTAAAAATTACTTCAAACACTTTAGCAACAACATTAATACCTGTCCTGAACACCTTAAAAACTGACAGCTAAAAAAACATATCTCTGAATGGCCTAGCAACTGCATAGCAACACTTTTGCAACCACCCACAACACAATTAAAATAGCTTTAAACACCATAGTAACAACACTAAAATACCCTAGTAACCATAAACACTCTTGATTCTAACAGTCACACATTAAAAAACACAATACAGTACCTTAGCAACTGCTTGGAAACCACTCACAACACCATAGTAACCGCATAGCAACACACTAAAAATGACTTAGAACACCTAAGCAACCAAACTGAATGGCCTAGCAATTGCATAGCACCACTTTTGCAACCACCCACAACACCATAGCAACCACATAGCAACACACTTAAAATTCCTCTAAACACCATGGTAACAACACTGAAATTCCCTAGTAACCATAAACACTCTTGATTCTAATAGTCATGCATTAAAAAAACACCATAGAATACCATTTTGACTCTTTAGAAACACCTTGGCAACCACCCACAACGCCGTACTAACTGCACAGCAACACACTAAAAATGACTTTAAACACTAACCATATTGAAATGTCCTAGTAACCATCCTGAACACTTTACTTATAGCCACACATAAACAAACACAACTTAGAATACCTTAGTGACCATTTAGAAACAGCTTGACAGCCACTTACTATAGCCTGACAACCACATAGCAACACAGTAAAAATTACATAAAACACTTTAGGAACCACATTGAAATGTCCTTGTAACCATCCTGAACACCTTAAAAACTGACAGCCACATGTAAAAAAAAAACACATTCTGAATGACCTAGCAACTGCATAGCAAAACACTTACTTTAAAAACCATAGTAACAATACCCTAGTCACACATTAAAAACACATTAGAAATGGCTTGGCAACCACTCACAACACCTTAATAACTGCATAGCAGCACACTAAAAATGACTTAGAACACGTAAGGAGCCACACTAAAATCCCCTAGTAACCATTCTAAACTTGTATACTGACAGCCACACATTAAAAAACCCACAGTAGATTACCTTAGCAACTGCTTATAAACACCTTGGCAACCACCCACAATGGCATTACAACCACATAACAACACACCTAAAATTTAAAAAACACCTAGAAAACACATTAGTTACCACACTAAAACAACATGGTAACCATCCTGGAAACTCTAGATACTGATAGCCACATATTTAAAAAATCACCCTCAGTGCTTTAGTAACTGCACAGCAACACATTTGCGACCACCCACAACACCCTAGCAACTGCATAACAACACAATGAAATCACAGTAAAACACCCTAACAGCCCTCCTAAACATACTGATTGCTACATGTTAAGAACACACCCAGAAAATCTTAGCGACTGCATAGCAACACCATGGCAACCACCCACAACACCCTAGCAACCACATAGCAACACACTAAAAATTAGTGATATGGATAGTCTACACCATAGATATGGATATAAAATATCCAGAACATATAAAAATCTCCAGAACATCTCAGCAGCTCCATTGCAACACATTTGCAACCATCCACAACACACTAGCAACCACACAGCAACACCTAAAAGCATACAAAACACCCTAAAATACCCTGGTAAGCATTCTGAAAATTTTGGGTGCTGGCAACCAGACAAAAGTAGAACTGTAGAAGACCCTAGCAACTGCTTAGAAACATCTTGGCAACCAACACAATGCCCTGGCAACCACACAGCAACACACTTAAAATTGCTTAAAAAACCTTAGCAACCACATTGAAATGCCCCAATATTATCCTAAACACCTTAGAAACTGACAGCCACACATTAATAAAAACACACCTCAGAACACATTATAGTAACACCTTTCCAACCACCCACAATACTCTTGCAACCACATAGCAACACACTTAGCTTACAACTTCTTATCAGCCACATTAAAATGCCCTAGTAACCATCCTGAACACCTTAGAAACTGACAGGCACAGGTTGAACAAACACTCAGAATGCCTTAGCAACTACATAGCAGCACCTCTTCAACTACCCACAACAGCCTAGCAACCACATAGCAACATACAAAAAACACCTAAGCAGCTCTAAGAACCATCCTGAATAATGAATAAAAAAATGCAATAGGACACCTTAGCGACTGTTTTTATAAACATTACATCAACCACCCACAACACCCTAACAACTTCATAGCAGCACACTAAAATCAGTTTAAACACCATAGCAACCACACTGAAATGTCCTAGTAACCATCCTGAACATACTGATAGCTACATAGTAAAAATACTTAGCAACTGCATAGCAACACCTCAACAACCACCCAAAACACCCTAGCAACTGCATAGAAACACATTAACATCACTTAGCAACCACATTGAAATGCCCTAGTAACCATCCTAAACAAACTGATAGCGACATGTTAAAAAAACACCCAGAACACTTTAGCAACTGCATAGCAACACCATGGCAGTGACCTGCAACACCCTAACAACCACATAGCAACAAACTAAAATCACTTGCAACCACACTGAAATGCCCTAGTAACCATCCTAAACAACCTGATAGCTACATGTTAAAAAAACACCCAAAACACTTTAGCAGCTGCATAGCAACACCATGGCAGTGACCTGCAACACCCTAGCAACCACATAGCAATGAACTAAAATCACTGGCAACCCCACTGAAATGCCCTAGTAACCATCCTGAACTTACTGATAGCTACATATTAAAAACACACCCAGAAAACACCCAGACACACACAGAAAACCTTATCAACTGCATAGCAACACCTTGGCAACCACCCACAATACCCTAGCAACCCTATAGTAAAACACTAAAATCGTTAATCCCTAGTAATCATCCTGAACATATTGATAGCTACATATTAAAAACACACCCAGAAAACCTTAGCAACTGCATAGCAACACCTTGGGAACCAACCACAACACTCTAGCAACCACATAGCAATGCACTAAAATGACTTAGGAACCACATTAAAAAGCCCTAGTAACCATCCTGAACATACTGATAGCTGCACATAAACACAGACACACAGGAAACCTTGGCAACTGCATAGCAACACCTTGGCAACCAACCACAACACTCTAGTAACCACATAGCAATGCACTAAAATCACTTTGAAACCACATCAAAATGCCACAGTAACCATCCTAAACATACTGATAGCTACACATTCCAAAAAAAAAAAAAAAAAAAAAAAAACATGCACACACAGAAAATCCTATAAACTGTGTAGCAACGCCTTAGCAACCACCCAAAACACCCTAGAATCTTATCCAGGCAGCAGGGCCCTACTAGAAACTACAGGAGTATCAGAATGGTTGTCTTTGTAAAGTATGACTCTGAGTCGCACGTGTGTATGTGTGTTTAGTGTGTGTTTGTGTGTGTGTGTTTAGCGTGTTTATATAGGGGGCAGCTGTCTAGCCTTTGACTCCGCCCCTCCCCTTCCCCTCTCTCTCCAGCCTGTGCGTCTGAGCTCTCTGTAGTTCACACCTGATCCCAAACCACTGCACTTCACACAGGAATTTTCCATTTTCTATTTTCTCTAGCAGCTAGTCCGGCCCCTCCTTCCACCCCCAGCGGCCCCTACAACTGCCACACACACACACAATATATGCCAGTCACAGTCTGTATACTACTGTGCACACTAGATCACCACAACACACCACTGTATACTCACACCTTCATCTGAAAGAGCAACAAGCTTTTATGCTTTGTAAATTGTTTTTAAATTCTGAGTGTTGTTGCCCTAAATTTGAGAGGTTCTTTCAGGTAAGAGGAGTCTGATGACAACATCTGGTTTTTAGAAGACATGAGTGTCATTTTCACGTCTTCTGCTGACGAAATAGACCTGTTCTGGATGCATTTAAAGAAAAAACTCACTAAATGCTACACTAAACTACCAGATAAAGAGAATGAAATAAGAGAATGTGGAGAAAGATCATCTACATAATAATTTGCACTCTTCATATTAGATGCTATTGTTTTGTTGTTGTTGTTGTTTATTTTTGTTGCCCAGATGAGCTCATATTTGATCAAATGTACAGGAGGAATGTTTGCACATGCAGTAACTGTCAAGAGTTTGGATTTTGTAAAATCTGATGTCTTACACTTAGAATTAGCTTTAGAGACAAATATAAATTATGGCTATGAAGGAATTGCTTTACAAATCTTTAAAAATATTTACATATATAAAAACAACATTGTGTACAAATGAATAAACTCAAGCTTATGATAACTAAAAGAATTTATGGATGCACATCATAAGGTCAAGAACCAAGTGTATCAGAAAATCATTTGATTTAATATGCTTTGGTATTTCATAATTCTTTTACTTTCTGTAAAGAAATGTCCAAATGTTGAGGGGAAATTTTAAGAAAATATTTTATGTATTTTATTTATTTTTATAATATAATAATTATTCAGTTTAATATAACCTTTTTTATTTTATTTTATTTTATTTTATTTTATTTTATTTTATTTTATTTTATTTTATTTTATTTTATTTTATTTTATTTTATTTTATTTTATTTTATTTTATTTTATTTTATTTTATTTTATTTTATTTTATTTTATTTGTTGATTATTCCAGTCATTTTTGACAGTGAAGTATCTTGTCCGTAGGCGGTCATTTAGCGTGGGAATTGTGTGGTTTTATTCGGGTCAGCCGGCATGCCCTCTTACCTGTCCCTGACCCCTGAACTCCCCGTCAATCTCTCTTCACCTTCCTTTTCTCTCATTCCTTCTTCCTTCTCAATGATCTCCTCACCTCCACAATCTAAAGCCGCATCTCTCACTGCAGTGACCTCTCAATCACACCTGCTCTGAAGTAAAATGCAGAAAGACCTTTCAAATGTTTGATTGTTTTGTGTGTGTTTGTTGTGTCAAGTTTCCCTACTCCACTCAAGTGCACTGCATTGTGGGATACAGTATTACACACGTGGGGCTGAATTTTTACCCACATTTTTAACGTACTAATCTTATTATTCAATTAATGTTTAGTAGACACCTGAACTGAGCAGATTCTTTGTAAAATGCTATTAAATTGGCTATTTGACAATGTTAGTTAATCTAGTCGACATTGCTTCAGCGCTACATTTCTGAAATTTGTTTGTAAGGTGATTTTCCCCTAAATGTTCTGTTGAATTAGTACGGAAGCCTGTTTCCACTACTGAATAAAAAATGTAACGTTTTATCTCACAATTCTAATTTTTTTTCTCAGAATTGCGTGATATAAACTATAAAGTCAGAATTGTGTAATATAAACTCACAAATGCAAACAAGTCAGAATTGCAAGATAAAATCCCGCAATTCTTATTTTTTTTCTTGCAATTCTGACTTTTTTTTCTTAGAATTGTGATATAAACTCACAATTGTGAGTTATAAAGTCAGAATTTTTTGTCGCAATTATGACTTTTTTCTCTAAATTGTGAGATATAAACTCACAATTTTATGCTATAAAGCCACTATTACAAGATATAAACTTGCAATTCTGAGAAAAAAAATCAACTGTGAGTTAATATCTCAGAATTCTGTCTTTATCTCTCAGAATTGACTTTATTTCTCTGAATTTTTTTTTTCTTGCAATTCTGATGTTTTTCTCTAAATTGTGAGATATAAACTCGCAATTGCATGTTATAAAGTCACTATTACGAGATCTAAACTTGCAATTCTGAGAAAGAAGTCACAAGTGTGAGTTAATATCTCAGAATTCTGTCTTTATCTCTCAGAATTGCAACTTTATTTCTCTGAATTGTGTGCAGTAAACACAATTGGGAGTTTTAAAGACAGAATTGCATGATATAAATTCACAACTGTGAGTTATAAACTCACAATTCTGACTTTTGTTCACAGAATTGTGTGATATGAACACAATCGTGAGTTATAAAGTCAGAATTCTAAGATATAAACTCACAAATGCAAAAAAGTGAGACTTGCAAGATAAAATGCCACAAGTCTGCCTTTTTTCTTGCAATTCTGACTTTTTTTTCTCAGAATAGCGTGATATTATCTCATAGTTGTGAGTTATAAAGTCAGAATTATAAGACATAAACTCATAGATAAAAAAAGGTCAGAACTGCGAGATATAAACTCACAAATGCAAAAAAAAAAAAAAAAAATAGAATTGTGAGATAAAATCTTTTAATGACTTTTTTCTCGCAATTCTGACTTTTTCTCAAAATTATGAGATATAAACTCGCAATAAAGTCACGTTGCGAGATATAAACTTGCAATCCTGAGAAAATGTCTCACTTGTGAGTTAATATCTTGCAATTTATTTCTCAGAATTATAAAATGTATTATAAAATCACAATTGTGAGATATAAACTTGTAATTATAAGAAAAGTCACAATTATGAGTTAATATCAGAATTGCGACTTTATTTCTCAGAACTGTGAATTTATAACTTGTAATTGCAAGTTCATATCGCACAATTCTGATGTAAACTTGCAATCGCAAGAAAAAGTCAGAATCGTGAGGGAAAAAAAAAAAACATTGCAATTACATTTTTTTATTTTTTTATTCAGTGGCAGAAACGGGTTTCCATAAAATTAGCATGGCAAAAGTTAGACAAAGTACATGATATCCTTGCCCCAGGCATGCTTCGCCCCAGCAGAAAAGAAAGAAGACACACTTTCTCAGAGTTTAAATCTGAGCTTAGCATTAGTGTAAAACAAATCGTTAGTACGCAAAGCCGAAGACAAAGGTAAACCGTACTGGTGCTGGTGTGGAGGGAAAAACTGTAGCTGCTGAATACTGAACAGGGATGCACCGTCCTTGTGAAAAAGAAGTGGGCTTAACTGTACTGCACTTGTAGTCTACTTTAAAACTTTAAAAGTATCCAAAAATGAGAATTCTGTCATTTACTCACCCTTAAGTTGTTCCAAACCTGTATGAATTTCTTCTGTTGAACACAAAAGAAGATATTTTGAAGAAGGTTGGTAAACAGCTGATTTCCATAGTATTTTTTCCCCATACTGTAGAAGTCAATGGTTACCGTGAACTGAATGCACGTTTGGTAAAACACTGTGGCTATTTGGCTATTGGTTATTCATAAGCTTGTGCTGCTTAAGAAACATCAGTGAAAAAGGAAAGATTACCAAAGCAGCTTTAATTTGAAAAAACATGCAGATGAACCATTCAGTAAATCGACTGGGTATATGCATTAGGAAAGTAAACTGGGTGAATTTTTCATGTTGACTTTAAACTTTCTATTTGAAATGTGAGATCACTGGACACCTTAGCGTTTAGCTTCTTGGAAACGCAGAAGACTCGTCTCTTTAAACACGCCAAATCAAATGCTCTCTCCAGCACTGACATCAGCACACAGCGAGTGATGGAGAGTGGCTTTGATGCCGTGTGTGTGTGTGTGTGTTTGAGGTCGGGCAGAGAGCAGGGTAACAGAACACCGCTGCAGACAGCACTTAAACACTCAGTGAGAGACACTCTCTCAGCTCCTGTTTCCAGTCACCTGTGCGGATGTGTGTGCTGAGGAGAGCTCTGCAAGTTACTACAGGACCCCCAACAGTGACGGCACAGGGGCCACACTCATCCCAACACCAGAGTAATGAGAGAGAAAAATCAACGAGAGAGAGAGACAGTGATTACCTCTCACCGGTGAGTATCTAGAAAAAAAATATGGAAACTTAAGGTGAAACTTAAGTGCTCTGTTTTTGTTATGTGCATAATATTAAAACAAAATTATAACAAATTACAATGTTTACCACGTTCAACATACTCTTAAAAAAGAAAACATTATTATGGAAATAATATACTTTAAAAGAATAAAATGACACTTAAAGGGATAGTTCATCAAAAATGAGAATTCTGTCATTAATTACTTACCCTCATGTCGTTCCAAATCAGTAAGACCTTTGTTCATCTTCAGAACACAAATTAAGACATTTTTGATGAAATCCGTGAGCCTTCTGTCCCTGCATAGACAGCAACACAACTGACATGTTCAAGGCCCAGAAAGGTAGTAAGAACATCATTAAAATAGTCCATGTGACATCATGTAGCTGCGAGAAAATTTTCTGTGCGCAAAGAAAATAAAAATAACAACTTTATTCAACAATTTCTTCTATTCCATGTCAGAATTTGTCACGAGCTCACAACAGTACCACGACGAGTATTTACTGACAGAAGTTTCATTTTTGGGTGAACTATCCCTTTAATTGCATGTTATTTGCAACTGAAATAAATGTATATAAAGTGCAGTTTAAATTTGTATTAAATGCAATTCAAGAGTGTTTTTTTTTCTTGACACACTTAAATAGAACTTAAGTACATCTTGATATGTTAAAGTGAACTTCTGAATGTATTGACATTTATGCTAAACTAAACTATACTTTTATATCATTTTTATTGAAACGTGTTGTCATATATTTAAATATGTTTATAAGTTCACATTTGCAATTCAGTAAATTTAAAATACATTTACTTTAAATGTAATATCAAATATAATTCTACCATTAAAATGAAAATAAAGTACTTTACACGTGCTTTAGTAGACCACATCAAAATAAATTATTTAAAGCACAACAAAAAGTTATTAAAACATACTGATTTAAAGGTGGAATAGGTGATTGTCTTCAGGAACGTTTTTTGTTATGCTGGTTGAAAGCCTTTTCACATCCCGATAGCAATCATTAAGTTAAGTGGTATTTCTATGTTATTTATATATTCTGTGGAAAGCGTAGGACCAAGAAATGTTCGTCGGTTCTCGGTTCGAGCGTTCTGAATGGTTTTCCTACCTGCCTGTCAGATATGTATTTGCATACCTCTGCGCACCCTGTTCGCGCAGACAGGATACGTCATCAGCGCGTTCACGAATGCTTTGCAGACGGAGTGCGAATGGCAGGCAAACGTCAACAACCTGATCTTCCGTCTTGGTATTGTAATTCTTTTACTAACTGTACTATAAAGTGTTCTCACGGTTAATGATATGTGATGTTGTAACAACCACTAGAGCATTTACGGTAGTTTTGTGGCAGACTGACAACTGCGCATGTGCATAAAGGGTGTCTGTACGTTCTGGAAAGGTGAAGAGATGACTCGCTCTACCAGCATCTGTCTCAATTTAATATATTTCCTTTCCGTTTGTGACCTGAGTTGAATGCATGCTTGGGTACATTTTTCCTTGCGCAATCCCCATGTATGTGGACGAGTGACGCAGAAGCGTTTTATTAAACTCGGGAAAAATCCGCCATCTTCTCGTCTCCTGTTATTAGCACCACAGTTTTTCTATTTGGGCTGTTGAACATTTCAACTCGGTGTTACAATGTATTGTAGTACTGCTGTCTCTGGTCGTCTAGTCTGTGCGCGTTCATGCATTCGGGAGGCGTGGCTTTGGACGGCGATTTGCTGGAAGGGTGGGACGTTCGCTTTCAGTGCTATCAGGCTAAAGTTAGCATTTTCCAAGATCTCCTATCGCACCTTTAAACATTTTTAAAGTAAAATATACATTTTAATTACAAACTTTTAATCTGAAATTATTGCAAAAACTTTAAAGTACACTTAACTGGCCTTTTATTTCAGTAATATTACAAAATGCAGTCAAAAGTTTTTGAACAGTAGAATTTTGAATTTTTTTTTAAAGTCTCTTCTGCTCACCAAGCCTGTATTTATTTGATCTAAAATACAGCAAAAGCAGTAATATTGTAAAATATTTTTACTATTTAAAATAACTACTTTGTATTTGAATTTATTTTAAAATGTAATTTATTCCTTTGATCAAAGCTGAATTTTCAGCATCATAACTTCAGTCACATGATCCTTCAGAAATCATTCTAATATGCAGATTTGCTATTTAAAAAACATTCTTCTTCTTCTTCTTCTTTATTATTATTATTAAAAGTATAGAAATTAATAATTTTATTTAGCAAGGATGCTTTAAATCAAAAGTGATGATAAAGTAATTTGTAATGTTACAAAAGCTTTCTATTTCAAATAAATGCTGCTCTTCTTTCTATTTATCAGAGAAACCTGAAAAAAAATCTACTCAGATGTTTAGAACTTAATAATAATAATAATAATAATAATAAATGTTTTTTGAGCAGCAAATTAGCATATTATAATGATTTCTGAAGGATCATGTGACTGGAGTAATGATTCCAAAATTTTCAGCTTTGAAATCACAGGAAAAAAAATACATTTTAAAATATATTCAAATAGAAAACAGTTATTAAGTATTAAAAATATTTCAAAATGTAACTGTTTTTGCTGTACTTTGGATCAAATAAATGCAGGCTTGGTGAGCAGAAGAGACTTCTTTAAAAACAAAAAAATCATTTGACTGGTTTTTATGCAAGTACAGTTTTTTTTTTTTTTTTTAACATACTCTCAGAATTTAAAGCACATTGCAAATGTACATTAAATACAATTAAGCACACATTTTTTTTAATTAAGCAGAATTGTCTCAGATGATGACAGAATTATCATATGCACTTTTTCTTGAATTTGTGTAGTTGCACTTTCTACTGAATATTTTTTCATTGTTGCATTGCTTGCCAAACATAAACAAACTATTTAGGCTAATAAACTGTATTATTTGGCAGAATAATTATTGATAAAATTATCAATTTTGAACACCCCTTAATTGTTGTACAATCACTGTAGTGAATGAACTCTCATGGCTAATTTCTTTCAGGTTTAGGCTTATAAGTTTGTGTACATGCCAGTGTAAAAAAATGATCTGAAACGTTTTTGCATCGAGACGAGCCGTACAGCTGCCGGAGTGTGTAACGTGGATGGCCAGATAACATAAACACAGGTGGAGAGCAAGACAGCATGAACATGCATGCACACACACACATCTCTGAATGGTCAATGGTTACGTGTCAGTCCTCTGTGACAAGAACATTCCAGAAAAATATCGGCCTCTCACAGTTTTTTTGTCTCCATGTCTCACACTTTCTTTCCCTCCCCTGTGTGTGAGTGTGTGTGGGAAGCAGTGAGATAAGGGGAAAAGCCTAGCTGTCCATCATACAGTGGTGTGTATAGTGCTTCTGTCACACTCTGTTTCAAATACACAGAGACAGACTCTGTCAGACCGCGGCCTCTCATCATACTGTTCATTCCAGCAGCATATCTCTGATATTCCTGCATGCTAATATCAGGTATTAAATAAACTTCTTACAGTGCTGTTTTCTGTTCAATTGCCATTGCTTTTTAAAGAAGTCATCCATAAAGTCTGACTGGAATGATTGCTATTTTACATTTTCTCAGCTTATACTAGATTCTGCTTGAAGTGTAATGTTAAATTGGCAGACGTTCAGTTTCGTGTGCTTTTTTTGTGTAATATAAAGTTGTTTGTCTTCAACTTCTGGTACTTTTATGCCCCGGAATGTATTTTTATTAACACGAAAAGATTTCAACTTTTGTTTTCTTTTTGTTATATAAGTAACACAATAAAATTGTATTGGAAATATATATATATATTTGTAGTCAACATTTGAAGTGGATCCCAACTTTTCATCAAAGTTGTCCTAAAACCAAAACAATACCCATTCTTGTCTTAGGATATTAGGATATATATATATATATATATATATATATATATATATATATATATATATATATATATATATATATATATATATGTTGTCGTTGTTGTTGTTGTATTTTTTTTTTTCTGATTAATTTTATGTACAATTAATTCATGTTATTTATTGTTTTACACTTTCAAAAATAAATAAATGCCTTTCTCATAGTTTTGCAATAATTTTCACCATAACAAGCAATTTAGGCTCTAATAAGGGTTTTTAAATTTTATGAAATACCTGAAATACTACCTAAAGGTAATTTGATCACTATATATTGTGTATAATTTTCAATTACATTGTAATCTTGTCAAATTATGCAGAAGAATGTCAAATATTATTTGTGTGCATTTAGGACACATACTTTTAGCATAATTTCAGCATTTATTCCTTAAAGGTTCACAGGGCCAAAAGTAATGTATATATGTATATTTAAAATACTGTAAATTAAAAAAAAAAAAAAAAAAAAAAAAAAAAAAAAAAAATATATATATATATATATATATATATATATATATATATATATATATATATATATATATATATATATATATAATAAAATAAAATAAAATAAAATAAAATAAAATAAAATAAAACGTGGGTGTATTTAGATATACATAATAAATGTACACAGTACACACACACATATATTATGTAAACAAAAACTTTTATTTTGGATGCAAGTAAACATGATTAATCATTTGACAGCACTAAAAATAAAATAAAATAATAAAATAAAATAAAATAAAATAAAATAAAATAATAGTGCTGTTAAATGATTAATCATGATTAATCGCATCCAAAATAAAAGTTTTTGTTATATATATTATATTATATTATATTATATATATTATCATTTGACAGCACTAAAAATAAAATAAAATAAAATAAAAGCTCACTCTCACAAGTCTTATTCTGCTGCATAGTTTTTCTCATAAAGCTTTTTTTGTAAGAAGAAAAGAAAAGGTTTTACAAGACTATCGCTACAAAGAAATTTTTCCATGCAGCCATACAGCTGCAGAGGTATTTAAATCTAATAATGAAAGACGGGTCAAATGCCTCTATCATCTTGTGTGGCACCTTTCTTTTTGTCATTCTGTTTTTGTACAACCTTCTTTCCCTTGACCGTGTTTCAATACACAAATGCAGCTACCCTTTGGAAGCGGGGCAGAAATGAGGTCTGGGGGTGAGGGGCATCATTACAAGGGTTTGGTTTATCTCCATCTTAACCGAGCAGAACGAGGTATGCCTTCCCAATCTGACCCACGCTGAGCCAAAGAATCCTCTCCGAACGGGCGACAGGGAAACAGCATGTCGTTTTGTACAAAGACACGATTAGAAACAATTAGTTCCCCAGGCGGAGGTTTGATTTAGGTGGTTAATTGTAGGTGGGAGGTGGAGGCTCAGTCAGAGGTGGGCTGAGAGGCCCAGGCACGGGCGAGAGCTTAGCGATGGAGTCAGGGTTTGACAATGGCTGCCTTTCTTTCACATTCAGGTGCGACAAAGCAGGTATGCTAAAAGACTTAATCCCACATTCAGACCCCTGACGGGACAAGAGAGGCCTTTCACACAAGAAGGTGGTGCGTTTGTGTTTCAGGTATGTCCTCTCCTCCCATTCTCGCTCTGTGCCTAAACTCCCATCTCACAAGACAGAAAAACAATTTGCAAAGCATTTGCATTTCCTGAAGGAATTAGTAGTGGATGCAAGGCAGCAATGCAATGTTTTAGCCCTTGATTCTGCATGTTGATTCTTGTGGGTTGTTGTCACATGTGTCTTGTGTTCTGTCACATGGGACCATCCCAAATGCCACCCTCAACACTTTGGATGAAGTGTGCGGCACATAGTGGCTTGAAAGGGGACACTTGTGGCATCCTTCTGAATCATTAATGACAAATGAGACAACCAACACTATTAAAGTAATGGTTATTGATATCTACGGTTCCCTGAAGAACTTTTAACACCCATGAAACATTTCGATTGCACGAAAGGTTCATGAAGGTGGAAAAAGGTTCTTTAGATTATTAAAATGTTGTTTATATCAAGCAAAATGTGGTTGTTTTTAGAACTGTTTACTGAAATGTTGCAGTTTGTGGAACCAGAAATCTTTTTACTCTTAAAAGTAAAGGTTCTTTATTGGCACTGATGGTTCCATGAAAATATTCATGGAATCTTTCCATTGCAGTAAAGGTTGTTTATAGTGAAACAAAAAAAAAGTACTTTAGTTGATTAAAATGTTCTTAATGCTAAGAAAAATTGGTTCTGCTAAGAACTGTTCACTGAAAGGTTTATGGCATTGCTGTGAAACCCCCTTGTGGGACCTTTATTTTTAGGAGTGTTGAATCATTATTTTTAAGAGTGTATGGTTTTTTTAGACTTCACTTTGGCACAAGTATAGCTTTTCACACCTGCATGAAAATATGCAGTTTGCTTATTAGGATGCTGATATACCTTATTTTGTATTTTTTTTTTTTCACTAATATTCCTATGTTTGTCTCAGCATTTGATTTGCTCTGACCAGTGGTGGACAGCAAGTATTTTTACTTTGCTACTGTACTCAAAAGAGGAGTCCACTTCCAGAACAACAGTTTACAGATAATGTACCCACCCCCTTGTCATCAAAGATGTTCATGTCTTTCTTTCTTCAGTCGTAAAGAAATTATGTTTTGATTAAGTTAATTAAGTTTGAACTTCCAAAATGCAGTTTAAATGCAGCTTCAAATGATCCTAAATGCGGTTGTAAACGATCCCAGCCGAGGAAGAAGGGTCTTATCTAGCGAAACGATCGGCTATTTTCATAAAAATAATAAAATGTACATACTTTTAATGTCTTGTCTTGTTTTGCTCTTCCCGACCTCTGTCGAAAAACTCCTAACTCATGTTTTCCTTGAACTTCAAAATTGTCCCATCTCACTGTATCTCTTTGCATGATCATATTGCAAACACTGGGTCGGAACTTCTGCAGCGATGTAGGATGATTTTGAAGTGATTTTTGAAGTTGAGTTTTTCAACATACCCTAACTGTCTTGGACCAGAATACACAGAGTTCAGGCAGAGCAAGACAAGATGAGCATTTGAGATTAAAAAGTATGTAAATGGTATTTTTTAAATAATAATAATAATAATTTAAAAAATAACCAATTGTTTTGTTAGATAAGACCCTTCTTCCTCAGCTGGGATCGTTTACAACCGCATTTGGGATCGTTTGAAGCCGCATTTAAACTACATTTTGGAAGTTCAAACTCGGGGCACCATAGCAGTCCATTATATGGAGAAAAATGCTGAAATGTTTTCCTCAAAAAACACAATTTCTTTACTACATGACATGAATATCTTGGATGACAAGGGGGTGAGTACATTATCTGTAAATTGTTGTTCTGGAAGTGGACTTCTCCTTTAAAGGGATAGTTCACCCAAAAATGAAGTCTGTCATTAATTACTCACCCTCATGTTGTTCCAAATCCGTAAGACCTTTGTTTATCTTCGGAATATACAGACAGTGAACTAAGAGAGATAGATCATGGTCATGGTCATGGTCCTGTTGTGAATGTGTGGTGGAGACTGGCACAGAAGAGAAGAAATTATTGAATAAAGTTGTTCTTTGTGCAAAAAAAGTATTCTTGTAGCTTGATAACATGAAGGTTGATCCACTGATGTCACATGGACTATTTTATCGATGTCCTTAATACCTTTCTGGGCTTTGAAAATGTTAGTTGCGCTGCTGTTTTTGCAGGGTCAGAAAGCTTTTGAATTTCATCAAAAATATCTTAATTTATGTTCTGAAGATGAACAAAGGTCTTACAGGTTTGAAACGACATGAGGGAGAGTAATTAATGACAGAATTTTCATTTTTGGGTGAACTGTCCTTTTCAATTGGTTCGCAAAGTGGAATGTAGCTGTTTTCGAGTCAGCAACTTACTGATTCAAATGATCCGGTCAGAACGTGTCTCCAGTTAACAATGCACTGAATTCACAAATTTGATTTAAAAAAAAAAAAAAAGCATGTTTAATTCAGTGTGTTACTTGCCGTTTCTTTGTAATTATTCGAAGGGAAACCTGAGCTATAGCTCTACTTGGTCTTATCATATCATACTACCCAGGCATACAAAGCTGAACACAGAAAGATGTGAGTCTGTATTGCACAGAACCCGATCTTACAGCTTTACCTATAGCAGCAAATTCTCTCTCTCTCTCCGCACTTTTCTCTTTTCCTCTCTTATTTTCCTCCAGTCAGGCTTCACATACTAAGTACCCCTTACACTGAAATATCACCTGCTCTCTGCTCCTTTAATCACTTGACTTTGCATTCCTTCATGCAATTTAGGAAAGCCTTTCGTGTACAGGTAGACACAAAGAATTTCCAAAACAAAAACGTGAAGCAATCCATGCAAGCCACAACTGACATCAGGTCCTCAGCAGAATCCTCTCTGCACTCAGTCATCATTTTGTCTCCAAACTCGAGTGTGACTACTATTATTATTTTACATTAGCCTCTGGAAATGAGATTTTTATGACAACAAATCAGGAAATCGTCATGCCTCGTGATGTGTCATGATACTCTCATTAACTCATGTTAAAGACTGACACGGAAGAGAAGAAATTGTTAAATAAAGTTGTTCTTTTTGTTTTCTTTGTGCACAAAAAGTATTCTTGTAGCTTCATAACATTACAGTTGAACCACTGATGTCACATTAACTATTTAACTGGGTCTTGAACGTGTCAGTTGCGTTGCTGTTTATGCAGGGTCAGAAAGCTCTCGGATTTCATCAAAAATATCTTAATTTGTGGTCCGAAGATGAATGAAGGTCTTAAAGGTGCCATAGAATGCACTGATACAATATTTGAATTTGTTCTCTGATATATACATAGAAGGTATATGGCTTAGGTAAGGGTAAAAATTCTCCAGAAATGGTTTTACATGTTCATTTACAACCCTAGAATTTGTCCATAGAATGAAATGGTCTGTTATTACCTTATTTGGAAGGGTTATGAATAATAATGATGAGCTCTGCTCTGACTGGCTGTTTCACAGTGTGCCTCATTTCAGTAGTTCACACAGCAGGAAGGAAACACAGGGAGGAAAATATATATTTAATCAGGGAGCCGCTATTAATAAGGCATTGAAACTGCTTTTGAATGCACGGTCGCATTTTACTTTCACTTTCGAGATCTGAGATTGCACACGCTCTGTGCGTACTAGAGCGGCAGTTCTTACCACACATTTTACAGGATCAGAGGCTTGTCAGTGGTGCTCAGGATATGTAGCTCATTCGCCATCATCTTCAGTCATCTCTCCTTACTCTGTTTATGTGGTAAGTAAAATCTTATGTACTGTAATGTAACAGGCTACCGCTAACAAGAAGCTAACCATGTCCCTTTGTGGCTCGCGTTATTTTATTAGAATGTGTTATCTGTTTTCCGTGCCTTTCTGAATACAGACACCAACCCACCCCTGCACATCACATCGCCTTCACAGCCTGGAAAATAACATTTATTTCCATGATCTGCCATTTTCGCTATTGTCCTTGCTGTTTCTGGTATATCCAAATGTTGTGGGCATAACTATCCGTGTTATGTTGGGATTCGCCTCTTTTTCAGTGGTCTTTTGCACACACAAGATTTACATAAGAAGGAGGAAACAATGGCGTTCGAGGCTCATGGTATGTCATTTCCAATTACAGAACTGTTATTATTTGACTATGCCGAGGTAAATGTAGTTTTCCATTCTATGGCTCCTTTAAGGATTTGGAACAACATGAGGGTGAGTAACTAATGACAGAATTTTCATTTTTGGGTGAACTATCCCTTTAAAAACACCACAGAGCCACTGTATTTACACTTTTTGGTGAATTCAAATCATTCACATTGCAGAAAAAAATTCCACTATGCACCTTGAAAAAGTGTTATCACCAGTTATCACCAGTAAAGTATGGAGTGCCACAAGGATCTGTCCTAGGTCCTCTGCTATTTTCAATATACATGCTGCCCCTTGGTAATATTATTAGAAAATACGGGATTAGTTTTCATTGTTATGCTGATGATACACAACTATATATCTCAATACGACCAGATGAAACATCTAAATTTTCTAAGTTAACAGAGTGTGTTAAAAATGTAAAAGATTGGATGACCAAGAATTTTCTCCTATTAAATTTAGATAAGACAGAGATTTTACTTATTGGACCAAAAGACCGTACACAGAATTATTTGGGTTACAAATTGCAATTAGATGGATGTACAGTTACTTCCTCTGCAGTCAGTAGAGACAGTGACTTGTCTTTTGAAAATCATATTTCTCATGTTGCAAAAACAGCATTCTTCCATCTTAGAAACATTGCCAAGCTACAAAATATGTTACCTGTTTCTGATGCAGAAAAGCTGGTTCATGCATTCATGACCTCTAGACTGGACTACTGTAATGCACTACTAGGTGGTTGTCCTGCATCTTCAATAAAAAATCTACAGGTTGTCCAAAATTCAGCTGCAAGAGTCCTTACCATGTCAAGAAAATATGATCAAATTACCCCAATTTTAGTCTCTGAACTGGCTACCTATTAGGTTCCGCATCAGCTATAAAATATTACTTCTTACCTATGAGGCCCTTAAATGGTTTAGCTCCTGTGTATCTAACTAGTCTATCACACTACAATCCATCACACTCCCTAAGGTCGCAAAACTCTGGATTTTTGGTAGTACCTAGGATAGCAAATTCCATTAAAGGAGGTAGAACTTTTTCGCATTTGGCTCCCAAACTCTGAAACAGTTCAGACACACTCTCTCTGTTTAAATCACATCACATAAAGACACATCTCTTTAGCCAAGCATTCAAATATTGCATCTCATAATCTTGTACTGCAGTTATATCTGATCATATGCATATTATTATTGTGCTATATGTTTGATTGCAACATATAATTCATTACTGTTAATAGTGTTCATTATCTGATTATGTCATTAACTGATTTTTCCCATTCATCTCTGCCATATGTACGTCAAATGGACATAGCCACCACTAGTAAGCCACTACTAAATATATTGTAGAAACTTTAATTTTCTGTAAAGCTGCTTTGCAACAATTTGTATCGTGAAAAGCATTATACAAATAAACTTGAACTGAATAGAATTGAAAGTTGGAATTAAATTAAAATGGCCACCACCTACAGGAAGTTGAAATGGATTGACAGAAAGAGGAATTTACCAAATTGCAATTTAACGAAATTCAACACAGCAAGTTTGGGGTTGATAAAAATGTTTTAATGTGTTTGAAAAAAGGCCCAAGACTGTACCTACTTCATCAAAAATATAGTAAAAGTCCTCTATATCAATTTTTCAGTGCCATGTTTTTAGGTTTATAGGCCACTGAGGCCTTCTCGAGACCTCTGGTAGGACAGAGGCCCCCAGGACACCGGGCCCCATCCTTGGCAACTGAGACTTCAGTAGGTCCAAACATCAAATGTCCTGTGACAATAATGAAGTATTTCTCCTGCGATAAGTGATGGCATCATCAGTCATGAAAAGTTCTTAAAACGCTCATTGATCAGCATAATGGCGTAATAACCCCATTAACATTTCTGACTGTTGATTCATGCTTTCACGGCTTATCAATCTCGCCACATCAAGCCGTTCGACTCACCAGCTCCTATTGTGTGCACAGTCTCACGTCTGTGTTGTGGCTTCCAGTTACAAAGCGTGTGTTGGGGATGGGAGAGAGGTGTTTTCTCTGTCCTGGAATGCACCGTTCGGCATAGCCG
Organism: Cirrhinus mrigala; assembly: GCA_036247105.1. NCBI lineage: Eukaryota > Metazoa > Chordata > Actinopteri > Cypriniformes > Cyprinidae > Cirrhinus > Cirrhinus mrigala. The sequence continues at coordinate 17,708,934 of CM070014.1, forward strand.
TCCCCCCCACGCCCTATTCCCCGTCAGGTCGGCCGGCTGGCAGTCCGTCCACGGACGTTGAACTGTGGGTGACACCGGAGCAGGAGAAACTCTCTGGAGGTGGGCAGGGGGGTGCAGATACACGCTTGTTTTATTGCCTGAACAGAGCGGGGGGAAGAACACAAATGGCACCGAGGTGAAGAGGTCGGGAACATAATTCTGAAATGCACAGATAAATCAGTGTGTGCAAGCACAGACAGAGCTGCTTCAAACACCTGATGTTTCCTTTACAAACAGATCGGCCCGCTGCCCCCCACCAGAGCTGGCATCTACCGCCAGCTTTCTCCAGTAAACGTGCATTACCGCGTGCAAACTCGCTGTCGATCACGTAACGCGAAAACACAGTCGGTTGGAAAATGCACACATTCCAAAAACAGCAAACAGGCCGGTGTTACGCATCACTTGGGACAGGGCAACATGGGGACATTCACACCTTGTTAAGTTTTACTACTTGTGCATTTGTTTGGCCCAGTTCTCTATTGCCCCCTTTGATGTAAACTGCGGCTGCTGTAGCCACAGGGAAACGAACAGAAGATCAGTCGAGCCGACTGCATTGAGACAAAGAGGAATGTACTGCGAAAGACTCCATTTGAACTGTAATATACTGTCCGGGGTAGACACGGCTGTGCGACAATTAGAATTCCAGTTCCTGGATTTGAATTGAGGTTGCAGTAGGCTGCAGGATTTGAATTTAATTAAAAAAAATTAACATTGCATTCACATTTAGACAATTAGCAGACACTTTTATTCGAAGTGATACTTTTTTAATAATAAATAAAAAGAAAACAAGTAAACAGAATAGAAAAACAATAGAGAATTCTGGTGTTAGAGGGCAATTTTTTTAATTAATGAAAAGAAAACAAGTAGACAGACTAAAAAACAGAATAGAGAATGCTAGTGTTAGAGGGTCAAGTTTTTTATTAAATAAATAATTTAGAAAAGAAATAGAATAAAGAGTGCAGAGTATCATTTTTTATGAATAAAACGAAAAGCAAGTAGAATAGAAATAAAATAGAGTGTAGAGGGTCAAGTTTTTTATAATAAAATAAAAATAAAACGTTAGAATAGGAATAGAGAGTGCAAATGTTAGAGGATCAAGCTTTATTTTTTAATAAATAAAAAGAAACAAATAGATTAAATTACATTACATTATTATTAATAATAATACAATTAATAAAATTATATTAAATTCAAAGAAATTTGTGTGTGTGTATATATATATATATACACACACACACACACAAATTTCTTTGAATATATATATATATATATATATATATATATATATATATATATATACACTTATTCAGCAATGACACATTTAACTGATCAAAAGTGACAGTAAAGACATTTATAAATTCAATTTCTAATAAATGTGGTTCATTAGAATAGAAAAATGTATCAGTTTCTACAAAAATTTGAAACAGCGCTGTTTTCAACATTGATAATATTAAGAAAATCAGCAGCAAATCAGCTTATTAGAATGATTTCTGAAGAATCATGTTTTACTGTGTTTTTGATCAGATAAATGCAGTAAAACTTTAAAACATGAAAAAATATATTAATTATTCCCAGGAGTGTAACCACACCAGAAGAATATTTTTATTACAACAACAAAGTGGGAGTTGGACTTTTTTCTTTTCACAATTACTGCTTTATTTATTACATTAACAATTCACTTCCTTGATATTTCTTGTTATTTGGACACATTGCAAATAAAATATATATTAAAGGATCCATTCAGCCCCCCAAAACTACAATTCTGTCATCATTTATTCACCCTATTGTCCATACAATAAAAGTCGTTGGAGTCCAACATTGTTTTGTTCTTCAGAATATCATCTTTCATGTCCCAGAGAAAAAAAGGGTGAGTAAATGATTGAGAATTTAATTTTTAGATGACTGTAAACCACAATTAGATATTTATATGACTGTAAACCGCAATTAGATATTTTTTAGCACTTGACATTTGCATTACATAATTTAAAATATAAACTCAAAATTAAAAGGTTTTATGTTGCATAAGAGAAAGATGGGGCCTCCAAAGAGGCTGGTGCCTAGAGGTCTTTTAAGGCCATAATTCTTAATTCTAAATCTTTGCCAAGCACTTTTAACTACAAGTAACTAAAAATCAAAATGTTATCTACATAAAAGCAGCTAAGATAATTTTTTCTGTCCATTAAGTCATACTCTGGTCCTTGTGGCAGCCTAGAGCCATCTTTTCCAAGTGTCTGTGAGGTTTCGCGACTGAGTTTTCTAAAGACTTGTCCTACTGAGCCCCAAATTACCTCAGAGCAACAGCACATACCCCATCCGCACACGCTGACCCCTGCAGAGAGTGTAAACACACTCACCTGGATCACACTCAGCCCACATCAAAAGAGAGATGCCGTCTGTCTTAATACATGAAAACGCAATGAGTAAAACAACTGTTTTTTTTTTTTCCTTTCTAACAGAGTTGAGAAATGTCACAGGTTAAAAATATTTTTTTCATCTAAAATATGTTTTTTTTAAAGCACAGCACAACTGAGTAATACTATTAGAATTTACTCACTTGTCTTTCAATAATGCTGCGCTTTATTTAGACCACTAGCAGTGAGTAATTATAATGAGATTAATATAGAATTCTTCTATAGAGTTCAGACTAATTGTATTCATCTGTGGTTGTATATAAAGAGGTCATAATGAGGTTTGGTTTCTGCCTCATGTCAAACCAAGTGACAAGCAGAATGCAAGATAGTAAAAAGAGCAGTTGTTCAGCAATAATGTCCTCTTGTGGACAGATCATGGAATGCAACCTAAACGATTATCAAACTGGTCCAGGTGTAGTGACAGAGTTTGATCACAAAATCAAGTGCAATGCTTTTCTACATTCTTCAGGCTTGTGATATTATCATATATTTTCTAATCTTATTTTATATTGTTTTATTACAGGTCTTTATTATAGTCTGTCTATAATAGTCTAGTGTTAGCTACTGTATAGGGGCGGTTTCCCAGACAGAAATTATTTAAGCCTAGTCCTGGACTAAAATTCCCCTTTAAACCAGACTAATCTGCTTTCTCTGTCATGGTTTTAAACAGTGTTGGGGAAAGTTACTTTTAAAAGTAATGCATTACAATATTGCGTTACTCCCTAAAAAGGTAACTAATTACGTTACTTAGTTACTTTTTTTTGGAAAGTAATGCGTTATGTTACTTTTGCGTTACTTTTTAAATCTGAAGCTGAAGGAAAAGTAAATTCACGTCTGTACAGTAGAACCCTGTCCAGGAAGCCGCCCCATAGTGTCCACCAGATATAGCCTAAATAAATTAAATTCACTCTGTTCAACCATGGCTAATAGCCAAATTCCATAAGCTACTTCCTATGAATGTGCGAGACTTCCGTTTTAGTAGCCGCCGTAAAGTGAATAACTTACAATAAAACTATTTGCGCTACAAACCAGTGTGTTTGTGGTTACGATAATACATTAAAACGATATGAAAACAAATTCTAGTTTGCAATATCAAGCAACATATAACAGACGTACGGTTATACAGCTAAAACAACTGGAAGCAAATGACACCGTTATTCGTTTTGAATAATCATTAAAAATTACGATGTTAGCTAGCTAGTCACCTATATTAACTTATATATTAAGCTTCTTGTTTGATGCCTTTTATGTAATCCAATGACATTCATCCATTTTAAGGCGTAAAAATACTTTTATCTCAGTTTTTCCTTGAAGACTAGATGTGATGTATCTCAACCAAGTGGCCACAAGGTGTCAGTATATCAGAAAGCTGCTAGCGGAAGATAAAACGGTCCCGTCGGGACTAGTTTCCATATGAAAAAACAAGGTATTCTTTTATATTTAAAAAAAATATATATATATTAATAATTAAAACTTTTGTCCATTTTGAGAAACTTTATTTTTAAAACAGATACATTTAATTTAAGCTAACATTTTTCTTATTGTTCTACTTACATTATGACAGGACATAGCTGAAGCCATTCCTTTCTGTCCCATCAAACATGTATTCACCTACTGGCTCATTATGACGATCTGAAGTCTGGGGTCAGTAAGGACAAATTGGTCATGTGACCATCCAAACCCTGCACACCTAAAACCCTCTTCAGCATTTTCTGATTGGCCCAGATTTTTTCTCTCTCACACCTCTTTGTTTTGCCACTGACACCCTCAGCATTTATGGCAGACCTTCTGAAAGAGCGTCTCTATGGTGATTTGTTGGCCGTCAGAGGGCCGGACTGATGGTCGAGAGTGTGAGCGGTCATAAAGCGTGTCTGCTGCGGTCAGATAGGCTTTGACAAACATGCTGCACAAAAAAGTGTCTGATAGGAATGTTTGTACATGACAAAACATTCCATTATTTAACAATTAAAAAAAATGTACACATATCAGTCTAATCAAATAATACAGTGCTGTTTTGGTCATAAAACTGAGGATAGTTTGTGTTGCCCACTTTCTCTCCTGAGGAGTTTTACGACACCAGAGGTTCTTTGCAGTGAATGATGGTTTTAATTGCTTCTGCACTGTAAAATTACACTCCTGGTACTTGTGTCACTATCTACACACAGGACTAGGATGTTTACTTCCCCAGTGAAACTAAAGCTAAAGGGAGGGTAGGTGATTCGGTTCAACAACATTTTTAATGTTGGTTGAAAGTCTCTTCACATCCCGACAGCAGTCATTCAGTTAAGCGGTCTAAATGACTTTATATGTATTTATATCATCTGTGGAAGGCATAGGACTATAAAAATGTTCGACCAATCATATCCTTCGGTCCGATGGTTATGATAGGTTGTCCTACCTGCCTCTCAATATATAGATATTTAAAATAATTAAATGAACAAAATTATGCCATTATTGTTAAGTTGGCCTGAGAAAACCAACTTACTGATCTGCTATATAAGCTTTTTCTTCTTCTTCTGAGCCAAAACTTAGTCAGTATCTCCTCCTAGAGCTTTAAAGCTACAACCACCAAACTCGGGTCAGACCTTCAGACTGGTCTGATGTTAGTTGCTGTTTCTTTTCTAACTGATCTGGCTTACAGTTTTTGAAAACCAGACTATCAAAACCACCTAAAATCCCATAGACTTTCATTGAGGGGGTGAAAACTTTTATACAAAGAGATCTATGGTGCATCTAAGGTGTTTATTGGTGTAGCAAAACTTAACAACTCCCTACTTAAAAAAAAAAAACAGCTAAAACCAGCCTAAGCAAGACTTTGGCTGGTCTCCCAGACTGGTTTTAACGTGGTTTAGAGTGGTTTTGGACACTTTTTTACTTGCTAATCATGTTTGCAACATTCTATTAACATGCTAAGCATGCTAGCAACATGCTAGTAATTTGCTAATCATGTTAGCAACATTCTATTAACATGCTAACCACGCTAACAACATGCTAATAACATGTTAATTATGAGAGAAACACGCTAGCAACATGCTAGTAACTTGCTAATCATGCTAGTAGCAGGCTATTAACTTGCTAACCATGTTAGAAACATGCTAACAACATGCTATTAACTTGCTAACCATGTTAGAAACATGCTAACAACATGCTAGTAACTTGTTAATCATGCTAGCAAAATGCTAATCATGTTAACAACATGCTAATCATGTTAACAACATGCTACTAATTTGCTAATCAAGCTAGAAACATGCTAGTAACTTGTTAATCATGCTATCAACATTCTAGTAACTTGATAATCATGCTAGCAACATGATAGTAACTTGTTAAAGGAACACTCCACTTCCATCTTGCTCGATGCTAACGGTCTAATCTGATTCAATGATCAATGCTAAGCTATTAGCAAAAAAAGTGGAGTGTTCCTTTAATCATGCTATCAACATTCTAGTAACTTGCTAATCATGCTAGCAACATGACAGTGACTTGTTAATCATGTTAACAACATTAAGGAACTTGTTAATCATGCTAATCATGCTAACAACATGCTAGTAACTTGTTAATCATGTTAGCAACATTCTAGTAACATGCTAGTCATGCCAGTAAAATGCTAGTAACTTGTTAAACGTGCTAGCAGCATTCTAGGAACTTGCTAATCACGCTAACAACATGCTAGTAACATGATAATCATGCTAGCAACATTCTAGGAACTTGCTAATCATGCTAACAACATACTAGTAACATGCTAATTATGCTAGCAACATGCTAACAACTTGTTAATCATGCTAACAAAATTCTAGTAATTTGCTAATCATGCTAGCAACATTCTAGGAACTTGCTAATCATGCTAACAACATACTAGTAACATGCTAATTATGCTAGCAACATGCTAACAACTTGTTAATCATGCTAACAAAATTCTAGTAATTTGCTAATCATGCTAGCAACATTCTAGGAACTTGGTAATCATGCTAACAACATGCTAGTAACATGCTAATCATGTTAAAAACACACTAGCAGCATGCTAGTAACATGCTAATCATGCTGGTAACATGCTAATGTTAGAAACATGCTAGCAACATGTTAGTAACATGTTAATCATGCTAGAAACATGCTAGCAACATGCTAATCAGGCTATAAACATGCTAGTAACTTGCTAATCGTGCTAACAACATGCTGACAACATGCTAATCATGCTAACAACATTGTAATCAGCCTATGAAAATGCAAGCAACAAACTAATCATGCTAAAACATGCGAACAACATATTGGCTGCGTCCGAAAGCCTAGCCAGCTGCCTCGCTGCCTTATCAGGCAGTGACTTCAAAGGCTGCGAAGGAAACTCTAGAAACAGTTTCGGACGAACTTCAGAGGCAGCAGAACGTGACGCCGTTCCTAGGTTACCTAACGGTTAAGTTGTAGATCTTGTAGACAAAACAATCTTATCCAGTTATATATAAATGCTTTAATAATACATAAAGACCTCAATGTCATTACCCACCGAAGGTCTGTGCGTTGGAGAAGACGACTGAGAATGGCAGCTACTTTTTGCTTAAAAAAATAAAAGCACTTATGTAATATTGCAGAACAGGTCATTGTTATTAGTGGCTGTTTCGTTATTATTGGTATTATATTGTAAATATTATTCTTATTCACTACTCATTTGAACCCTTTTAACATTTTATTAAATGCTTTTATTACAAACAATATTATTTATTATGCTTTTTACACTATTACGATTCATAAAGTATATCATGGTCAAGATCTCATCTATTATATAAAGTAACAAGTCTAATTTCACCAGAATATCTTTATTTATATAGCCTATATGATGCACACACACAGGATTGTGGGAAATTGAAGGCAGCGAAGGATACATCTATTCTGCCTTCTAAATTCCATCAGAAGAAGGTTCCTCCGAAGACAGGAAGTGAAGCAGAATTAGAATTCGGACATGCCTTGATGCCTTCCTGCCTTGGAATGTTGCCTCTGAAGGCAGCATTTTAGAGCTTTCAGACGCAGCCATTAAATCATGTAAGCAATGTGCTAAATCATGCTAGCAACATCAACTTTCATACTTTTACAACTGTTCTCAAATTTACTCATCCAGTTTCTAAGTTGCACCACTGCTCCACCTGGGATAGATAGATAGATAGATAGATAGATAGATAGATAGATAGATAGATAGATAGATAGATAGATAGATAGATAGATAGATAAATAATTGTTTCCACAGTTGAGAAATTAAACTAAACAGGTTAAGAATGCATTAAACAATTAAAAAGATAAAGAAGGAAATGTTTCCACAAAATTTATTCAGATCAGGTGACCTCTCATGTTGCATGTCTGTCTTTCCATGAAGTTAAAAGCTTGTTTCATTCATCACAGATCACATGACAGGGGCATGAAACCAATACAAAACATACAGAACACAGTCACAAAGCTGTATACTTCCCCTGGAGTTTGTTGGGTTCTTCTGGGACGATCTTCTTCCTCTCTCCACATGTAGGTCATCCTGCCTTTGTCTCTCTTGTTCTGGGCCGCGATAGTATTTGACGTTGTGATGCCATTCATAGAAAGCTAATGTTGCCATGGAAATGTGCAACAAGCGGTGGTGGTGGTGGGCTACAGTGGATGTGAAGGGAAAGAAAGGGGCTTGTCAGTGAATTTAAGTGTAATGTTGAGGGAAGGAAGATAAATGCCTGTATGCTTTTGTTAGCTCTGGATGCACGATGGGTCAAGGCTGATTAAAAGGAGCAGCTGGCTGCATTCGGCATGTAGATGGAGCCTAACCGAAAAAGAGGAAGGGACTTACTGAAAGATGAGACGTGATTTGTTGCTCTGTTGTTTAAAGTCCGACTCAAACATCTTGATGTGGAATATTACAGTGCTGTATTAAGTGCTGTAAATATAAATTAAAATACAAAACTTCTTATTGAAGGTGAATACATTTTTACAATAATTTAAACATTATTCAGAGCTGTTTGTGGCCTTTTTTTTTTTTTAGATGTTTTGCTACTAAGTTAATAAATCTGTTTTATTTATTTATTATTTATTATTTAATTAGAATTTTTTTCCGAGCATTTAAACTTCTCAATTCTTCATTTCAACTCCTTTAGCTAGTATAAGTTTGGTCATTTTAGAAATCTGATAAAACAATAATTTAATTAACATTTCATAAATATTTATATTTTCATAAATATTATATGGCTATAATTGGTAATATAGTTAACATAATTAACTGGTCAGAAATTAACATTTGTAATTTTTTTAATGTAATTATAATTATATATTATATATATTTATATATATATTATATTTTTCCAATCTTTTTTTTAACAAGAGCATATTTTTACATATTTTTAAATTGTGCAATGTTAATTTCTCAGAAATTTGTATTTTACATTACATATTTCCAGTATTTTTTTTTTAACAGGCCAGTTTTTTTTATTTGTTGCTACATGTTTTGTTACTAAGTTAATGAATCTGTTTTATTTTATTTTATTTTATTTTATTTTATTTTGTTTTGTTTTGTTTTGTTTTGTTTTGTTTTTAATGAACAGGAAATTATAAAAGCCTGTTTCTGCCACTGAATAAAAAAAAAAAGGTGATTACAACTTTCTCTCACACAATTCTGACTTTTTTCTCGCAATTGCAAGTTTTTCTCAGAATTGCAAGATATAAACTTGTAAATCTGACTTTTTCTCTCAGGATTGCTTGATATAAACTTACAATTGCAAGAAAAACGTCAGAATTGCGAGACATAAACTTGCAATTCTGAGAAATAAACTTACAATTCTGTCAAATCAGAAGTGCGAGATATAAACTCACTATTTTCTCAGAACTGCAAATTTATCTAGCAATTGTCACTTTTTTTCTCAGAACTGCAAGTTTATATTGCGCAATTCTGACTTTATAACACATTAATCTGAGTGATTAAGTCAGAATTGCAAGATATTAACTCACAATTTTCTCAGAATTGCAAATTATTTCGCTACTGTGACTTTTTTCTCAGAATTGTGAATTTATCTCACAATTCTAACTTTATAACACACAGTTGCAAATGATTAAGTCAGAATAGTGAGATATAAACTCGCAATTATAAGAACATATCAGTCTTCCCCCCCCCCTCAAAATTGGACTTTATTGGGAGTTCATATCTCACAATTCTGAGAAAAAGTCAGAACTGCGTAAAAAAAGGTCTGAATTGTGAGATATAAACTCGCAACTGCAATTGCGAGTCTTTATCTTGCAATTCTGACTTTATTTCTCCCAATTGTCAGTTTATATCTTACAATTCTGAGATGAAAAGTCAGAATTCCAAGTTTGTATCATGCAATTATGAGAAAAAAGTCAGAATTGTGAGATAAAAAGCTGCAATAACCTTTTTGTTATATTTTTTTATTCAGTGGCGGAACGAGGCTTCCATAGGAAATTACCCTGTAAAATTTCCCAGTGTTAAAACCTCCCAATCCTTCATTTGATCCCCTTTAGCTAGCATTGGTTTGGTCTGAGTCATTTTAGAAAAGCACTAATCAGCTGTTTAGTGAGTGATTGAGCATCTGCCATGACAAAGCGAGTGTTTAAAAGGTACTTCTCAGCTTTTATTCACACTGCGGTCGTCTGTTGCTCTGGGTTCCCTTTGGAAAATGCCTGAACTTCTCCTCCTTCTTCTAGGGCAGTAATACTCATTTAAGGCCAAAGCAGTGCTGCGTTTTATGACCCGGGATTCATTGCTGTAACTTAAGTTACTCTATCCAGTATGGCTGCCAGCTGTAGGTGTTGCAGCTTTGAAGCAAGTTTCCAAGAGGTTCCTCATAAAGGTCAACCGAACTGTGGAACAACAACAGCAAAGTAATAGCTCAGTTTTCTTCCGTAAATAGCATTTGTATTGTTGTAGATTACCCTGACTGCATTAGTAAGTCCTCCTGTTTTCTCTTTGGTGTGCCAGTCCTCTGCTTGGCACATAACTCAGTCTGCTGTGTGGAGCCAATATGGCGAGGATGGCTGGGGCACGGAGCCCACATTCAGGGGGCAAATGTGTGGTCGCTGCGGTCTGTGAGCTTTTGTTGAGGCCCAGGGGAATCACACATAATGTGGAAAGGGGAATTCTGCTGGCTTTCTGAATGCCTGTCCTAAGAGATCCTCAAGTTAAGGGAAACAACTTAAAATGAAAATAAATAAACATTTAAAACTTAATTACTAATGAATTTAAAGGTTTAAAAAGATACATCAGTCAATCAATCAATAAATAATTAAATCAAATAAAAAGCAATAAACTTTATCACACACTATAACACGTGTGGGGCATTCTTTCACATTTAGGAGGGCATTTTTTCTAATGATATAATATACAAATCAGTATGGAAGCCTGTTTGCACCACTGAATAAAACATTTAAAAAGGTAATTGTGACTTTTAAACTCAGAATAAATTGCATGAATTTTTTCTCAGAACTGCATGATATGCAATTGCGAGATAAAAACTCAACTCAAAACTTGCAATTATGAGAAGAAAATTCAGAATTGTGAGATATAAACTTTAAGTACACTGTAAAAAATAAAAAATACAATTTGTTGAGTCAGCTTAAAATAATTTGTTACCCCGCTGCCTTAAAATGTTAAGTTCAGTCAACTAAAATAAGTTTAGTCAACTTGAAATGTTAAGTTGTACTAAGTAACAACTTAGATATTTGTGTTTGCTAAACTTAACAGATGGGTAAATAACCCAGCTGCCTTAAAATTTTAAGTTGATTTAACTCAAATAAGTTGTCATTTAGTATAATTTAACATTTAAATTTGAATAAACATTTTTTGAGTTGACTGAACTTAAAATTTTAAGGCAGCCAGGGTACAAATTATTGTAAGTTGACTCAACAAATTGTTTTTTTCAGTGTAATGCAATTGCATGTTATAAAGTAAGAACTGTGTGATATAAACTCAGAACTGCGAGATAAACTCACAATTCTCAGAAAAAAAGTCACAATTTCAAGATAAATTTGCAATTCTGAGAAAAAAAAAAGAATTATCAGAAAACAAGTCAGAATTGTGAGTTTACTTTTCAGAACTGTGAGTTTATTTCTTAGACTTGCGAGTTTAGGTCTCACAGTTCAGACTACTTTATTGCAATTGTGAGTTTAGAGCAATTCAGAGAAAAAAAGTTGTAGATCAGAGAGAGAATTGTTTTCTATAACAGTTAATTTGCCAGAAATAAACATTTTACATGATATAAGTCCAATTTATTTTATTTTATTTTGTTATACTTTAAATATTTTAAATATACAGATTCACAAATTAGTATATATATATATATATATATATATATATATATATATATATATATATATATATATATATATATATATATATACACACATTTATTTCTACTTTTTATTATATATCCCTTCTATTGCCCTCGTTTGTAAGGTTTTTTTTTCACATTTAGGAGAGCTCTATTTAATTACATTATTTTACATTACACATTAATTATTAATTAATGAAATATATTTATATTTACATTTATTTCTATATTTTATTATATATTCCTTCTATTGTCCTCATTTGTATTTTTTTTCACATTTAGTAGGGCTTTTTTACTTACATTATTTAATATTAACTATTTAATTATTTATTTAAACATTAATATCATTATTAAGGACAGTCTTTACATAAGATTATTTAAACTTAGAAAAAAAGTAAGATTACTAGAGTACAGTGTGAATATTTCATATAACATTTATTTAATATTTACATTTATTTCTAAATTTTTTGTAAGTTTTTTTTTCTCACATTTAGGAGGGCTTATTTTACTTTACACAATTAATTATTAATTAATCAAATAACTATTTATTTATTTATTTAAATGTTAATATTATTAAGGACACTTGTTACATAAGATTATTTAAACTTACAAAAAAATACATTTCTTTAAAAGCTTACTGGAGTTCAGTGTGGATATTGCAGTATTAATTCAGTGTGTTACTTGATGTTTCTCTGTAATTATTTGTATTTATTAGCAATTTCTGAACAAAAAGGTTTCTACACCAAATTTTTCAGTGTAGGTCTGAAATAACATTTTAAGAATTATCTTAGATGTAACAACGCATTTTGAATTTTTAAAGGCACTGATCTTGATTTCTGCCCTGATCCTGTTTGGAATGTATTATGAAACCATTATATAATATTCATTGTTACAGCTGTAAAGTTAGCATACAAACAGATCGGTCATTAGTTGTGATCTGAGAGCTCTTCATGGTGTTGATGCTACACTCAATAGACTTGCGTAAGCTCCTGCCTACAGTGCATACTAATAGCAGGCTTTCTTTGGCCCGCTGGTGTACACTGTGCATTAGTGATGTCACTGCTTTTGTTGTCCTGCAGGGCACTAAAGCTTAGCCTACACAACACAAACCGCCTTTATAGAGAGGCTCTCAATGCATCAAGCTAAAAAAGGTTGAACAAACATCATGGTGAAATGACTTTCACTAGTGCCAGTTCATGCATGCTGACAAATTCATTCCGTTGAGAGTGAGATTACAGTGTGTGATCACTGCATTGTTTGAACAAGCGTTGTAATACTTTACAGTGTGTTAAGTTTACTCGCTAATGGACATAAATAAGTGGCATTTTGCATTGGTAGTAGGTGGTCCCACAGCTATTGATGAACTCTGTATGCCAACTTTCACACTGCTTGCGCAAGAAGTCTACTTTAATAAATGACAGGCATTAGCATTACAAAGCACAGTGCTAAAATGACGGCTGAGCTGGTGGGCTGGACATCTACGAGGAGGTCTGTGCTCACCTCCTTACCAAAGCCAGAGACACACACCAGGATCAAGGAGGAGGACGGTCTGGATGAGATGGATTTTGGTATGGATGTTACACTTGCAAGCTGAAAGATGAAGACAGTGTAAGTGCATACAGACAATATGAGATACATATATACATGCAAACAAATGTGTGGATGCTAGGACTCAGACTGTTGAAGATCATCACATGGCAAGCAGCAGAAGGCAGCGCTACAAACACACCTGTAAGTCAAATCTCTTACATATTTAATACAAAAAGTCTGAAACCACTACTTTTTTGCATGCTTTTCAAACATCTAAAGTGTTTCTATTCTAATATGATGATTTAAAGTTCATTACAAGCAGCGGTAACACTTTACTAAACACTTTTTTATATAATGCATTATAAAAGTAGACTTAATGCATTAATTATGCCTTGTAATGCACCTTATAATGCATTGTACACGTGAATAATTGTCTCATGAATAATTGTAACCACAGTTAATGTATTATAACACTTATCAATTCATTGTTACACTATGCATTTTAAATTTGGTTATAATTATTTACAAGATATAATGTATTACAACACACATTATGATTAATTATAATGCATTATACCTTTTATAATCTTTAATAACGCATTATACATTAAGGCTTTAAGTGAAGTGTTACACACGTAGCCTTTCCACAAACTGAAGTAAATAGTAATTTCTAGAAGGCCATGTTAACAAACACAAAACACATACATAACTGATAATTAAAAAAAAAAAAAAATCACAGTTAAACTATAAATACCATTAAATGTGAAGCATTACACAAAAAAATTCACTTCCACAAACTGTACATTTTTTACTGCCCCATTACATCTATTACAGCTTTTCACTGCATATAGTAGTGAAAAAACTCTTTATTGTAGCATTTTTAGTTTTATACAGTTAAAACGACAATTATTTTTAAATGTAACATTTTTAAATTTAAATATTTAAAATAATTTTGTAAATTAAATATAAGTTCTTAATCTTAAAACATTGCTTATTTCTAATTTTAAATAATAAAAAATACACTACCAGTCAAAAGTTTTTGAACAGTAAGATTTTTAATGTTTTTAAAGAAGTCTGTTCTGCTCACCAAGCCTGCATTTATTTGATCCAAAGCACAGCAAAAAGAGTACAATTTTGAACTATTTATACTATTTAAAATAACTACTTTTTATTTGAATATATTTTAATATGTAATTTATTTCAGCATCATTACTCCAGTCTTGAGTGTCACATGATCCTTCGGAAATCATTCTAATGTGCTGATTTGCTGCTCAAGAAACATGTATTATTATTATTATTATTATTATTATTGTTGTTGTTGTTGTTGTTGTTGTTGTTATTATCAATATTTAAAACAGTTGAGTACATTTATTTCAGGTTTCTTTGATGAATATAAAGATCCAAAGATCAGCATTTAAATAAAAAGCTTTTGTAACATTATACGCTATACTACTTTTGAGCAGCAAATCAGAATATTTGAATGATTTCTGAAGGATCACGTGACTGGAGTAATGATGCTGGAAATTCAGCTTTGAAATCACAGAAATAAATTACATTTTAAAATATATTCAGACAGAAAACAGTTATTTTACATAGTAAAAATATTTCAAAAATATTTTGACTGATATATAGCATTTGCTTGTGGTCTCATATCTGGATCTGGTTTTGAGTTTCATACTGCTGTTTTATAATGCCCTGAACAAATACATTAATGCTTTTAGAAAAGAATAAGGAACTTAAATTTGAGGAACACAAGTGACTAAGCACGCATGTCTGTTTTAAACTGATAATTAGATAATCATCTCCTTTGGTTTGCATTGCTCATGTTATTATTTAAAGCATTTATTTATATTTATATGTCCAGATGTGAAGATGTCCCCAGTGCTCTTTGGAGTGATTTTGGCTAATGCAGTGGTAAGGCTGAATTTGTTGAGATTTGTTTCTTTGTATCTCACTACTGAAACTCTTTAAGTATGATTTTGCTGCCTTTTTTCTTTATGTGTTTAACAATGAAGATTAATGGTGTGTGTGAACCAACTCAATCATGGTCAGGCAGGGCAGAAAAAGGAATTTTGGGTGAGTAAATGTTCTATTTATGCCTCTCAGACAGTATTAACAATATGATACTACTGTATCATATTTGGTACATAGAGTTGAAGTAAAAAAAAATTAAGAGGGATCATACAAGATGCATGTAATTTTTTTTTTATTTAGTACTGACCTGAATAAGATATTTCACATAAAGGATGTTTACATATAGTCCACAAGAGAAAATAATAGTTGAATTTATAAAAATGACCCCGTTCAAAAGTTTACATACGTGTGATTCTTAATACTGTGTTGTTACCTGAATGATCCACAGATGATTTTTTTCCCCCCTTTTTTTAGTGCTAGTTGCTCATGAACCCCTTGTTTGTTCTGAACAGTTAAAGTGCCTGCTGTTCTTCAGAAAAAATCCTTCAGGTCCCACAAATTCTTTTTTTTTTCTCAACATTTTTGTGTATTTGAACCCTTTCCAACAATGACTGTGTGATTTTGAGATCTGTCTTTTCACACTGAGCACAGTTGCATATGCAACTATTACAGAAGGTTCAAACGCTCACTGATGCTCCAGAAGGAAACACAATGCATTAAGAGCCAGGGGGTGAAAACTTTCTGAATGATTTGTAGATCAGGGTAAATTTAACTTATTTTGTCTTCTGGGAAACATGTTAGTATCTTTTGTAGCCTCTATAGGGCAGTACTACATGAAAAAAGTATGATATTTAGACAAAATAAGAAAAACGTACCCATCTTCATTCTGTTTAAAAGTTTACACCCCCAGCTCTTAATGCATTGTGTTTCCTTCGGGAGCATCGGTGAGCATTTGAACCTTCTGTAATAGTTGCATATGAGTCCCTCAGTTGTCCTCAGTGTGAAAAGATGGATCTCAAAATCACACAGTCACTGTTGGAAAGGCATCAAATACACAAAAATGCTGAAAAACCAAAGAATTTGTGGGACCTGAACGATTTCTCTGAAGAACAGCGAGCAGTTTAAGTGTTCAGGACAAACCAGGGACTCATGAACAACTATCACTAAAAAAAACCTGTGGATCATTCAGTTAACAACACAGTATTAAGAACCAAGTGTATGTAAACTTTTGAACAGGGCAATGTAAATTCAGCTATTATTTTCTCTTGTGGACTATATGTAAATGTCTTTCATATGAAATATCTTATTCAGGTCAGTACTAAATAAAAATTAACATGCATTTTGTATGATCCCTCTTATTTAAATAATTAACATTCTGCACACCTAAAAGGTGTATGTAAACTTTTGACCTCAACTGTAAATTTCTAAGGTGCCTTTTTGCTGTGCAGTCTTCACTGATTAACTTTTATGTTGTTACAAATGTTTCAAGATGAACATTTACTGGTTACTACTTAGGTTTACTTGATTATGAATACATCATGTTTAAAAAAATTCATGTTAAAAATATGATACATCATGCAGGCTTTTGAGGAACGTTTATTTCCCACAAACATCATTGTATTGCATTGCATTATATGTTTTCCCCCCACAATTAAATCTACAGAGCTTTGATCATAAAACTAAGCAAGGTTTAATAAAGAGCTTACCGTTCACACAATCTCAACCTGTTGCAGATGTGCCAGACTCGAACCTTCTGATCCACAAGGATGCAGTGTACCATCTTGTGAACACGTCGTTCACTTTTGATCAAGCTCTACGTTACTGCCATGGTCAGTCCAGCACCCTCACGACCTCAGAGGTTAAAGAGGACGAGAATGGAGCCAGAGAATTACTTATTAAATCCAACCTGAAGAGCCCCATTTGGTTTGAAACTGACAAAAAACAGAAACCGACATCTCGTCTGGCCCTTCCCAGACAAAGTAAGTTTAGTTATGATGTTGGTGACAATGTTTTGTGTGATGTTGATGATGAGTCATTAGCCCCTTTTACACATACAGTCTTTAATGGTAAATTACTATTAAGAGATCATGTGTAAACAGGACCCTTTCAAAAATACCGGTAAATTTGTTCTGGCAATTTACTGGTATGAGAAGTTGCAACCTTACCAGTAAATTACCGGTAATCTGTTCTGTGTGAATGCAGAATGAAAATTACCGGTATGAGCACGAAAGAGTTCAGAACATGTTGACGTAAGACATCTACTCTGGGCCAATCCAGAGCCATTGAAGCTCAAAATTCAGCAGCTTTGGGCCAATCATAACATTCTGACTCAACATTTACTCTGTGTTGCCAAGTCTGCAGTTTTCCCACAGATTTGGGCTACTTTAACACTGTTGCTGCGGGCTGTTTTTCATGTACACGGGTTTAAGTGACCCCAATTAGGGATGTCAAAGGATTAATCGCGATGAATCGCATACAAAATAAAAGTCTGAGTTTGCCTAATATATGTGTTTGTACTGTGTGTAATTACGTATATATAAATACAAACACATTCATGTATATATTTAAGAGAAATGTTATTGATGTACAAATATTTTAAAGTATATATAATATAAATTATATAAAAATATAATTTCATATAAATTCATATACTTATATACAATACATATACAAATATTTCTTAAATATATACATGAATGTGTTCGTAATTATATATGCATGATAATCACACACAGTACAAACACGTATATTAGGCAAACTCAAACTTTTATTTTGTATGCGATTCATTGCGATTAATCGTTTGACAGTCCTAATTGTGGTCGCTTTAACCTGTGGACATTAAAAACACCCCGTGGCAACAGTGTTAAAGTAGCCCAATTCTGTGAGAAAACTGCAGACTTGGCAACACAGAGTAAATGCGTTATTTGAGTCAGAATGTTATGGTTGGCCCAAAGCTGTTGCATTTTGAATTTCAATTGCTCTGGATTGGCCCAGAGTAGACGTCTTACGTCAACATGTTCTGAACTCTTTTGTGCTCATACTGGTAATCTTCATTCTGCATTTACAGTACAGTATAGCATTTGGTACAGAGTTTAAGTAAAAAAAAAAATATATATATATATGCAATTATTTTACTGAAATAAGAGGGATATTACAAAATGCATGTAATTTTTTTTATTTAGTACTAACCTGCCAATAATGTTATATTTAGCCTCTGGAATGCAAATTGTACCAGAGGAAGCACACCAAAAAACGTGTATTTTACCCCCCAACTTACTTTTTACTGGGGGATCCCCACTTAAAACGTGATTGGGCTAGTTTTGAGTAGCAATTTCCTGGGTTTTGTTTTGAAAACCTGGCAACCCTGTATTTACCGCACTGTGTAGTTCGGTTTGAAGTTGTCTGATACGATGTCTCTGGACCAAAAGCAGCTGCTAGAATATGAACATTTTGACAAAAACACTGCACCATGAGCCTCCATGTTTACAAACACAATGCAAGGAGGCTCAGCCATTAAGAGGTCATTTCTGGTTAATGATGTCACAGAATTTACCGGTAATTTGAAACCGATGTGTGAATGGCTACCACCTGTAAAAAGAAATTCAGGAAAGTTGTTCAGGTAATTTTACAGCAATTTAACGGTATTACTGTGTGAAAGAGGCCAATATCTCAGAAAAGTAAGTTAATTTCTCTGAAATTTAACAGAAACGACGCTCAGAGGATTATCTTTCAAGTCTAAGGATGGTTATGCCCGTGTGAACGCCTCATTCCCGCCACTTTCCGCTGTGAGCGTTTGCGTGCGCGTACAGTGGGACCCGCGGCAGCGACACGAGGACGTGTCCACGGTGTTCTCGTACGCAGCACGTGCTTTCATCAATGAATTCCAGCTGCGCGGAATGATAGTCCAATCCAAACAAAGTCAAGACAGAACAGTCCGCCTAGCCCTTATCGTTCAAGGACATCACCCTTCCTATAAAGCCGAGCTACCCCTTGATGGAGACTGGCATCATGTTTGTGTCACGTGGAGCTCGAGCGATAGAGATTGGGCAATTTATGTGGACGGGAAAAAGGAAGATGGTGGGAAAGGGACAGCTCGGGGAAATGAAAAGGATATCCACGGAGACGGGATATTTGTACTGGGGCAAGACCAGGATACGTTTGGTGGAAATTTTACGGATCCGTTTTTTGGAAACTTGACTGACCTGAACGTTTGGGCTGAAGCTCTGGAGCCAGAACAGGTGACGGCGCTGAACACCTGCTCACAACTGACCAATCACAGAGCCATATTCAAATGGCAGGACTGGAACCTCACTGTCCATCAGTCTGTCCGCAATGTGTCTGCAACACTCAACTGTCCAGGTTAGCTTCACTTGTCATTTTACCACCCATCCATAATAATAACAATAATAATAATAATAATAATAATAATAATAATAATAATAATAATATATATATATATATATATATATTGGAAACGTCTTGAAAACAATTATTTTTCTACAAATTTTGTATTTATGCAAACTGTATAATATCCAAGGTACACAATTGTCCTCTGCTTAAATTAAATTTGTCACTACTGAAACACAGTAATATATAATTTAATAAGAAGGGTTATATTGACGTATTAAGATTTTGCTTACATTTTGTATATATATACAAGAAAATCAATAACAATTAAAACTGAAACATCCAATTTTTGAATCCAATTTTGCTTCAAATGTTTCGGTTGTAACTGTTTCAGTAGTGACAATTTTACATAGTTTTGAAACTAGCTCAAAGATCCTAATCAGTACATGGTTACCTAACAACAAGTTGTACACATGTAAAAACTAAATGTTATGGAATAACTTCTAAAAAATGGTTTCGGTAGTGACATTTTTTTAATGTTCCACACAGATTTTCATACTTTTGAACACATTTACCTCAAAATGATGGGGCCCATCTACTGTACTCAGCATGTAGCTATGAGAGAGAGTGACACATGAATATTTCCTGACCATAAAACATACACTGTTTCGGTAGTGATGTGAAAATACAGCTTTTTACATAAAGTTTCGTAATTTACAAAGTAAATATAATATAAATGTATCTTCCCTTTTATAAAAAAAAATTAAAAGATATTTTTAAAAATAACAATGTAATAAAATGTGATTTGTAATATCACCAAAACCCGAAAACAATGCTGTAGTCCAAACAAGTTCGTTGTAGTTCTTAAAAGGGATTTTAATGAAATATCTCCCTTCGGAGTGGACTTTGAGATTTGTAACTTTGTAACTTTGTAGATCTTTTTTTTTGTAACTTTGTAGATGCAGCATACACATGTTTAAATACTTAACTGCTTTTTAAATTTGTTTTTTGGTTGTGGGACAGTATTTTGCACCAATTCTGTAGAATGGCCCATATATGTATGTATATGTGTGTGTGCATGTTAAAAATATTTTACCATATGTTAAAATACATACATATATTGTAAAATAATAATAATACTAATAGTTTATTATTATAATTATTATTATTATTAGTTTACATATTCTTCCTGGATCTTTACTTGGATTATTACTTCAATATTAAATAAATAAATAAATAAATACAAATATGTAAAGGTGAAGTTAACTTCCAGAATAAAAAAAATCCTAATAATTTACTCACCCCATGTCATTCAAGATGTTCATGTCTTTCTTTCTTCAGTCACAAAGAAATAATTTTTTTAAGGAAAAAATTCCAGGATTTTTCTCCATATAGTTGACCTTCTATGGTGGCCAAGGGGTTGAAGGTCCAAATTTCAGTTTCAATGCAGCGTCAAAGGGCTCTACACGATTCCAGCCAAAGAATAAGGGTCTTATCTAGTGAAACGATCTGTTTTTTGTTTTTTTTTTTAATAAATATAAATATATATAAATTACAATTTATATACTTTTTAACCACAATCACTGCAGTTTGGACCTTTAACCCATTGATCCCCATAGCAGTGCACTACATGGAGAAAAATCCTGGAATGTTTTCCTCAGAAACAAAATTTCATTTTGACTAAAGAAAGAAAGACATGAACATCTTGGATCACATGGGGGCGAGTAAATTATCATGGAATTTTTATTCTGGAAGTGAACTTCCCATTTAAATATGTTAAATATTTAGACTTAAAAAACAATTTTACTGTTATATTTGCTATTTAATACACTTCTTTTAACTGTCAATGCAGATTTAAATGTTAGCTTTTAAGTGTATTTATTGTATATTTTATATATGTTTTTATCAATAATTAAATTTAAATTCCATCCAAGTTTCTGTTAACTTAAAAATATTATGCCTGTTTTTGCAGAGTCCCTGAAGAAAGCACGGATAAAGGAAAAGGAATGTCAGGTTTTTCAAGGCTGGTCTAACAGTCAGCCTCAGTACAGTGCTGCCTCCTGCACACAAATGCTCCCCTTCATCTGCAAAGTCAACAAAGGTGTGTGTGAGAGAGAGCATGTATGTGGGAATTACTATAGCTCAATAAAGTACGAATGTATTGATCTGATCCACAGACCAATATCTGAAGATGAAGGACCTGAGAGAATCTCTGACATCCAACCCAAGCTCCTTTATGCAAAGTCTCATGCAGTATGGCGTGGTACAGTCCATTTCTAAAAAGTGCTTTTTTAGCATGAATATTTCAAGCAAATGTATAACAGAAAATACAAAAAATTGATCTGTTTTACCATCTAACATGTATTTTGTCCCATTTCTCTCAGACTGCAGACGATGTGCTGTCTGATACTGTAGATGGGCAGAGCTGGACCTCAGTGTCCCGTCTGTTGAACGTGTCTGAACAGGTTGTTCTGAAGGAGCAGAAGCAGCTGGAGGACAGGGACATGGTCTCTCTAATGCATGTTCTCTCTCGGGCCGCTGACCTGCCCAGCACCGCCAACCATAGTCAGCGCGATGCGAAAAGGCTCAGCCAGAGCTTCATCACCATTGCAGATTCACTCATCAGCCAAGACAATGTCAGTAAATGGAACAGCATCAAAGAGGTGACCGAAGCGATCTATTTATTAACTGTTTTGTGTTGATTGATTACTAATTATTAAAGGGGTGCTATTATGCTTTTTCATTTTTTGAATTTTAGTCAGTGTGTGGTGTGTATGTTTAGGCATTAAAGAGATTTACAAAGTTACACATCTCAAAGTCCACTCCAAAGGGAGATATTTAGTTTTTAAAAAATCCCTTTTGAACTACAACGAACACCTTTGGACTACAGCGTTTGTTTTGCAGATGTTATGATGTCACAACGCGGCCCATTAGAATATCATAAAAATAAATCCCATTATAATTAGTAACCTGCAGTGTTTTTATTCAACTGTTGTCATGTTAAATTCAAATTAAGTCGTATTAAAAACATTAGGCTGCTTTTAGCCTTATGCTGGAGCTGGTTTCGGGCAATGAAACCAAGTATGTAAATAATTAAATTAGCACGATAATATCATGTATCGGCGACCTCACAGGCTGACGATAGGACCAAACACTACTGTAGTGTATTATTTACTCACCCTCCATGCATCATGTGTATATGACTTCCTTCTTTCAGACGAATGCATTCGGAGTAATATTACAAATGATCCTTGCACTCCCAAGTTTCTCTTCATCAGTCCAAAACAAGTCCAATAAAGTGCATCCATCCATAAAAAAGTGCCTTACACAGCTCAGGGGGGTCAATAAAGGCCTCCTGTATCGAATCAATGCATTTTGTAAGAACAATATCCATATTTAAAACATAAGAGTTACTTTAATCTAGTTTGCGCTAACAGTTGTACACGGAACTTGCTTCTTTGACAAGGGGCGTGACAGTACTGAAACACCATCTAAGCTGTTCGCCAATCACAGCGCACTGAGACAGCCAACCAACCACAACACATTTGTTTTTTTGGGAATACGGGCCTTCATTAAACCCAGAACTAATCAAGCCATTTGTGCCAGGCTAGGGAGAAAGGTATTGTAATAATGTAAATTATCTGAAAAACAATGTGTTTTTTGAATCGCCAAACATGAGAGCATGTTCTAGTACACCCCCAAAACAAAATCAGGACTTTGTAAAAGAGCATAATAGGACCCCTTTAAAAGTGACTTTTGATGATTTCATAGACTGAGACACTTCAAGGGATAGTTCACCTAAAAATTAAAATTATCACATGATTTACTCACCCTCAACCTATCCTAGATGTATATGACTTTCTTCTTTCAGACAAATACCAGGGTTTGTTGAGGGATTGTTTCCTCATGTGTTTCATTTTAAACTGAAGCGAAAGTGTAATTTCTGTGCTACGTGGCTTAGGTCGCTCAATATTCATTAAACAATACGCAGTAGGTGGCGGTATGTGCTGCTTCATCTGTCAGTCACTCGAAGAAGATCTTGTCGTTTTAATTTTCGGTTTGACTTCTGCCATTTATCTAAGGAGAGAGTGGAAGTTTTATATTTATTTGGTGCCTCAGATTTTTTTTTTATTTAAACTGTGTAATTTTTTTTTTTTTTAATATATACTACTTCAAGGTGTATGCCGTGCTTCCAAGCTTTCTTATTCGTTTTGCTAATAAACGTTCTACATTTCTTATTTATTTGGTTACACAGTATATACTGATTTTCAGTTTTCTATACGTATTTGAACTTTGTGTAACTTATTATTTTATATTAGGCATACAAAATGGTGTATTTTTATTCGTTCCATTAATAAAAGTTTGTTACGTTATGTTAATGCCGCTAATTTAAAAGTGAAAGTAAAATGGACACGACACTTTTACAAGCTACTTAAAACTGAACGGAAAACTCAAACAAACTAAAAACAAACAACTACTTGACGCCGAATTGCAGCTAATTTGAAAGTGAAAGTAAAATGTGTACAGCGCTTTTACTTCGCTAAGAGGGAAAACTGAAACAAACTAAAAACAAACAATTGCTAGATGCTGAATTGCTAATTTGAAAGTGAAAGTAAAACTCGAACTATACTTAGAGAACATATTGCTGTATTGTTTTCCCTTCGATTTTTTTTTTTTCCTTGAATTTTCTTTAGTTGGTCTTAAAAAGGTCTTAAAAAAGTCTTAAATTTACCCTCATAAAACCTGCAGAAATCCTGAATACATTCGGAGTTATATTACAAAATGTCCTGGCTCTTCTAAACTTTATAATGGCAGTGAATGGCTGTTGAGATTCATTAGTCCAATAGA
This sequence comes from Cirrhinus mrigala, assembly GCA_036247105.1. NCBI lineage: Eukaryota > Metazoa > Chordata > Actinopteri > Cypriniformes > Cyprinidae > Cirrhinus > Cirrhinus mrigala. Next base: position 17,733,316 of record CM070014.1, read on the forward strand.
AGTCTTAATGTCTTTACAAATCTGTGCTTTGTAGGTAGTGAAGGGGCCAATGGCAGTCATAAAGACTGTCGACCGCATGGTGAGCAACCTTAACTCTCTGCTGATGGATGACACAGACAGTGTACAGATACACAGCGATAATATCAGTAAGTTACGCAGGCATACAGAGGAAAAAAGACAGGCTGACAAGCACTGATTTATAAACCAAAGTCAAAAAACTGTGGTCCTGTGTTGCAGAGATGCAGGTCCAGCAGAAGCTGCTGTCTGAAAGTTCTCACATTTCTGCATTTTGTGGGTTGGATGTGGGAGATCGTGATTGTATTTCTGTTCCAGTTGAAAACATGAAGGAACTACAGAACAATGGTAGGGATATTTTTAACCAGGGGTATAAAGTTTCACAGTGTATACGTTTTAATTGTCGTTTTATTACTTCCCTTAATTTGTATGTTATTTTTGTTTAGGCTTCAAAAAGGTGACTTTGCTGAATACGTGGTACAACTTTGTGAAATGTCTCTCAGAGAGCGAGGAGAACATTACCCTTTCTTCTCCTATAGTTAGTGATGGGTCTTATAGGTAAGCCATGATACACAGTATGCTTATGCATTGAATTAATGAATTAAGAGCACTACATGAAGACACTCTTAAAAATAATGGGTCCATAATGGGTTTTCACAGCCATGCCATAAAGCAACCATTTTTTCACAAAGAACCTTTCAGTGGACAGTTCCTTGTTTTCTTAGTGCAAGGAACGTTTTAAAAATCTAAAGAAGAACCATTTCGTCTATAAAGAACCTTTTGTGCAATGGAAAGATGTTAAAGGCTCTTCATGGAACCATTGCTGGCTTTAACGAGCCTCTATTTTTGAAAGTGTGTGACACGTCAAACTTAAATTGCCTTAAAAAAATCACTTATTACAGAATTTGCTTGTGGGTTAGAAATAAATACACAGAGAATTGCTTGTTATTTCATATTACAGTGCAATTACAACATGTATATGTTGTCATATTTCTGATGGGAGCGTGTGATTGTATAAATCAGGAAAGTGCAAACAGTCTTGGGCTCATCAGTCATTTCCAGTACAGTGCTGGCAGATGGAAAGCCGATCAGCATGGCCATAAACTTCACCCTTCGGCACAGGATTCAGGTACAGAAAATAAAATTCATAATTTGTATTGTAATAGCAAATTTTCTGTAGCTATGAACCTATTTCCAGGGCGTTACGCTTACTTTTCTTTTTCTTTTTCTTTTTCTTTTTCTTTTTCTTTTTCTTTTTCTTTTTCTTTTTCATAACCTAAAAAATTTAGGAGCACAGTCAAAATTTTAGGAGCACCTTCTAATCAATAATCAAAAAATCTGATCAAAAATTAGTCTCCCTATTACGAGGTGATATTTGACTCCTTGAAGTGATTTACAGGGGAATTTTGTTTGTAGCTTTGTAATGGCATTTTTATAACTTTATTAAAAGTATGTCATCTTTTATGTCACATTTTTTTTTAAATTATAAGCTTTTTAAAATTTCTAATTAAAACAACAGAATAAGAATAAGTTACCAATCAAATAAAATTAGTATTAACTAAATTAATTTGTGCTACAGAGGTGGCACAGAAGAACTCAAAAGTGGCTTGTAGGTGTATTTTCATATGTGCATATGAGGCTGTGCAATCAGACTCAGCATGAGTGCAGTCAAATTTATAAATTTATGTTGAGATTAATGTTTTAAATATAACATTTTTAATAAAGAAATATTAAATTATTTAAATTACTGAAAAGATACTTTAAAAATGAAACTACAACTGCCAGCAGGTGGCAGCAAGTTACTGATTTAATTACTGAATCATTCATTCATTTAATTCGTTCAAACGGCTGGTTCATTCAGGAATAAAGCAAATGACTGTCTTTGTGAATGGGAAATTGAATCATTGACTCACTAGATTTGTTTAAAAATGCTCATTCATTCATAAACGAAATGGAACTGTGTTTGAATGGAGATGCGCAGCGGCTCAGTTGTGACTTGTTTCAGACTATTTTTAACTATGAAATGGAGCAAAATCAGGCAATAGTGTTATAGTTATAGTGTTTCATTTACAAACTCCCTTAAAAATCATTAAAAGCTCTCACTCATCTTAGTTTATCGTGATCCATTATAATCAACACTGCACTGCACATTGAATCTCTTATTTACACTCTTTATGAAAGGATTTGTGAGATATGTCTGTGATACATTACTTAACGTTGCAAAAACATGTAGAAACCTTTGAAGCTCCCTTCAGTGCAAACACAAATTTGCTGAGCAGGTCACTCGCACTGGTGCTCCTAAATATTTTTTCATAGTCACACGCAGTAGTTTTTAGTCACAAATGTGACTGAAATGGTCGCACTGTAGAGCCCTGATTTCTGAAATTATTTTTGGATTAAATCAGTGTAGAGATGTTCAGAATGCTAGTGAAAACATTGAAACGTAATTTTGGCATAGACTTTCAGAGTTACAGGAATCATTTAACCACATGTGAGTTGCATTACAAACCTGTAAGACTTCCTTTTTTGTCAAGGAACAGGTGATTTTGCTGAATGTCAAAGCAGCACTTTTGCATATAGTTTAGTCACAAGAGGCATTCAAGCTCCAAAAGGACAAAAAGCAGCCTAATAGTACCTTAAAGGGATAGTTCACCCAAAAACGAAAATTCTGTCATTAATTACTCACTCTCATGTTGAGATCCATTTGTCTTCAGAACACAAATTAAGAAATTTTTGATGAAATCCGAAAGCTGTCTGACCCTGCACAGACAGTAACGCAACTGACACGTTCAAGGCCCAGAAAAGTAGTAAAGAACATCAATAAAATAGTCCATGTAACATCAGTGGTTCAATGGTAATGTTATAAAGCTATGAGAATACTTTTAATTAAAACAAAAAACAAAAATAACAACTTTATTCAACAGCTCTTCTCCTTCGTATCACCCTAGTGCCAGTAACCCTAGTATTCTTGTAGCTTTATATACTTACGGTTGAACCACTGATATCACATGGTCTGTTTTGTCGATGTTCTTGGTGCCTTTCTGGACCCTGAACGTGGTAGGACCCTTGCTGTCTGTGCAGGGTCAGAAAGCTCTCAGATTTCATCAAAAAAATCTTAATTTGTGTTCCGAAGATGAATGAAGGTCTTACAGGTTTGGAACGACATAAGGGTGAGTAATTAATGACAGAATTTTTCTTTTTTGGGTGAACTATTCTTTTAACAGTAGTCAATATATGCATGTTTTATACCAAGTCTTCTGAAGACATGGATAGATTTGCGTGAAAAACTTAAAGACTTAAATCTACGCTACTATTCAAATGTTTCACCAAGGCTGCATTTATTTAATCGAAAACACAGTAAAAGAGAAATAATGTAAAATATTATTACAATTTAAAAGACCTGTTTTTTGTTTTGGATCTATTTTAAAATGGCATTTATTTCTGTGATGCAAAGCTGAATTTTCAGCATCATTACTCCAGTCTTCAGTGTTACATCATCCTTCAGAAATCATTCTAACATGATGATTTGCTGTTCAAGAAACATTTCTGATTATCAATTTTAAGAAATGTTTTTGCTGTTTAATATAATTGTGAAAACTGTGATTAATTTAATTTAATTTTATCATTATTTTGTTTATTTATTTTTAGAAATAGAAATGTTTTGTAACATTATAAATGTCTTTGCTGTCACTTCTGATCAATTTTATCCATCCTTGTTGAATAAAACTTAAAGCTTGATGATCTGTAATTGTATAAGAAATTTAAAATGAAGGTTAATCAGGACTGAATTAAGTGTGTGTTGTTGAACTTTCTTGCCTGACTTCAGCAACAATGCTTCTCTTTTTCACTCTTTAGAACAGTTCACTGAATTTGACACCTATCTGTTCTTTTTGGGATTTCGACCTGAGGTAAGCCATTTTCATACACTTGCATTTATTGTATATGTGAATTCTCTTCTTATGTTTTTTCATTTATTTTTACAACTGATGAAATCTCATTTTGTCTTGACACCTCAGGCCAGAGGGTGGAGGATGGTCAACAAAGGGTTGTACTGTTAATTCCAATCAGATCAACTCAACTTCCTGTTCCTGTAACCACACTACCAACTTTGCCTTACTGTTACAGATCTCCGATTTGGACGTAAGAAGGTTTTTAATAAGCAGTACCTGTAGTAGATGGATAAATTATGATAAAAAGGCTAGATACTGTATATGAATTTGACCAACAATTATTTACTTTGCTTATGTTAACTGTGTTATTTCAGTATGTAACAATATAGTATTGTATGTTAATATGTTAATATTTTGTATTATCTTTTATTTTATATTTTTGGATTAGCTTTTATTTTTAGTTTCAGTTTTAGTAATTTCTGTACATCGCCTGAAACTTATTTCAGGTAGTTGCCAAGGCAGAATCTCTCATTTTCAAGCTTAGGTTTAAAAAAAAATCTAATACATATATTTTATTCTAATATTTATATTTAATTTTATTTAATTTTATTTCACATTTATTTTTATTGCCAAAAATGATTTTGGCTTTAGTTACAATAATGACCCTGGTTGCAGATAAACAAAGAAGCAGAGTCTGACCTATAGAAAAGAAAATATTATTACGAAAATTAAGAAATTAAAAGAGCCAAAAAATGTATATGTTAATTGAATGTATAGTTAAATAAATATAATTGAAACAGTATACATTTAATAAAAAATTCAGCAGAAGGCATTTCAGATGTTCATTAATGTCATAACATTTTTGTGGGTAATTCATATTAAAAATGTAAATTTAAAAAACTACACTTACAGCGCTTAAAATCAGTAGTACATTAAAATTCAAATTCGGTTTGCTACTTAAATCCTTTGTGTGTGTTCTAGACAAATTTTGAAAACCATATGACAAGCCTGCAGATCTTCAGTTTGATTGGCTCTGGTGTGTCTCTGTGTGGTCTCATCTTCACATTTATTCTCTTCGTGGCTGTTGGGTGAGTTTCTCTGTGTTTATAGGTGTTATTACACAAAAAAATAACCATACAACTGTATAATGCGGCTCTCACATACAGCATCTTACCTGGCATTGCATTATTTCTTGCTGTCTGTCTCCCTCTAGTGTTCCAAAGTCAGATCGGACTACAGTTCACAAAAACCTGATAGTGGCGCTGGCTGTAGCTCAGTTACTTCTTATTTTCAGCAAATGGGCTGAGGAAAACAAGGTCTGACTTCTATATCTGACCTGAGAGTCACAACTGTCAGATACAAAAATAATATGTACCATTATGTTCAGTATTGGTTTTACAAACCAATTTAAATGGCATTTTTGCATTCTAGTAAACATTTCTGATGTAGATAAACATACTGATGGACAGGCATGGATGTGTTTTTGTCAGCATTTGAATAAAGTATATATATGTCGATGTGGAGCAGGAAGCCTGTTGGTTGGTGACGGCGCTCCTGCATCTGTTTTTCCTATCGTCTTTCTGCTGGATGCTAGTGGAGGGATTGCTGCTCTGGAGTAAAGTGGTTTCTGTTAACATCAGCGAGGAGAGGAGAATGAAGCTGTACTATGTGCTGGGTTGGGGTGAGAACTGTCTGTCTGTGTGTGTAAATCATTATGATTCATGTTCTGTTTGATTAACCTTCCTCTCATGCATTGTGTCTGTGTTTGCTTTGTCTTTCTTAGGGCTGCCGGTTGTTATAGTCGCTGTAACCTTGGCAGCCTCTTTGGATCAGTACAAAGCACAGCAGTACTGCTGGCTGAACCTTCAGTCGCATGTTATTTGGGCTTTTGCAGGGCCTGTGCTCATTGTTTTGGCCGTAAGTATATCACAAGTGTGCAGTTCCTCAAGTGAGTGTGTGTGTTTTACAATAATTGTCACAATGGAGCTTTAGTAGTGCTTAACACTGTTGCTGCAGGTTGTTTTTCATGTCCGCAGGTTGAAGTGACCCCAGTAATGGTATATTTAGCTGCTGGAATGCGAATTGTAACATGGGAACCCCACCATAAAACATGCATTTTACCCTCCAGAATGTAATTTTTAATGGGGGATCCTCCTAGAAATGCGATTGGGCTAGTTTTGAGTAGTAATTGGGTCGGTTTTGTTGTGAAAACCTGGCAACCCTGCTTCATTACTATTATATGTTCACCTATTTAAAAAAATACTAAAAATGTATTAAAGGAACACTCCACTTTTTTTGAAAATAGGTTCATTTTCCAGCTCCCCTTGAGTTATACAGATGTGTTTTACCGTTTTTGAATCCATTCAGCCGATCGCATGGTCTGGCGGTAGCACTTTTGGCATAGCTTAGCATAAATCATTGAATCCGATTAGACCATTAGCATCTCACTATAAAATGACTAAAGAGTTTCGATATTTTTCCTATTTAAAACTTGACTCTTCTGTAGTTGCATTGTGTACTAAGACTGGTGAAAAATGAAAAGTTGCAATTTTATAGGTCAATATGGCTAGGAACTATACTCTCATTCCGGTGTAATAATCAAGGAATTTTGATGTCGTACCATGGGTGCAGCAGGTGCAATGATATTACAACTCTGCCGGCTGCAACTCTGCATCTACACAAACTTAGTGCCGGTCACTTTCAGGCGCTGCGTAATATCATTGCGTTGCTGCACCCATGGTAAAATTCCTTGATTATTACGCCGGAATGAGAGTATAGTTCCTAGCCATATCGGCCTAGAAAATCACAACTTTTCATTTTCCACCAGTCTTAGTACACGATGCAACTACAGAAGAGTCAAGTTTTAAATAGGAAAAATATTGAAACTTTTTAGTCATTATATAGTGAGATGCTAATGGTCTAATCGGATTCAATGATTTATGCTAAGCTGTGCTAAAAGTGCTACCGCCAGACCCGGCGATCGGCTGAATGGATTCAAAAACGGTAAAACACATCTGTATAACTCTAAGGGAGTTGGAAAATGAGCCTATTTCAAAAAAAAGTGGAGTATTCCTTTAAGACCCTTTTAAACTTCTTCCTTCCTTGGTCTTACTTGTAGTTGTCTCTCATGATAGATATGATTCTCTGTTCTTAGATCAACTCCGTGGTGCTTTTTCGGGTTGTAATGGTCACAGTGGCCAGTGCGCGTCGCAGAGCCAAAATGCTGACGCCCAGTTCTGATTCGAAACTTCACACGCTGGATCTTACCTGGTGAATTTTTTTTACTTTTCAACTTCCTTTGAAATAAAAACAGGCCAGTTAGGAAATATAGAGCAGCATCAGCCAGTCACATCTCATAATTGTAGACATTTCTAGTTTTTCTCTTATCTTATTGAACAGAGGCAGTAGCGCAAAAACATCTGTTCACCAGTAACTCATTTGTTCCTATCAGCCACCTGGACTTGTGAAGATACGATACAAATTGCCACAGAGTCTCGTTTGTCCTGTTATATGGATATTTCCTACAATGAAAGAGCAGAAATGAATCAGGTGTCTGTATAATTAGCTAGTTAAACAGAGAGCTGAAGGTGTCCTTGAAGTAAAACTGAGCAGCCTAGCCAATGCATTCAACTTTACTGGCTGTCAGTAATATAAAGGTTTAATATTGTGTTTGTGTGCACATGCAGGGCAGCGACGCGGCCGGTATTGATCTTGTTACCAGTTTTAGGCCTGACCTGGCTGTGTGGAGTGCTGGTACACTTGTCTGTCGCCGTGGCCTATCTGTTCATCATCCTCAATGCTTTTCAGGTAGCACACAACACTTACATTTCAAGGAAATACACTGTTAAAAATAAGTTTATAATGCAATAAATGCATGATGTTTCCAAAGTCTATGAGTCTTTGTCAAAATTGTCCGGCTCTAATTCATCCATGCACGTTTAGCTTTGCTTTTAATCAAACTCCAGTCTGTCAACACATTTGAAATGAACTTCCTCTCTCGTTTTTTAGTTTCATATAGCTCTTTTGGACTGTTTCTTTCTTCCTCCCATGTCATAATGAATGAGAGCTGAATTCCCTCCCTGAGCTTGTTAATGTAGATTTACTGAGCGTGTCTGGGAAAAAGATAAAAGAAGCACAAGACAGATAGAGAAAATGGGGGAGACACACAGAGAGGAGGAGACACATGAGCAGAGTCCATCACTGCAAGGAAACTCTTCTGATATAATTAGCCAGTGCACATCTGTCTTGAATGTTTTATGTAGCAGAGGTCTGGGAGAGCAGCAAGCGCAAAGATGCAGGAAGTATATGGAACATTCCTCTAGCTGTAATGTATGATTGATTCAACGCTAACTGCTAACAAGGGCTTAAAATAAAACTTGATAACACTTTACTTAAAGCCGTTGTGCATAATGCATTATAAAAGTAATCTTAATCCATTAATTATGCATCTTGTAATGCAATCTCATGAATAATTGTTACCACAGTTAATACATTAGAACACTTATCAATTCATTGTTACACTATGTATTTTAAATTCGGTTATAATTATTTACGGCAAGATATAATGTATTACAATGCATCATACCCTTTATAATGCATTATACATAAAGGCTTTAAAATAGTGTAACCTAAAACTTTTATGATATGAGCTAAACCTTTAAAAACAAAAAAGTTTCTCCTGGTCATGTTTAAAAATTTGTTATTTTTAAACTGTTTATTACACCACAGACACTGATCATAAAGACAAATTTTACAACATTAATGTCATTTAATGTTTCTTATATTATGATTTTTATTTAAATTATTATTGCTTAATCTTAAAACACAGTAACTGATTTAAACTCAGAAAACCTGTCAGTTACCTTTCATATTATACCCCTAAATTAAAAAGAGAAATGAGAAATTATTTTGCAGAATAATTATTTTGCAGAATAATTATTTTGCGGAATTATGAATTTTCTTTATATTTTGCATTTAAAAAAAAAAAAATTATGTGATTTTATTGTGACATTATTTTGATTATATTTCAACTTATTTCCACCTCCCCAAATTCTAGCTACTGTAGTAGAAAAAAAAAACAAACCAATTTTTAATTTTCATTATTATTATTACTTGTATGGTATAATATTCGTTACACTAAATTAAAAATTTTGTTTTAATTAAATCCCTCATCCCTAGAAAGGATGATTTATGATCCAAAAATTGGCTTTATTTTCTTTCTCTAGAACAGGGGTCACCAAACTTGTTCCTGGAGGGCCGGTGTCCTGTAGAGTTTACCTCCAACTTTCCTCAACACACCTGCTTGGAAGTTTCAAGTATACCTAGTAAGACCTTGATTAGCTGGTTCAGGTGTGTTTGATTAGGGTTGGAGCTAAACTCTGCAGGGACACCGGCCCTCCAGGACCAGGTCTGATGACCCTTGCTCTAGAATATATATATATATTCTAGAGCAAGGGTCATCAGATATAAACATCTTTTAAACATCTTTTAGTGGCTTTTATGAAATTTAAAAATTACTGTTAACATTATAATCACTAGCAAGGGTGAGCATCTATGTTATTTCACTAACCGTGCCCTCTCATTTTAGGGCCTGTATATTTTTCTGGTGTATGCGGTTTACAACAGTGAGGTATGACCTCTACAACAACATCTATCAGTTTATATTTCTTATCTTATATTTCAATATTACAAGGAAGTTGTGTGATTTCCTTTCTAAACTGCAACATAATACTTTCTGAATGTTTCATGATAATGTAGGTGCGGAATGCCATAAGGAGAATTCAGGACAAGCGAAAAGCTTTGTCATTTACAGTAAGGCCTAATTTTTGCTCATTTAAATAGTTTAAATGACTATTTAAACCATGTACTCACTTCTGATGTCATTTCCTCTTGCAGAACTGTTCACAGCCTATCAGCTTCTTGCCCTCCCAAAAATCTCCCAGTGCTTCATGGGTACACAGCCTGCCGACTCATTCCAGCCCAGAGAGCAGCGAGACTTCGACGCCCATCACCACTTCCACGGCCAACTCGCTCGTCTTTAAGAACGGTGTGTGACCACCATCTGCAGCTAAATTTGTGTTAAATTTGGACAAGCAGATTTGCTTGGATGTAACATCTCTGTCCTTTATTTGTTAGAACGGTTTAAAGAAGACAATGTTGTGAGTTTCCCATTAAAACCAGCCATTGGAAGTCAGGTAAGCTGCAAACCACATATATTCGAACAAGAATGGCTTTATATTTTTCAGAGATAATTTTATATGCATCACTTAACCATGCCACACATCATCAATTAGTAATTAGGCTTGTCACAACAACCAGTTGTTATAAGTTGAACAAAACCATTACATTTACATTTCATAATTCTCAACACCACCAAATAAAAAATTACTAACTCAAATGAACTAACAAAGTACTAATTATTAAATTACACAGCTAAGTATATTCAACCATACCTGGACGCATAGAGTACACTCATGGTAAACAATGTATTATATGGCAAATTTCAAATGTGTGATTGTTATAGCAATAAAAATATATATTATTGCTGAGCAACATATTAAAAGTTGCATATATAGTACATCCTACATACTATATGCTCACATAAAAAATATTCTATATAGTAAATCTGAGCTGCATGTCACAAAAATGTAAATTTTATCCACATTCATGCTTTACACTCCCATAAAGTGATAAATACTATACAGTTGCATGCAAAAGTTTGGGAACCCCTTGCAGAATCTGTGAAAATGTGAATAATTTTAACTAAATAAGAGAGATCATGCAAAATGCATGTTATTTTTTATTTAGTACTGTCCTGAGTAAGATATTTTACATAGAAGATGTTCACATAAAGACCAAAACATTACTGAAATTATTAAAATAACCCCCTTTAAAAGTTTGGGAACCCTTGGTTCTTATTACCATGTGTGGTTACCTGCATGATCTACGACTGTTTTTAGTTTTGTGATGGTTGTTCATGAGTCCCTTGTTTGTTCTGAACAGTTAAACTGAGCACTGTTCTTCAGAAAAATCCTCCAGGTCTTGCAGATTCTTCAGTTTTCCAGCATCTTTTGCATATTTGAACCTTTTCCAGCAGTGACTGTTTGATTTTGAGATCCATCTTTTAACACTGAGGACAATTGAGGGACTCACTCTGATGCTTCAGAAGGAAACACGATGCATTAACAGCCGGGGGGTGAAAACATTTTGAATTTGAAGATCAAGGTAAATTGTACTTAATTTGTCTTCCGGGAAAGTATCTTCTGTTGCTTCCGAAGGGCAGTACTAAATGGAAAAAAATGATATTTCAACAAAATAAGAAAAATTTGGACATATTCATCCTGTTCAAAAGTTTTCAACCCCCAGGTCTCAATGCATTGTGTTTCATTCTGGAGCATCAGTGAATGTTTAAACCTTTTTAATAGTTGTGTTTAAGTCCCAGTTGTCCTCAGTGTGAAAAGATGGATCTCAAAATCATACAGTCACTGCTGGAAATGGTTGAAATATGCAAAAGATGCTGGAGAACTGAAGAATCTGCAGGACCTGAAGGATTTTTCTGAAGAACAGTGCTCAGTTTAACTGTTCAGAACAAACAAGGGACTTATGAACAACTATCACAAAACAAAAAAACATCAAAGATCATCCAGGTACTAATACACACAGTATTAAGATTCCCAAACTTTTGCAGAGGGTTATTTTAATCATTTCAGCTATTTTCTGGTCTTGTGGACTATATGTAAACATCTTCTATGTAAAATATCTTACTCAGGACAGTACCAAATAAAAAATAACATGCAATTTGTATGATCTCTCTTATTTTGTTAAAATTATTCACATTTTCACAGATTCTGCAAGAGGTTCCCAAACTTTAGCGTGCAACTGTATAGCAAATCTCAACTGCCTCATTTTTTTCGCATAATGTTACTATATTATCCTCCTGTTATTTATATAAAGTTGTATATGCAACTGTATCTGCATACGTACAGTAGGGTGATATATACTTAACAGCAAATCTCAAAACTTGCTTGTGTAGTTGCAGAATCTGAACCATATTATCTCACAGCTCTAATCTGCTAAATGCAACTCAAAGACATGAAGATATTGAAGGGATAGTTCACCCAAAAATGAAAATTACCCAATGATTTATTCACCCTCAAACCATCCTAATTGTATATGACTTTCTTCTTTCAGACGAATACAGACAGAGTTGTATTAAAAAATGTCCTGGCTTTTCCAAGTTTTATAATGGCAGTGAATGGGTGTTGAGATTTTGAAGTACAATAAAGTGCATCCATCCATCATAAAAAGTGCTCCACATGGCTCCGAGGGGTTAAAAAAAAGCCTTCTGAAGCAAATCGATGTGTTTGTGTAAGAGAAATATCCATATTTAAAATTTTATAAACCGTAATCTCTAGCTTCCACATTTACAAGAGAGTGGCATTACAGCGGATGACGTAACACGTAGGCATAGTGTAAGCTCCGGTGAGAATATGCTATTCTTTCAAGAGGCAAGTTTCGTTTACAGCAAAGGAAAACAAGTCTCCTCTTGGCTTATATCGAAATCCTCCCAAGATTTTTCTTTACAAATTCTCGTTTTGTACTTCTAATTCATGACCAGTGTTTTGCTTTGCTCTCTCCTCTGCGCTTCCGCATTCGTCACCGTGTTCGCCAATGTCCTACATCATCCACTGAAACGCCACTCTTTCATTAACACGCGTACAACAGTTAGCGGAAGCTAGAGATTACGATTTATAAAGTTTTAAATAAGGATATTTTTCTTCAAAAATGCATGAATTTGCTTCAGACTGATTTTATTAACCCCCAGAGCCACGTGGAGCACTTTTCATGATGATGGATACACTTTATTGGACTTAAAAATCTTAACACCCATTCACTGCCATTATAAAGCTGGGAACTGGCAAGACATTTTTAAATATAACTCCGATTGTATTCACCTGAAGGAAGAAAGGACACCTAGTAGGACTTAAGGTAATTTTCATTTTTGGGTGAACTAGCCCTTTAAGACATTACATACAACAGCATTTTCTGTAGAGCTGCTTTGAAACAGTGTGTATTGTGAATAAATCAAATCAGATTGACTTGGCTTGATGTAACCGCATTATCTTTTGTTTCAGGTGGTTCAGCTGACAGCCTTTAAGCCCTCAGGTAAACAACTGTTTCATATGAACCTGTTGAATGTAAGATAACGTGAGTCCACACTGAAGCTCTAGGGGGCGCACTAGTTCTTCACTAACACAGGACTTCTGCACTTTTCAACAAATTAGACTATTTTAACCCATCAAAACAGCATGAAAGTATGAAACAGACAATTATGCTAACAAAAAGTATTCTGCTATTTCTCTTTTTGTTTCACCACAGGCTGTTAAGGGGAAAACTACTCTACAATTCTGCATGGACTCGTGACTTATCCTGGGATGACGACGTAGCTCATTCTGCGGAGGAGCACAGGCTGCCTCCTCCGCAGTCCTGCAGGGCGTCTCATTCCCAGAGCTCAGTCTGTGTTGAGTGAGTAAACGTTGTTTGATAAACATGAAACGACTCTTTCAGCAAATGTTCAATGAGACGCTGCTCAGCATGGAGCATTAAGACTTCTCAACGTTGTGTATATGTTCATCATTTTATAATGTATAGATGTTGTCAGAGGCTCATAGTGCTAAAAATGAACAACATGAGCATCATCACACCATTAATCGTGACCAGACAACAGAATGAGTTGTTAGTGATTTTCGACTTCGGTTGGGAAGACACAGCCCATCCGTAGAGATTGTACACTCAGTATTTTGGAGAATCAAAAAACTGAACATTGAAACCTATCAGCTGTTTGATCTTTCTAAAGAGATCTATATAACACATTATTTAATTTTTTATAAAAATTCTTTAGTGCTCAAATAGCAAGTATGTGAAGATCTTATCATGACAGCATTTATTTTTAATGTTTTGTTTCTGATTTATTAATGCTGTAATTCTACTACCCAACTGAAATATCACGAAAATGTAAATAATTATTTTATTGTAATAGGCATTCCCTATTTTTATACAATGCATATAAAATGCAGTATTACTTTTTTACTCTCACTATTAAATCTAATGTTTGTTTTGATGTGGAAACCGTGTATCTCTGTAGTCATTTATGAATGCTTAATTTTTTTTTTAAACGATACACTTGATTAGAATAAAAATGAATAGAAAAATAATTGGTTTAAATGGATTTGAAAAGAAGCACTCTCTCTTTATACGCTCACAAAGGTGGCAACATGTGTGAATGTTTTCTGACCTTCCCATAACCTCTTTTTATTGGCGCACTGAAGAGACACTCAAAGCGGAGCAGCATGTCTGTCTTTAGAAACGGGGCCATTCAAAGTAAGATTGCTTTTAGACCGCCACACACACAGTCCTCGAACAACTGCAACGTGTCGTTTATTTTATTTTATTGCGACCAAATTTCTTCAGTTAAATGGAAAGACAAATAAATGTGTAATCTATGTAAAAAATGTGCTTTAAATAGTTTCATTGATACTGTTTATAACATAATTTCAATAAATACCTTCTTTTGTTTCATTTGATTCGTTTTTGGACGGTCCCTTTTGGAATGTTTTTTTAAATACCAGCTAAATAAATGTATTTTAAAACAAAGAAATTACAATACTCAAGCACAGGAGCATTAAGATAAAATAACAGAAACATCGCTCTTAGACTGCAGTATTCACGCCTTGCAATTACCTTCATAGCCTAGAGAATAACAAAAAACGAACAGCACGAAGAAGAAGAAGAACACACTATAAAAACGCCTCCGCGTCCACCAATGATTGTCATGCTTAAATGATTTAAAAAGAATACAAATGAAAAAATTCTGTACATTCATCACGTAAGGTAAGAAAGAATTGGCTTTGGAAAACTGTTCGCCGTCCAATTTTGCGCATATGGCTTAAACCCTCAAAACAGTGTCACTTTCACACGGCGGTGGATCTTTTGGCGTGCAGCATTTCTATGAGCAGATTGTTGCATGGCACTTCTCCGCACAAGTGCTTGTAGCACAGGAAGTCCTCGGCCTGTGCGCTGAGCGATCGGACCTCAGGCAGCCGCAGTATGAGCTGACTAAAACGGTCCAGACACTGAGGGTACGAGTAGAGCGTGTACTCGAGCAGAGCGCTGTTCACCTGCTCCTGAACGCTCTCCACAAACTGCTGGTTCTCCAAGAGCTTCACATCTGCAGACAGGAGACAAATCGTTACACATCACGTAGACTACGTTCACAACGCAAGCCTTAGTGCTTAGATTGTTTTAAATGCGGCCAGTATCAGTATTAAACTTAACCTGCTTACACGTCGTTTTAACCTGAGATTTAAAGAGACGTATTACCTCCCTTTTTACAATGAAAGTCAAGACTGTAAAGTTTCAGCTAAACATAACCTGCCGATCATTTATTATATCATTTTGAAAATGCCCATTTTGAGTGGAAGCAGAAACGCGCTGTTTTCAGGCATGTCTCTTTAAATGCCAATAAGCTGCTGCTCCCCACCCCCTTTTTCCAGAATATGGCTGTGCCATTATAGCTCCTAGCTCAGATACTCTACTAAAAAACATATGTTTGGTTTTGATTATCATGTAATTAAACCATATTAGTTTAAACATCTGATATGTGATCCTGGACCACAAAACCAGTCATAAGGGTCAGTTTTTTGAAATTGAGGTTTATACATCATCTGAAAGCTGTTTTTGGTACATTATTCTCTGTGTAATAACAAAAACATTTATTTCAGTGAAAAAAAATAAGTTGCAAAATCTCAGTTTCAACATTTTGAACAATAGGGCCCTACAATTTTTTTTTTTTTTTCTCAGAAATTCTTGTTTTAATTTTTCTGATAATCAAATACAGGCTTTAAACATTTATTTATTTTTAATGAAATGAAAATTAAACCCTTTTATTTGCTGCCAAACAAACAGTTTTTTTCTGTTATTTCTGTTATTATTATCATTTCTGCATTTAATTGCTTGATTTAAATTTGCCAGAAATAGGAATATTTAAAACCCTACATTACACTGTACAAAAGTAACACAAGATTAATACATTTCTGTTACATGTTAAACATTACTTTTATTTTGACAGGTTGCCAGTTTTTGTGTGTATACACTATGATATGATGCTAATTTTCTCAAATGAAATTTTTACATGAAGTGACTCTCAGAGCAGTTCTGGAGATTAAGTTCATGCGTTCATGTCGTCATATAATGAGACGCAGAGGCCGAAAATAACCGCGAGCGTCACGTGTGTTTCAGTATTTGTGTAGTAAACAAAGCCGCGTCTCCATTCATACAGAGCCAAGCGGAACATGGAGGATTCATATTTAAACCGTCTTTTTGCATTTTAATATTCACAGACACTAGTCCATATCGCGATTCGAATTAAGTAAGAGACCTACTTTTGATTTATTAATCTAAAAATTGACGAATTCTGTGGCATCTTGTGCTATAGAGAAAATCAGTTTTTATGAATGGACTTGGCAATCCCGTCCGCGTTTTAGTGGAGGACAAATTGTAGAGGCGTGACCACGTAAGGCTATTTCGTTTGTTTAATAAAAGAACAAGGTATAGTCCTGTTCTATAGGAAAGGTAACCTTAAATGACGTCTGTTGTGATCTGGCACTATATAGAAAATAAAGTTTACTTGACCTTCAAGGGGGGCGGGCCACCCCCCCTAATATAATGGCAGAGGAGACTCTTGATTTGTTAGGATAGGACAATATTTTGCTGACATACAACTATTTGAGAATCTGGAATCTGAGGGTGCAAAAATCCCAAAATATTGAGAAAATCGCTTTCTTCACCATCTTTAATTAATATCCTAATGATTTTTAGCATA
This sequence comes from Cirrhinus mrigala, assembly GCA_036247105.1. Taxonomy (NCBI): domain Eukaryota; kingdom Metazoa; phylum Chordata; class Actinopteri; order Cypriniformes; family Cyprinidae; genus Cirrhinus; species Cirrhinus mrigala. The sequence goes on from CM070014.1 coordinate 17,750,101, forward strand.
AAGGAAAAATCTAAAGAAACCCGCACTACTTAAGACTGGTTTTGTGGTCCAGGGTCACATATGGTTTTCTGAGCGCACATATCCGAAGCGAACGCACAGAAAGCAGCTGTCACGGCATGTGAGTATTAAACTAAGTTCTCTTTCATGTCTTACTGTGCTTAAACTGTCAAATACACAAAAGTTTATGTTAAAAAACACACATGAGTTGCAAAAACAGTTGGTTATGCTTGTGAAGGTAAACAGCTGGGAAAGAAATCGCATGTTTATATTAGATCTGTGTGGCAGCAGTGTAATATACAGTAAATAAATCAATAAATCCACTGCTCTCTTGTCTTCTCTGAGGCTGGGACTCTAAATAGTGTTGTATGCTCATCTGTGCAGGCAACGACAGAACAGTTAGCATGCTTTGCTCAAACTTTTGCCATGGCGTTAGAACTGGTACATCGTTGTCGCTTGCGAAAACAAAATGGCTGCACCGTGGGTGAAAATGTGCAGATTAAGGGGCAGTAATATTATAATAAGATCCCATTACCACGTCACAGGGGGGCCGAAATTTGAGCGGTTTGTTTTTTCACAAGCTTTCAGAGAAAGTCTTACCAAAAAAATGTACTGTGTTGTTCTTTTTTTACATTTTCTGGGTTGGCAGATGCACTGGGGACCTGATTATAGCACTTAAACACAGAAAAAGTCTGATTTTCATGATATGTCAACTTTAAATGCAAGTTTAGAATCAATCAGTTTTCCGAGGTATTTTAAATTAAGAAGCTACCTGCAGCCTCACCCCGACACAAAAACATCCGACTCTTTACTGATTCTGTTTGACTTGTTTGAGAAAAACATACATACTGTTTTGGATACATCTGTGACCCTAGACCACAAAACTAGTCATAAGTACCACAGGTATATTTGCAGCAATAGCAGACAATACATTGTATGAGTCAAATTTATCGATTTTTTTTTTATACCAAAAATCATTAAGATATTAGGTAAAGATCATGTTCCATAAAGATATTTTGTAAATTTTGTACTGTAAATATATCATGATTGGCAATATGCATTGCTAAGAACTTAATTTGGACAACTGTAAAGGCAATTTTCTCAATACTTTTTTGCACCCTCAGATTCCAGATTTTCAAATATTTGTATCTCGGTCAAATATTGTCAGTTTCATAAAATTGACCCTTATGACTTGTTTGTTTGGTCCAAGGTCACATTTAGTTGCAAGCAATTCTCTTTTAGCCATGTTGATACATTAACCATAGAATCTGTAAGTTCATTTGCAACTTGTGTGAAACTATTACCACGTAAATAGATTTCAGTATCATTTATATATAAAGCAAAGAACAATGGACCCAAAACCGATCCCTGAGGAACACCAGTAGATGTAGATCAGTTGATGGATGAATTTGTATTCGGACACGCTAAGACAGATATGATTCTGTCCAACTGAGTGTATGTTTTTCTATAGATTCTATGATTAACCGTGTCAAAGGCTTTCTTTAGATCAAGTTACACTGCTCCAACTGCATCACTTTTATCTAAAAGAGTTTTAATATTTTCCATTAAAAAAAAAAAATTACTTCACTCTAAAACCAACTGCATTCAATGCAAGGTAAATGAATTATTACTCAACTGACAGCTAATTTGCTCTGCAAATAATTTCTCCATAACCTTAGAAACTGTTGGTAGGATACTTATTAACCTACAATTAACAATGGAACGGGGATCTCCACTCTACACTTGGAAATTTACCCTGAGAAAGGTAAATAATTGTAGTAGTTCTCATAACGTATGAATCAGTAAAGGGCCTTGTACTAAAACAGGCTTTACTGTAGTAACTGGACAAACATTAATATACTCAGGCAAAAAACAATATGTAATTGTGTCTATAAAGTCAATTAAAATGATGATTAAAAAATTTCTACTACTTTGACTGGATTGTTTATTAACTTTCCACTCACTTTAAGTTTGAAATCTTTCCTGTCTACATTATGTTGTCCTGTTAGTTTAGTTTTTTTTAACTGGTTCCAAATAATTCTAGGATTGCCTCTTGCTTTCTCTATTATGGTCAGGAAGAAGGTAAATTTACTGGTAAATTACCGGTAAATTACTGTTAAGAGATCATGGGTGAACAGGACCTTTTCAAAAATACGGGTAAATTCATTCTGGCAATCCTACTGGTATGAGAAGTTGCAACATTACCAGTAAATTACTGTTAAAGTGTTCTGTGTGAATGCAGAACAAAATTACCGCTATAAGTACGTAGGAGTTCAGAACGCGCTACGCTGGCCCAATCATAACTCTGATGCAGATGACTCATATACTCCGTGCTGTTTACAGAAGTCAAAGAAATGTCTAAAGTCCTCAAATATGGCAAAAAGCAAACACAAAACCAGCTCCTTCACAAACACAACACCAGCAGGCGCAGTTGTTTAAAGATTGCTTCCGGTTAATGAAATTACAGAATTTATACCGGTATTTTGAAATTGATGTTTGAATGGTGCTTTACCAGTAAAAAGATGGAATGTCGTTGCTTGTGTGTGAAGAGCGCCTTTTACCAGTTAAGTCATTCTAGTAATTTTACAGCAATTTACTGGTATTACTGTGTGAAAGTGGCTCAATTTACTTTTAAGTGAGATGCATGGTCCCGTTCATTCATCAAATTTAAAATATCTACATTTATCCATTGGACCATTTTTTTTCCTTTCTATGACTAAATTTGCAGGTATAATCTGTAATAATATTTTCTAGTCTTTTTGTAAAAATCTTCTCTTGGTCAGCAGCCAATAGCAGATAATGCCATTCTATCTGTTGAATAGCACCTTTAAAATTCTTCTTTTTATTCTTTGGGATTCCAAAGGATTCACATTTCTTAGCAAATGAGGTAATAATAAGAGACTATTAAGTACTACTTTCCCTTTTAATTAGGCAAAAGTGTTATTAAAAATGTCTACATGTTTATAAAACTGATCTGAGATCAGGTTAAAAAAAAAAAAAAAAAGATGCTGGACACCCCCCAGCAACAAACCATTGAAATTTTGAAACATTTCTAAAACATTTCACTTGATTTCGTAAATTCGTTTATGAAATCAAGTGACTTTGGCTGTTTGACATGCTCTCTGAACCTTTGGTTCAAAACAAATACTTCTCATATTCCTTCCACTGACTACCAACATGGCTGTCTTACAAATTCAATTAGTGACAAAAATTAAATCTTTGGAGTGACTCCTATCAGCACAGAATTATCTAATCTTTGTCTAAAGTGGTGAAAAAGTTGCATGGATTCTAATATGACTGTTCAGAATGACTTCACATTGCAAAACATCTGGCCTGTATCTGATTTAGTATCACATATGGAAGTGGCCCAAACCAGAATCTAAAAAATCAGACTTCATATGGGTCATGCTGTTATGAAAACACAAATCTGAGTCACATTTGAGAGGAAAACATCGGATTTGGGAAGTCTGATCATAGCCATATAGTCCCAGTAGAGATGTGTGTGCGTGTTTTGTGTGTGTGTGTGTGTGTGTGTGTTTGGGCGACAATAGCCTGACCCATTAATGGAGCACTTTAAAGCATTAGCAGAGCTCATCAGAAGAGCCATTCACACAGTAATTAAAATGTTGAATAATCTTTTCAGTACATTTGAAGGACACAAATTACTCAATAAAGCTGCTTCCATTTAGGCAAAGAATGAAAAAAATCAATGTGACAGAGTGAGAGGAGATGACAAATTCTTTCGCTTTCACGTTCAGTTTTCTCCTTTCAGCTGTTTGTTTATTGTGCCTAATCAAATTGAAACTGGACATTTCTAGGAAAAGGTTTGTTGCTAGGTACAAGTTTTAGAGTTAGAAATGCTGTATTTATTTAATACATTTGGTGCTTACTGTATTTATGCTGTGCTGTTTTTAGGATATCATGATTACATATAGTGCCTCCAAAATCAAAAAATATTGAAAATATTGTAAAATGTGCTTAAATAAAAAAGGGGAGACCGAGGTTAGTTTTCATATAAGATCTCTGTAACTAGAAGTTCAAATGAAACAAATGTTTGGTCAAAAGAGTAACTAAATAACTGATTCTGAAATGCTTTAAGGTCTATGATTATGCACAATTTCTCATTAAAACATAAACCTACTTTATATTCAGTGGAAGAAAATGTCTAACAACTTGCCTAAAAATATTTTAAAATATGTAACCACACTTGTTTTTGGCTTTATATTTCCCCCAACCTTTTGTGTTTTGCCTAATTTTTGTTCACTTACACTCTGTCACTCTGTAGATTGTCATTGTGTCTCTGTATGTGCTTAAAAGTATGTAAAGAAGCCTGTGAATAGGGATGCAGTTGTACTCACTGGGGTTGAAGAGGATGAGGAACTTCAGACAGGCCATCTCTCTTCTGTCCACCTGCAGCAGCTGCAGTCTCCTGGCCAGTTCCTGTCCTCTCTGCACCATAGTGGCAAGAGGAGGTCCCGCGTCAGACACCGCCGACAGATCGACCTACAGCACACAGCACCTTCACTACACGCTTTCTTCTAACATGTTCTGCTTTTCTTTAAAAAATGAAGCTTTTATGTAGTGAGATTATTGTTTTAATGATGACGGTTGAAAAACTCACCTCCTGTCCTGTAATAAGTAGCAGACTGTTGTCTCTCCCATGATGCACCTGTCTGCAGATATGATCAAGAAGCAGCAGCTCACTCCAGCAGTTATGCAGCAGTCGCATCTGATCTCCTACCTAAAATAGGAGAAATTAAGAGTTGTGTACAGTACGATACTGATTTAACACATAATATTATTTAAGGGGATACTACTATATATATATATATATATATATATATATATAACAATGCCAAGATTATGACATATTTTTCAAAATGTATAAATCACTCGTTTTTCTAAAGAAACACTGTCCAACAGCGACACCAGCAGGTAAAGTTAAAGCAGGAGTTTGCGTCTCGCTCGCCTCCCCTGAGCCTATTGAGTTTTAACAGACACCCTAAAGCATGCAGTGGGTTTAGTGTGGGGTAACTGAGAATGAATAGGGGAAAGTCACGTGAGAGGAGGCAGTGCCTACATCGCGATATGACTGTTTAGGATCGGCTGTGATTGGCTCATGAGATAAATCCCGCCTCTTCGTGCATGTTCTGCTTTTGCAAATCAGTCTGAATGAACAGTACAATGGCGTTAATGGGAAGATTAACTTTAAAAAAATAAATAACTCACACACTTAGATATAACCACTTTTTTACGTCAAAATAAGACTTGAAATGGCTTTAAAACTAGGGGTGGGAGAAAAAAATCAATTCTTCGATGCATCACGATTCTCTCTTCAACGATTCCGAGCTAGTTTTTCTCACGCATGTGGCACGTGTGCACGTGGCGGGCTTTGCACATAATTTGCGCTGCGGCTTGCGCGCCAGTGGTGCGCGTGCGCTTTGGTCGACGCAGAAACAAGCCGTCCTCTCTCGGAGCAAGCAATTGAAAATGAATGAGTTTTGCAGGGCAGTGCTTTCCGCGTTCGGTGTAAAAGCCGCTAGACACGTGCGCATTGCTTGACAGACAGTGTGTGCTTCCACCCGCCGTGTTTTACTTTAGATATGCTTTGATTAATGCAGTTTGGAATGCAGTACAATTGGATGCACGAAACTCCACACTGACGGACTTTCAGGTGCGCTTTGTTGTCCCTTTTTGTTTGTTGTCCTGAAGATCATTTGTGGCTGCGGTTAAATGCACTTCCATTTTCGAATACTTTTATACGAAATTGATGTTCACATAGTCAGTTATGTTTTCAGAGCGGGACAAAACGTCTGATATATCGAAATAGATCTGTGGCATTAGTGTGAATACAGTCTGTTAAAGCTGCCATTGACTATGATCTCATCAGTAATAATTAAATGGCTATAATGCTGAGGAAAACTTTCGGATATTGTCTGAAAACTTTCGGATACTTTAAATAAGTTTAAATAAGTTGTTTTAAAAAGTAGCCTGTTTATATATATATATATATATATATATATAATAAAAAAAAGTTTGCACAAAATAAATTTGTCATAAAAATTTCTATGAAAATGTAGCCTTGTGCAGTAAAATTGAAAACTGAGAATGTGATGCATAGTAATATTGAGTTGATAATGAAAATCGTAATTGAATTGAATCATGAAACCAGTGAAGATTCACACCCCTACTTTTGAGATGACAGTACTGACACACAGAGATTCCAACTACAAACAAAAAGCAAAGAAACTGCAATTTTGGTTAAAATGTGAGGTTGTAAAGATGTATTTGCACAGCAGAAGAATTGGTTGGGGAAAAAGAATCGTTTTGGAATCGGATTGTGATTCCCAGAATCTGAATCAGATCGGATCGTGAAGTTCCTGAAGATTCCCACCCCTAATGAAAACATGGTCTGTGGGAGTTTTTAATGAGTAATCACCAGCCTGGTGAAATTTAAAGTAAATCTCTGTGTCTGTGACCAATATTTGCAGAGCTTTGATGACTGATGATCCAAAAAATTCAAAAATAGTTAAAAGTTAGCTATTAAGAATATCTGAACATAAGTTAACAAATAAAATATATTGTTTAAATTGTTACTGCCTTGAGTTATTATGTTGGAATAAATATAAAATACTTAAAACACTAACTTCAGACTTGGATTTACATTAATTACATTGTTAATGTAAAAATACGGAATAGATTTTGTGTGTGTGTGTGTGTGTGTGTGTATGTGTGTGCGTACGTAATATTTAATTATTTATTTATTTTAAGAAAATGTGACTGGGAAATTCAGTGTCACATGATCCTTCAGAAATTCTCATATCCTCATTTGCTGCTCAAAAAATTATTATTATTATTATTATTATTATTATTATTATTATGTTGAAAACAGCTAAGTAGATTTTTTTCAAGTTTCTTTGATGAATAGAAAGTTTAGAAGAACAGAATTTATCTAAATAAAAAGCTTTTGTAACATTATGCTAATACTTTTATTTAGCAAGGATGCTTTAAATTGATCAAAAGAGATGACAAAGACATTTATAATGTTACAAAAGATTTCTATTTTTCACATAAATGCTGCTCTTCTGAACTTTATATTTATCCAAGAAACCTGAAAAATTCTACTTAGCTGTTTTCATCCTAATACCAATAATAAATGTTTTGTTTGTTTTTTTGTTTTTGTTTATTCAAATCAGAATATTACAATGATTTCTGAAGGATCATGTGACTGGAGTAAATTGTGTAATTGAAATGTAATTGAAATCACAGGAATAAATTACATTTTAAAATATATTCAACTTGAAAACAGTTATTTTAAATAGTAAAATATTTCACAATTGTACTGTTTTTGCTGTACTTTGGATCAAATAAATGCAGGCTTAGTGAGGAGAAGAGACTTTTTCAAGAAGTTCAAAAACTTTTGACTGGTAGTGTATAAAAATGACTAAAGTTAAAACTGAATATATAAAATGTGAAACATTAATAATGCTATAACAGTACAAAAAAAAAAAAAAAAAAACTAAATTAACACTGAATGTGGTCCAATGTTGTTTTGGACCTCTTTGACAAAAATGAACACAAAATAAGATATTTTGAAAGAGTGTTTCTGTCTATACTGTCTATAAGTCAAGAAGTTCAAACCATCATTGGAAACCTTCATAATAAGAACAAAAAACATAGATATGTTTCAAAAGATCTTATTTTGTGCTCCACTGGAGAAAGAAAGACAGGTTTGTAATGACATGAGGATTGTAAATAGAGTCGAGCGAATGATTTGGTTTTGGTTTCATTGAAAGAAAACCTGGCTTCCATAAAAGCTTCAGAAACTGCATACAGACTATTTCAAATAGCTGCGAATTAGAAATCGATGACTTTGTAAAAAGCAAAAGACGATCTAAAAAAAAAAATACAATCACAAATATTTCAAACCCTTGTGATCAATTCAATAAAAAGTATAAATAAATGTGAGACATTCAGGTGGTTTTACTCAAATCATAATACACAGCGAAAGCTCAAGCACATCACCTCTGACTCTAAAACCCAAAGAAATACAACCCTTGCATAGAGATGAACAGCTAAGCGGATAGAGATCATAAAACGAGGGAATGAGAGTCCTTGTGACGATCACACATCGAAAGCGCTGTATTTACGAGCGCCAGACGATGACCTCTCGCACCTTCTCACCTCTCGTCCTTCATCAGCCTCTCCATCTCCGTCCACGTTTTCCTCCCCCACTAATACACTATACAGTACGCTGCATTTTGAAGGCCACGTTGTGTCAGTATTTTGACGCACGGTGGGCGGCGGTAAGAAACGTAGCGCTACATATATCAACCACAGCCCAGACACAATTATTCAAACTGTACATCCACATCTAATCCACAGCCTCGGGCCCCGGAAACTTGACCTCTCTCGCGTTTGTGGATACACAATGTCAGACTTATCATTCACAAACCCTCCCTAGCAAACATGCGCTAAACAGAGTTTAATAAAGGCCTTTTCAAACCAAATGCACATTTTCTACATCGCACGATACCTTTCAGTAGGCTGGAACAAGTATGTGGTTGCGATTCCTGAACTATTGCTGTACGGAATGTAATTAAGTGTTTCTGAAAGCGTTGTGTCTGCAGGAGTCAGTCGCTGGCATGCGTTTTCAAACTCTGACACATTTTATGCTCGCAATCGCAGAACGTCAGTTGCCATGGCTGCGGAATGGAATGAACTGTACGAAAAATATGCGACGGTCATGCAGGTGTGAATGTGCAAAAACAAAGTTTGAAATTCTACATTATTTGCTTGAATTCATTGGAACATGCCGTCATTTATCGACCGAATGTTCTGTCTAATATGAGTTGAGACCCATGATTAAGAGGTAAGAGCTTTGAGAAGGCAAATTCTGAGTATGTCAACAGTGTATCTGTTTCAGAATTACAGCAACAACACGTCTTTTGTGATTTGCAACACTCCCTGATGTGAACAGTGTCCGAACTAGAGATACCAAATTCACATCTGATGCCTTTTTGCCAAAATTCCTGTGAACATCCATTCAAAACTTTTGGAAACCGAGCAAGAATTCCGACTTTGACGCATATCAGCGATACTACCACTAAAATCTAAACATTAAAATGTAATCTTACTTTTAAAGCTGCTTGACAAACATGCTACAACAGTATCTGAATGCCTTGGCGTCCCTAAATGTTATCTTTCGGTAAGATATGTGGTTTGGCGACAAAATAGCGGACTTTCTCCAAAATAGTATCAGACAAAACACTGCAGATGATCAGAAAAGTGTCCACATGTATAAACACACACACACACATGCACTTTGTCTTATCTCAAGAGCTGTACCTTTAGTTCCTTGAAGAAGACACAGCTTCTTGCCCACTCAACTATTGAGAATAATGTCTGATCCGCCATGACACACAACAGGCTGAACGGCCGCGGTTTGTCCAGTTTCCCCTTGCCGTTTTGCTCCTGGTGAAGGTATGCACAGATCTTTGCTTTCACCTGCAAACATTAAGTAAATTGAGAAGTGAAAGTATAAGAATGGTTTGTGATATTCAGTGTTGAGGAGTAACTAGTTACAGAGTTACGTAATTTAATTACAAAATAAATAACTGTAATCTGTTACAGTTACTAAGAAAAAATGTGTAATTAAATTAAATTACAGTTACTTATGAAAATGTTAAAGGGGTCATCGGATGCCCATTTTTCACAAGCTGATATGATTCTTTAGGGTCTTAATGAAAAGTCTATAACATGCAGTTTCTCAATGCTAGTGTAAATAACACCTTTTTTATCTTGTCAAAATCATCCTGTTCTGGTCGAGGTTGCTTTAAATGTTAATGAGAGACTCTGTGGAGTGACGAGCCTGTTTACTTTAGCCACGTTTAGCCGCCAAACTTGCTAACTAGTACGTTATTAGGAAAGCCAATCACAAGGATTCATTAAAAAAAAACCTTATACTCACTTCTGCTGTAAGTGAAGCTGAATGAAGAATAATTTGCGCAAACATAGACGGATATATGTAGATCAGATGTCGGGAGTAAATGACGACCACTATGTTCATTATTACATCCAGCAACACAACACCTCAAACGCTCAATTGGAGATATTCTTGTCTAACTTACATCCCTGCTCCAGCATCAAAACAATGGAGGTGGGACTGTTACAGCTGATTTAAGGCGGGTCTGAGGTAAGACACTCATGTCAATCAACTATGGTGGGAGTGGCCTCTGTTGGTGTGACGCCACACCGACAGGCATCTGAGAATGGCTCGATTTGAAAAAAGGGATATTATTTTTACACTGCATGGTTTTTTTTTCATTATAGGGTAGATGTGTACATACACTGCCAACACACATTAATGTTCAAACAACATGTAAAAGTAAACTTTGCATCCGATGACCTCTTTAAAGGAGAAGTCCACTTCCAGAGCAACAATTTACGGATAATGTACTCACCCCCTTGTCATCCAAGATGTTCATGTCTTTCTTTCTTCAGCCGTAAAGAAATTATGTTTTTTGAGAAAAACATTTCAGCATTTTTCTCCATATAATGGACGGATATGGTGCCCCGATTTTGAACTTCCAAAACTGTAAACGATCCCAGCTGAGGAAGAATGGTCTTATTTAGCAAAATTATTGGTTATTTTCATTAAAATAATATAATTTATATACTTTTTAATGTCAAACGCTGGTCTTGTCTTGCTCTTCCCAACCTGTTTTTTTCTGGTTCATGACAGTTAGGGTATGTCGAAAAACTCCCATCTCATGTTCTCTCTCAACTTCAAAAGCGTCCTATATCACTGTTTTACCTTTTTTGTTAAGGGTGCTTGATCTTCTTTTGCATGTTCACTTTGCAAAGACTGGGTCGGTACTTCTGCAGCGATGTAGGACGATTTTGAAATGATTTTTGAAGTTGAGAGAGAAAATATGATTGGAGTTTTTCGACATACCCTAACTGTCTTGAGCCAGAATACACAGAGTTCAGGGAGAGCAAGACAAGACAAGCGTTTGAGATTAAAAAGTATTTAAATTGTATATTTTTAATGAAAATAACCGATCGTTTTGCTAGATAAGACCCTTCTTCCTCGGCTGGGATCGTTTACAACAGCATTTGGGATCGTTTAAAGCCGCATTTAAACTGCATTTTGGAAATTCAAAATCGGGGCACCATATCAGTCCATTATATGGAGAAAAATGCTGAAATGTTTTCCTCAAAAAACAATTTCTTTACGACTGAAGAAAGAAAGACATAAACATCTTGGATCACAAGGGGGTGGTGCGTGCATTTTCTGTAAATTGTTATTCTGGAAGTGGACTTCTCCTTTAATTATTACTAAGGAGGTTACATCTGAATATTTTCACACACACATACAGATTTAATTGATTTCTATCTCAAATTGCATTGCTTTTAAATATGAGACACCAGTGTTTCAGGACATAGACACATTTATTTAATAACTGTTTTATTTTTTATTTGGGTCTGTGTATATGCTTTATTTTTTAAGATTAGCTGTTTTTTTCCAAGGCATTGTCAGATGCAAGTGTTTCCTGTAATAGCTATGCAAATCCAAGCAAAAGCAAAAAATCTAAATATATATAAAAAAGAGTATCATAGCTATTAAACTATATCTTGTTATGACTTTAAACCAGTATTTAACCACAGAATGATCTCAAAGTAAAAAGAGGTGCCAAAGTCAGATTTTGTGGTGGCTGTGCTTTAAAATTAAACTTTTATAATCTTAAAGGAGAAGTTCACTTCCAGAACAAAAAATTACACATAATGCACTCACCCCCTTGTCATCCAAGATGTTCATGTCTTTCTTTCTTTAGTCGTAAAGAAATTATGTTTCTTGAGGAAAACATTTCAGGATTTTTCTCCATATAGTGGACTTCTACGGTGCCCCTTAGTTTGAACTTCAAAGGGCTTTAAATGATCCCAGCTGAGGAAGAATGGTCTTAGTGAAATGATTGGTTATTTTCTAAAAAAAAAAATAGAATTTACATACTTTTTAAACTCAAATGCTCCTCTCATCTAGTTCTGCATGAACTCTGTGTATTCCGGTTCATGACAGTTAGGGTATGTCAAAAAACTCCCATCTCATTTTCTCCTCCAGCTTCAAAATCGTTGTACATCGCTGTTTTACCTTTTTTGTAAAGTGCGTTTGATCTTCTTTGCATGTTCACTTTGTAAACACTGGGTCAGTACTTCTGCAGTGATTTTGAAGTTAGAGGAGAAAATGAGATGGGAATTTTTCGACATACCCTAAATGTCTTGAACCAGAAAAAACAGAGTTCACGCAGACTTAGACAAGACGAGCATTTGAGGTTTAAAAGTGTATAAATTGTACATTTTTTTTTTAAAATGACCGATCGTTTCGCTAGATAAGACCCTTCTTCCTCAGCTGGGATCGTTTAGAGCCCTTTGAAGCTGCATTTAAACTACATTTTGGAAGTTCAAACTCAAGGGGCACCATAGAAGTCCATTATATTAAGAAAAATGCTGAAATGTTTTCCTCAAAAAACATAATTTCTTTACGGCTGAAGAAAGAAAGTCATGAACATCTTGGATGACAAGGGGGTGAGTACATTATCTGTACATTGTTCCATTAAGGTTCCATTAGCTAATGTTAATGCATTAACTAACAATAACTAAAAATGATGATACATTTGTTATAGTTGTTTTTGTTTATGTATATTTGTTTATGTTAGCGGATGTCCATTAAATATTATTAACAGTTACAACTTTTGATTTTAACGTTGTATTAGTAAATGTTGAAATTATTGGTAACAATTTACAATAAGGTTTCATTTGTTAACATTGGTTAATGTATTAACTAAGATAAAGGTACAATGAAAAATTCATTTCATTCATGTTAGATCACAGTGTAATAACTAATGTTAACAAACAGCTTGTGATTTTAATAATGCATTAGTAAATGCTGAAATTAATATTAATTAAATATTGTTCATTCTTAGTCCATGTTAACTAATGTAGCTAACTAATGTTAACTAATGAACCTTATTGTAAAGTGTTACCATCAAAAGTTGTATCCATTAATAATATTTAATGGACCTCAGCTAATATAGACTATTAATGATTTATTAACTAACATTAACAAAATTTAATAAATACTGTAACAAATGTATTGGTAATTTTTAGTTAATGATAGTTAGTTAGCTAATGGAACCTTGTAAAGTGTTACCACATTTTTCAGTAAGACTTTACAATAAGGTTCATTAGTTAACTACATTAGTTATTTACAAGTTAACTTGTAAAGACTATTCTTTATAAACTTTGTAAAGACAGTATTTGAAATATTGTTCAATCAGTGCTAGATTTTTGCATTTCTAGAAAAAGTGATCTTTCAGGTAAGCAAAAATGTGCTTGGTTGAAAAAATAAATGAAAAAATCTGAAACGTGTCAAAAGTCATCTGCATGGGTTAAATAAAGTAGATTTCCCACTTTTTATAGTGTGAACTGATTCATTTCTATCTCCAGATGATTTAACTCATACCTGCTCCTCGTCTGGATCACAGTTGACCAGCTCTAGCACCAGCGGGGGCAAGCCGGGGTTCATGGGGCTGGTGTGTGGGGACGCAGGCATGCAGCCGTCAGGGTACGGGTACCCTAGTGATGAGTCTGGTGAGCTGGAGTACGCGTCTGGGTATTCAGCTTTGATCGATCTGCTTGGTAAGGAGGGAGCAGTGTATTGATACTGAGCAGGGAATGAACCATAGCTCTGCAACGCTACACCCAGGGCCGGGGGGCAGAGAGGCGGGCAGTCGTACTCCGGAGAGGACAGAGAAGGGGGATGGAGACCTGAGAGCGATCCGGGAAGCGGGTACTCAGTCTGCGCGCCGGACAGGAGGGATGGGTTGGCCTCTATTTTAAAGCCACTGGCTCTGATTAAAGCTCTCTTCTGTTGTTTCAAGGCACGGTCCCGCTTGTACATGGGGCCGAACTTGTTCCTTCCCCCTCTCATTCGATCTGCACGGACAGCTGGGAAAGAGGGCGAGAGTGTGAAAGGATGCATATCAAGCTTATCAAATATTATTTACATTTTGCAGATGTGCTGTTTGCCTGATACAATTGGCAGTGAAAGCCTATTTTCGGAGTACAGTGGATGAAAAGCCAAATAAAGCAAGGAATGCTTGGCACGGTTTTGCTGTAAGTCAGGGCAAAAGCAAATGGATATATCTCTTCATATGGACATTTTCCGGGCTGGTTTTGGTGAACTCTCAACATGAATCCGCGAGTCTTATCAGCGCGAGAGGAATGTGTCACAGGCGCGCGCGGAAACAGGTGCTTCTCTGCACTCGGCCTGGGAATCGCGCGCACCGAGAGAAAAATAAAAGACTGGCAAGGATATTTTCCATCCTAGAAACTTCAAATATAAAAAATAATTAATTAAATAATAATAATAATAATTTCATAATAAATCATTTAAATATGCTTGCTATTTTTATGAAACATTATGAAAATATTGTAACATTAAAACATATTTTTAACAAGATTTTAACTGATATAGATATGCATGTTGCCTGTGTCAAAACACATGGTTTTTATTACTTTTAAATTAATCAGGAATAATTTTGATATTGTTAAAGTCCATAATGAGTGTCATTAAATACGACATAAATTCTTCAAAAACAATTTTAATTAAATCATAATAATAAAATTTTGGATTGAATGTTTTTCCCTTTATTCCAGATATATTTTATAATTTACTAACATGTTTTTAATGAGGAGCAATGTTTAGCTTCGAGTCAAAATATAGCATAAACACATAATACATGATTTAACATCATGTAATGAGCATTATATCCTTTCAGGTTCAACTGTTCAAGACAACAGCAATATATTCAGGATATTCAGAGTGGCTCTTTAAATGACAAGACATCTTGTACATTTGATCTAGCTGCTTTACAGCAAAAGTTTTCCTGTTTTATCCACATGTAAGTTTTCTAACAAGAAGCACGGCTCACCCTCGAGTCTCATGCCGACGCTGAGGCATTTTTGGAAGCGACAGAAGGGGCATCTCTTCCTCTGGGTTTTGTCAATGCCACAGTCCTGGTTCTGCGTGCATGTGTATCTCTTGTTATTCTGAACAGTCCTCTTGAAAAACCCCTGTCATTGTAATGCATACAGTACAGATTATATTCTGTCAGCCTCTGTGAGCTGTTAAAAATAAAAAAAATAAAAACAGTAATATCAATCATATTGGGCTGTTCTAAATTAACAGACCATCTGAGAAATAAGAGTTTTGTCTTTCTTACTGGAGCATTGATGTAAATGTGAATAGATATCTGTTGACAGTTAATGCACTAATGCAGTATGTATTTGCATACACGATGAAACCAAAAAGATACTGGGTTATACACTTTTTTTTTTTTAAAGTGTCTTTGTTACATTGCAATTACATTTAAGTACTAAGTAATATTAACAACGTGCTTAGGGTTTGGTTTAGTGTTATTTGCATGCATTTATTTATAATATTATTACCAAGTATATGTAACATGCGTCACAAGGACACTGTCAAATAAAGCATTACCAAATGCTGTTATTAATTAATAATTACTAAATAACAGCACATAAATTACTACATATATTTAATTCATAACATTAACAAAGACTGTTACGTAGTAATGATTTTAGCTACATCATGGAATTCTTCACTGTTCATAAACTCGTTGGTTTATAATTATTAAGCGTTTCCGAAACATTTACAATAAGCGCGAGCTCGTGACAAAAGAGAAGCTGGCTCGTACCTTACAGCTTTCGCAGGTAAGAAGGCCGTAATGATATCCGGACACTTTATCTCCACACACCGGACACAACTCCTCCAGCTCCTCGTCTGCTGTGAAGTCCA
Organism: Cirrhinus mrigala; assembly: GCA_036247105.1. Classification (NCBI taxonomy): domain Eukaryota; kingdom Metazoa; phylum Chordata; class Actinopteri; order Cypriniformes; family Cyprinidae; genus Cirrhinus; species Cirrhinus mrigala. The sequence goes on from CM070014.1 coordinate 17,765,975, forward strand.
TCACCCTCACAGATGCGTCTGTGACTGAGGCAACAAATCATGTGCTTCTGTTAAAAATCGTTTACAAAAAAAAAATAATAATAATAAAAAAAAAAAATAAAATAAAAAGTTTCTTTTACAAATCTCTACTTTTACAATTATTACTGAAAATTTAACTGAAAAATAAATGATTATTCTCTTTTTAAGACTCGTGGATGTGCATTATGACCACAGTATAACGTTTTGACGATCTAAACATCACATCAATTCCATAAGACAACTTTATCACATAAAATAAAGCATGCACTGTAAAATACCTTAGCGTAGCCTATTTGAACAGTGATCAAATAAAACGACGATTAAAGTGTCAAATCAAAAGAATGTTAATAGAAAACAGTGTTAGAGATCTAGAGTGCTCGGTGCATCTGTTTTGTCGTGTATCTGGACACGCAGAGGACAAGATGGATTTGATCATATTGACTCCTGTCATGCCTCCTATATGGACGTGACCACCCACCCACCGAAAGACTCCCACGCCCATTTCACGACACACACACCTACACACAAACACACCAAGAACTGAATAAGATGTTTAGTTCACTAATTTCATACTAAAACGACTGAGCGGGGCGTTATTATAATTCAAATAACAATAATTATTATTTTATTGCCAGTACTTCTATTATACATTTATTAATAATAGTTATAATTTATTGATGAATTAATTAATATTTACGATGAATACTAATGAACATTCTTATGTGGAAATTAAACTACAGATAGTCAATTTGTTAAATTAATACATGTAGTGGAATTAATCATTATTTACTTTTTTTTATCGAATTAGTTTTCTTAATGTTTTGGGTAACTTGACAAGGCACAGAAAAAAGCACTTGTTGCTTTGCGTTTAAGCACTGCAGTATATTTAAATAATGACAACATTTCAATATTAAACGGATGCAAAAAGCTACGCTCGATAAACGCTTGTTACACATATTTTAATGTAAGGGATAAATGGAAGATTTATTTTCGATGTTATTTAATGATTATTTAACCACAACTTAACTATATCCACTTAACCGTAATGCATAAATGAATGGTAGGCTTATATATTTTATATCCCATGTTTAATAACTTGTCTTTAAATGAACATGTATATCAAATGAAACACATTCTAGGCTGAATTAAGGCTGCCTGCCAGACAATTCACCGGCAGAACAACCTTTTAAATAATGTATTTTAATCTTGTTCATTTTAAAGAAATGCTGTGAGCTGCATCTGCGCCGTTCAAAACTATTTTATTTAAAGACCAGACACTTAGATATTTCGATAATTTGTATCCACATAAAATTGGTTGTGCTTCACAGCGTGGGAATTTAAACTTAAAACGCTTGACAAGAAGTAATGAGGCAAACCGAAGCGCATTTCGATCAGACTCTCTTCAGAATTATTGTTTTCCAGACCTAATGCAGAGACTTACCATTAATCTGCGCGTCCAGCATGTGTCAATCGCTTCAAACGCGCGTCTTTATCATTCAGCTAAAGGTCCTTCCAGTCCTTCAGAAAGTTCAGGAGCGAATCTAACAGGTCTGAGGTCTTCCTCGGTGTCTGAACGTCTTCCTCCGCACCGGATCAGAGTGTTGGAGAGGTCTTCATTGGATAGTGCGCGCTCATGTGACAGCTCTCGTGAAGATGATGCGCGCCAGTCCTTACAGCCGCGGCATTTTATTATCAGACCTGACAAAAAAAAAAAAAAAAGAAAAAAAAAAAAAAAACGTTTGGCCATTCACGCAATTACTGATTGGTACCGTAACAAGTATCCAAATATTATGCAAAAACAAAAGTGTTTACATTTTGTTATTCTGTACATAGTTGTTTTTATTATTTTATTCTCTCTCGCTTTGTTGTTTTAAAATAAGTTTATTATTATACAATCATACTGGCTAAAGATTACCTCATATATTAGCTAATTTTATTATGTTGGCATCTCGTTAAAGTTGTCCTCTATACACTAAGACTTAAAACAGTTACAGCCTTCTTTCTCTGAGATATGCATAAAGAAATGTAGGAGTCAATGACAAAGTCTGAATTTCTGAAGTTATTCAAAAATCTTCCGTCCGCGTGTATTAACAAAAATAAAATGTTATTAATATTAAAATACATAGAAAAAATATATATAGAACAGAAGTCGATTAATAGACACTGTTATCGTTAGATTTATGTAGGCTATTGTGAAAAGGCACGCTTTGTTCAGATGAAATGGTGCGAACTTTGAAAACTTCATGTGCCTCAAAAGTATGATTTACCTTGAGAACTTCTTTGAAAATTAACGATTGTATGAAAATGAAAGGAAAATATTTCAGTACTTTTTCCCTAGCGGTTACACCACTTGACATTTTGGAGTCATTAAATCCAATGCTTGCACGAAACAGAATCAATGCGTTTCACAAACCAACGTGATTACAAAGATTACATTTCTATGCGCTTTGAAAAGGATTTGTAAAATATTTCTCCCTTTATCATCTCAGATGTCCTTTATTTGTCACAGACCCACCATATCCATGAGTGGACCAAATGAATTGCTCTCAGGAGAATAGATCTAATGTATAATTGGTCTGTCGCGATGTAGGCCTACTCTCACGTGCAAGCATATTATTTTATGTTAGGCTACATGTGTTTTTGTTCATAATGCAAAATAAAAGATTTATAGCCTATTTAAAATCAAGGCTGACTGAATGGAGCAAACTAAAGAAGATTAATCTGACAAGGCCCTATAGAGTCAAATCTATAGTCTAAATTGTGTTAGTTGTATAATGAAGTGGCCGTCGCTTGATGCAGTTAAATGCGTTTGACTGTGTCGCGGTGAGAGACGTGATAATGTATCAGTTACCGCTGTCAAGGTTAGCAGTGTTATGCCGGGCTGCTGGGGCTGCACGACTCGGGTTTGGCGTTCTGTTCCTGATATGAAGCGCTTCGCCGCGATGCTTTGACTCCGGAGAGACTATTTTTGCTTGGCGAACATTCCTCCGTCTTCTGCTAAAACATCAGTGTCTGATAGTGAATGAATACAATAGGACGAGGAGCCACATCTCGTGCTTTGCATGGAAATAAAGTGCTGATTTGGCGAGCGATGGAAGCGAAGGGATATTAGCAACCCTTGTGAAAAAGAAGTGCGCTTAACTGCATTGAATGTGCACTTGTAGTGCAGGCTACTTCACGCATTAAAAGTATATAAAAGTAAATAAATAAATAAAACTGTACTTCAGATAATATAATTTTGATTAAATAAAAGCCACTTAAGTGTAGGCTACTTACAGAGAACACGCTTTCATGATTGTTTCTTGACATATAATTACACTTTAAAAAGCGAATTTTGTAGTACTGTCAAAATGTTAAAATAGCGGCATGTTTTAATAATCTTTTGTTTATTATGTTGACTAAGCACATGTAAAGTACTTGACCGTAATTTTAACTTAAGTGTGTTGCTCAATACTACATTTAAAACAAATACATTATAAACAAATTGCGACTTCATCGTTGCAAATGTAAATTACAAGTACACTATTGAAATACATGGCATATGTTTCAATAGAAATGACAAAAGTATATTTCAGTTTACATTAAATGCTTGTAAGTGCATTCGGCACACATTAACCATATTTCTAAGACAACAGAAGCGATTTTGAAATTGCATACACTACCAGTCCAAAGTTTTTGAAAAGTATAAGATTTTTTTATGTCTTAAAGAAGTCTCTTCTGCTCACCAAGCCTGCATTTATTTGATCCAAAATATAGCAAAAGCAGTAATATTGTGAAATATTTTTATTATTTAAAACAACTGCTTTCTATTTGAATTTATTTTAAAACGTAATTTATTCATGTGATCAAAGCTATAAATTTTCAGCATTATTGCTCCAGTCATCACTACTTTCTTTAAATTGATCAAGTGATGATAAAGACATTGATATAATGTTACAAAGGACTTCTATTTCAGATAAATTCTGTTCTTCTGAACTTTCTATTCATCAAGAAACCTGAAAAACTCTAATCAGCTGTTTTCAACATAATAATAATAAATGTTTTTGAGCAGCAAATCAGAATATTAGAATGATTTCTGAAGGATGGTGTGACTGGAGTAGTGATGATAAAAATTTGAAATCACAGGAATAAATTACATTTTAAAATATATTCAAATAGAAAACGGTTACTTTAAACAGTAACAAAATATATAATTTTTTTTACTGTTTTTGCTATACTGTGGATCAAATAAATGAAGGCTTGGTGAGCAGAAGAAACTTCTTTAAAAAAACATTTAAAATCATACTATTTTACCCAAAAAGAATGTCTGTCATCATTTACTCACAAGCCAATTTGTTCCAAACCAGTATGAGCTTCTTTCTTCTGCTGAACACAAAATTGAATGATTTTGAATGATGTTAATAACCAAGCAGATGATGGTAGCCATTGGCTTCCATAGTTATTTTTCCCTTTAACTCTCCCTTGAGAGGTACTGCTAAGTTAAATTAATTGCATTTAATATAGAGCTAAAATTAAACTATAATATATTTTCATTTAATTGCAAATATAAATAATCACATGTATATAAAAATATCAGATCAAGTAGCACGCACAAACAAACAACTAGAAATAAGTTCATTTTCTGAGATATTTCCCCAAGGACTTTTATTTAATTGATCCCAAGATGGTTTTATTAGATGCCAGTTTCACTCAAGTTCACACAGGTGTCCTATCAGAGAATCCACAGGTGTAGTTCATCACATAAACTATCAACAAATTCCACTAACATTTGGCAACCATAAAGTGTCACAGTTCTTTTGTCTTTGTTTAAAACAGTATATCTATTGTTGTAGCATTTGAAACCTAGCAAAAGTGACAAGAACTGCCAGTTACACTGATATTTTGTTACATATTATGTAACATATTATTTTGAACTTCCTCCATCCAGATGTCACAACTTCAAGCTTAACTGTGACATACATCACCCAAATATGTTCTTTGCATGGGTAAAAACACAAACATGGCCTCAACAATAGTTCACAACAAGCTGAGATGTTCTGGAAAAGGGAAGGGGTATTGAGAAATTTCTTGCCCTTGAAGGGTTTCTAAAACTACAACGCGCACTTTTCCCACTGGTGCCCGTTTGAGAGATTTACTTTGTCCATAAACAACAATGCCGTGTGCACGTTTTGACAGTCACAAGGCCAATTCCATAGGCAGCCTTGGACACATACGGTATAAATATATTTACAGAAGTAGTAGGGCAGTCTATCTTGACAGGATGTTCATTTCAACAAGGCACACGGAGTATGTCTCAATATAGAAACAATCCTCGTCACAGTACTGTAATGCTGCTTTAAGAGCAATATTGGATTCTGCTAACGCCAAAAAACACCTCATGCGTTCTAAATGCCTACAAAACGGCTTAATTATTGAAACTATCAATGTAACATACTTGTGTTCTCAAAAGGAGCTTAGAAATCCATGCCTGTCAAACTTTGGATACGAATACTTGAACAGATGAATCAAAATTTTGAGTAGAACTCAGTCCCCCTTTGCGGACAGAGTCTGTACACATGAGATATCTGGACTCCAGCAGCTGGTAAGATCCACTGCCAGAAAAGCCTCCTCATCCCCCACGTTGTCAAGGCCACAGCGAGCCTGTAGGTACAGTACATACTCGCAAGCACACACATTCACTCTCTATTTCTCTTCTCATTCATCTCAATGAGTGACCTGACATGCCACATAAGAGGAACCCTTTAGAAAACACAGTCATGGCCAAATTAGTGCAGCCAGACAATAAACATCTTCCTTGGCATTGGTGGTTGCATTAAGTTGTTTAAAATGCTGCTTCTGTATAATTTCTGTTATTCTGTTCAGTCCAAAACTTGCTATCTATCTATCTATCTATCTATCTATCTATCTATCTATCTATCTATCTATCTATCCATCTATCTATCTGTCTGTCTGTCTATCTGTCTATATCTGTCTATCTGTCTATATCTTGTCTATCTATCTATCTATCTGTCTATATCTTGTCTATCTATCTATCTATCTATCTATCTATCTATCTATCTATCTATCTATCTATCTATCCATCTATCTATCTGTCTGTCTGTCTATCTGTCTGTCTATATCTGTCTATCTGTCTATATCTTGTCTATCTATCTATCTATCTATCTATATCTCTCTATCTGTCTATATATTTTTGTCTATCTGTCTATCTATCTATCTATCTATCTATCTATCTATCTATCTATTTATCTGTCTGTCTGTCTATCTGTCTGTCTGTTTAAAAGAAAATATATATACATAATACTACATAGTATATCCTCAGATTTTTTTTACTTCAAAATTTTTATATTGAATTAAATGTTATACTTGATGTTTCTTTGCACATTTTCTGTGTGAAAATTGTTTCTACACCATTTTTTTCTGTTCAGTGTATGCCGATTTGCTGCTCAAAAACATTAGTTTTTATTATCAGTTTTGAATTTTAAATTCAAAATTTAAAAAAAATCAATTTAAAACACATTTTTTCAGGATTCTTTTAATCATTTTTCAGAATTTATTTCTTGAAATCTTATTTTTTAGGTAATTTGTCACAATATAAATGTCTTTATGAATTTACTCCATTTTTGCCAAATGAAGTATTCATTTAAAAAAAAAAATTATACTGACCTCAAACATTTGAACAATATGCATATATTAAATTATCATTACTGTGATTGAGAGGAGAACATTTACTTCTTATTATACAATTTCTAACTTTAATAATAAACAATATAGAGCATAACCCTACTCATTTCCACCAGGGATGAGTCCAATCAAAAACAAAAAATATGACTCCTTTTTGGGTCTACAGTAATGAAGAGTTTTTCTGGCATCTGTTAGAACAGGCCTTTCACAGACATCTGCTGTGTCCTTACAGACATGCTCCTGGAGTGCGCCGGCTACAGGTGTGGTCCTCTCCTCCTCTATATCTCTTTCTTATTTCTCCCCTCTCATCTAATTCCCTTCAACCCTGACACACGCCAAACGCCTGCCATCTAACGCACCACACATACCGTTCACACACAGGCACGCTTAAACCGAAGCTGCACACATGCATGTCCTTACCCCTCGACCCTGACACACGCCAAACCGCCTAACTGATAGCAGCCAGCCACACCATTCCCCACCTAAATCTACCAGACCAACACACACACACACTTCATCAAGCTGACATGCATTCCGACAGATGCAACCTTGTACGCAAACATTCCTCTAACATCTCCTCCTATTGCTCCTCGCATTGCATAAATGACATAAAAACTCCTTTACATGACTTTTTATACAAAACGTATTTAGACATAAAATGGTTTGAATGTCATTGCATTAGATACTAAAATATCAAACACATGATGCCACAGCTTTTCTCAGAACTGACTGCTTTTTTCTAGACCATTTTGTTGCAGTGATTTGATTGGAAGCAGGAAGTCAGAAGACATTAACTATCAACATGAGCCACTAATGTTGGACAGATCTAAATACTTCTTGTTAAATACTCTTTTAGTGAAATGTTTTTCTTGAAAAGTGACTTTGTTTAAAATAAAGGTCACTTGGTTTGATATGTTCATAGTTTTTAAGTGCAGCTGAAGTGTCATCTGTCAGTGGGTCAGTAATGTGTCACTCCTTTTCTTTCTTCAGATCTAAGTTTTATATAAAAAATGTGTTTCATACAGACAATGACAGAAGTAACTCAATATTTTATTGTTTCTTTGAAAAATCTGCAGTTTGAAAAACTTTTGTCCTCCAGAAGTCAGTCTGTAACCAGCATGCAGGAGCTGTTATGAGAAAATTATATAGAAAAGATGAAAATTTTATCACCCTTACACCCACAAGGTTGTTACCCTCAGTAGGTTTTGTTCCTTTTTTAAATTATTATATATTTAACCTTGAAAAGGCATGTTTTGTTCAAGTTAAATGCACTGTACAGTCAGATTTATTAAATGAAATTCATTTAAATGAGTTTATTTCACTCAAACATTAGCGAAAGTTCATTGCACTTTATAGAAAAAGTTATGTGAAGTCAGTACCTGATTATAGTAAACAGAACTCACTCTGCTTTGTTTGGTTGTATTAGCACATATTTGTTTTAACTAGCAAAAGAGTGGCTGCAATGCGATTAAATGATTTTAATTAATAGACTTTTAGTGAACCTAAATGAAATGCATTTACAGTACTCATAAATACATTTTTTTTTAATTAAATTAATAGTACTTTGTGTGTGAGTGTATGTTTATATGTATTTTGAAAATAATATTAAGATGTGAAAATAATACTTAAGAACATTTTTTTAATTCTCCTCTGCTCACCAAGCCTGCATTTATTTGATCCAAAATACAGCAAAAGCAGTAATATTGTGAAATATTTTTACTATTTAAAATAACTGCTTTCTATTTTAATATATTTTTAAAAAATCTATTTTTTATTTTTTTCCTGTGATCAAAGCAATATTTTCAGTATCATTACTCCAGTCTTCAGTGTCACATAATCCTTCAGAAATCATTCTAATATGCTGATTTGCTGTTCAAGAAACATTTTTTATTATTATTTTTATCAGTATTTAAAACAGTTGAGTACTTTTTGTTTTCAGGATTCTTTGATGAATAGAAAGATCCATGTTCTTGAGCAGCAAGTCAGAATATTAGAATGATTTCTGAAGGATCGTGAGACTGGAGTAATGATGCTAAAATTTCAGCTTTGAAATCACTGGAATAAATTACATTTTAAAATATATTCAAATAGAAAATATTTTTTATAGTTATTTTAGATTTTACTGTTTTTGCTATACTTCGGATCAAATAAATGCAGGCTTGGTGAGCTTCTTTAGCTCTAGACTTCTTTAAAAAAATATAAAAATCTTAGTGTTCAAAAACTTTTGACTGGTAGTGTACAATTGTAAGTTTTTTCTGTTCTGAAGCATTAGCACTGGAACTCTGAAATCATGCAGCTACTCAAATCAAAGCACAAGGCGTTGATTTTTTTTTTTTTTTATAATAATAATAATTAATTTTGTGTTATGACAGATAAGGACAGCTGTGGCTGAGACCACTGTGACCTGCAGCTCCCACCACAAGCTGAACCCACTAAACCTGTTCAAACTCTGTTTCAAGAACATTTCATCTGCTTTATGGAGCACTCGGCTTTTATACTGATGTTTCTAAAGCTAACAACACAATATTCAGTAGTGAATGGTAAATATGTTGCAAATGATCCGGTAATAGTGCTTTAAGTTTTGCATAGTGTAACCTTGAGCGTGAAAACATAAGACAAAGGACAAAACCACTAAATTAAAGTCTATTCTCATCCAGTCCCTTCCACATAGTTTACATACTATACGATTATGATTGCACGTGCATCATTACACACACACACACTTGACAGTAAAGTAATACATTAGATCTGCGCTGTATAGGAGCTGGAAGTGGGAGCTGAGAGTGGGCTGCACATCCTCAGCCTTGAGGAAGGGTGTAGTTGTGAAGGCCAGATATGAGAGGGGCTCATTTACTAAACAGAGGAGGAGGGAGACGAGGAAGAGGGATGACGTTTGGCCGTTGCTTGTCGATTGGCCTTGAGAAACAAGTTACATGCCCTGCACCCCCAACCACGAACACAACCGTGATGCAAATGCTGACAACCAAGAATTAGTCCCATGATAACCCAAACAGGACATGGTCAGAGAGGTTAGATGTGAAAAAAATATTTTTTACTCTTGCCTCAACTGTCCTTGTTGTAGTTAGATGCAGAGACTGATACTCTTAAGCCTGTAAAAGTCTGACATATGAAATAATAAAAACGAAAAAGTCAGTTTGTTGAAACTTTAGACAAAATTTAAAAAAAAAGTCTGCATATGTGTTAATGAGTATCATATGATACATGATATAGTAGGAACTTAGTGCTAGTCAAGGAGAAAAAAAAAAAAAAGTTTTATTTAAATGCCCAAACTGAGCAAAAATATGCAAATTGATGCAGTTGCTGATGTTTTTATGACTTTTTATGCAATGTTACTCAGTGAAATCTTTATCATAGTATAGCAGACTACTTACATAAAATGCACATAAATATCAGTTGTCACTTTACATCTAAAATTATGTCCTAATAAAATGGTATTTAAATGTTTAATATTATGATTAAAGCTCTGTAGTTTTTATTGCGAGGTTAATGCAATGCAATGTAATGATGAATGATGAAAGGTGCTTCAGTGAAGTGTTAAAATATTAAAATATTACTAATGTGAAATGTACTCTTATTTTTATTTTATAAAAAATCTAAAAATTACAACTTGCTAAAGGTAGACAATTTACAGTAATACTAAAAGGCCTTTTATTTGCTAAAAAGAGCATGAAGTATTAATCAGATGACAGAAAGCCTTAGAAATGTATATATCATATATGTGACCTTGGACCACAAAAATAAGTGTAAATTTCTTGAAATTGAGATTTATACATCATCTGAAAGCTGAATAAATAAGCTTCCCATTGATGTATGGTTTGTCAGGAAATAAAACTATTTGAAAATCTGCAATCTGATGGTGCCAAAAAATCAAAATATTGAGAAAATCGCCTTTAAAGTTGTCCAAATGAAGCTCATAGCAATGCATATTACTAATCAAAAATTAAGTTTTGATATATTTACAGTAGGAAATTTACAAAATATCTTCACGGAACATGATCTTTACTTAATATCCTAATGATTTTTGGCATAAAAGAAAAATTGATAAATTTGACCCATCCGTTGTATTTTTGGCTATTGCTACAAATATACCTGTGCAACATAAGACTGGTGTCGTCCAGAGTCACATATGATACATATATGAGGCTTTATATAGGGTTGAAAATGTCCGCCAGAGCAGCATAAATGCATGAAGCTGTGTGTCTTTACAGACATATATAAAAAGTGCACTATATACAGTTGAGGTCAGATGTTTACATACTCCTTGCAGAATCTGCAAAATGTTAATTATTTTACCAATATAATAGGGATCATAAAAATGCATGTTATTTTTTATTTAGTACTGACCTGAATAAGATGTTAACACTTAAAAGACATTTACATATAGTCCACAAGAGAAAATAATAGATGAATTCATAAAAATGACCCTGTTCAAAAGTTTACATCCTCTTGATTCTCAATACTGTGTTGTTACCTGAATGATCCACACCTGTGTTTTTTTGTTTAGTGATAGTTGTACATAAACAACTACCTACTGTTCTTCAGAAAAATCTTTCAGGTCTCACAAATTCTTTGGTTTTTCAGCATTTTTGTGTATTTGAACCCTTTCCATCAATGACTGTATGATTTTGAGATCCATATTTTCACACTGAGGACAACTGAAGGACTCATATGCAACTATTACTGAAGGTTCAAACACTCACTGATGCTCCATAAGTAAAAATGATGCATTAAGAGCTGGGAAACATGTAAGTATCCTTTGTAGCTTCTGAAGGCCAGTACTAAATGAAAAACAAAACAAAACAAAAAACAACAACAACAACAACAAAAACAAAACAAAAACAAAAAAAAAACATGACATTTTGGCAAAATAAGAAAAATGTACACATCTGCATTCTGCTCAAAAGTTTACACCCCTGTGCCCGGTTGCATAAAGAACCTTAAGTTTTTCCCTTAAGTATGAAACTTAAGGCACGATTTCCCCTTACCTAAGGGGATGATTTAAGGGTGTTGCATATAATCCCTTAAACACTTCCCTTACTAAAGGGAAACCATTAAGTGTTTTACGACAGCGATTCAAAGTTTGCCGTTAAAAAAAATCTACTGTTGCTATGGACACGTTATTTTGTAATGCAGATAAGGAGAACAAAATATAAACCAAATATAAACGAGAAGGACCAAGCGAGATGGAAACTCAAACTGATAACTCAAAACGAAAAATTCTGAAAAATCATTTTATTGAGTTTCTGAGGCGATGTGAACATTATGAAGCGCTAAACACTCTCATGCTGCGTATGTTTCATTCATACTCGAAGCCGGAGGGCGCTCTTGCGCTGAAAGTCCAATCCGGACTCATAAAAGTGTTATGATGGAATACAGCAGTAATCGCCGCAGCTAAGCTGAAACGTAAACACAATAAACACACGATTGCGACATTATACGGTTCATGTGTGTTTTTTATTAAGTCATCTCCAGGTAATACGTAGGAAAATACAGAAATAAAATATAGAATATAAATTTGTTCTCGTGTGTGACGGACTCATGTTTGAGGTATTATGTGTGAATGTAATTTAATCAATGGTTATATGTGAATAAATGCCTAAATTAAAATCTGTTTAATATATAAAGAGGACGATCGTGGATTGAATCAGCGCGCTGCGTAACACTTAAGGTGGCATTCTCCATACCTTATGTTATACTTAGGGAAATGACAGCTAAGGGGCTTTATGCAACACTTAAAGGGTTTTAAGGGATACTTAAGAGAAATACTAAGGGTCTATGACGTTTCAACTAAAGAAACCCTTAAGTAACATTTAAGGGATATTTTATGCAACGCCCTCAAGTGTAAGGGAAACATAAGGGCGATCTTAAGGGAAAAGTACACTTAAGGGGCTTTATGCAACCGGGCACTGGCTCTTAAAGGGGTCATCGGATGCCTATTTTCCACAAGTTGATATGATTCTTTAGGGTATTAATGGAAAGTCTATAATATACTTTGGTTAAAAATTCTCAATGGTTGTGTAAAACAGCACCCTTTTCACCTTGCCAGAATCAGCTCTGCAAAAATCATCTCATTCTGGTCGAGGCTGCTTAAATGCAAATGAGCTTTGCTCGCCCCGCCCCTCTCTTCCCTCTGTGGTGTGACAAGTCTGTTTACTTTAGCTGCATTTAGCCGCGTTTAGCCGATAAACTTGCTAACTAGCACATTATTAGGAAAGGTGATCACAAAGATTCATAAAAAAAACCCCATATACTCACTTCTGCCGTAAGTGAAGCTGGATCACGAATGATTCACGCAAATATAGACGGATATATGTAGATCGGGAGGTGCATTCCCTTCACAAACAAACATAATCCACTGCATCTTCAGCGGCTCAGATGTCGGAAGTAAATGACAACCACTACATTCATTATAACATCAAGCAACGCCAATGTCATTACAGTATAAACTGATGGACATACAGTAACATACCTGAAACTGAAGACTATTAAATACAGTAATATTTCTTCCGCACTTCGGAAACTGTGGGCTTCCTCACATGCTCACTCACATCAAGGGATCTCCCACACAAGAAAAGTTTCTTTAATGGAGAAAGGGCGTGGTCTCAAAATTATTGGTGAATGATGCAACATAGCACCAGCAGGGGTCACTCATACTTCATTAAATGGAACACAACATGGAACAGTTTTGACGCTGTCAACCTTTTTCTTCAACGCGAAGTGAGCCTATGGGTGAGACTTCTGGAAAATAACAGGAGGAATAACAACGTACAGTGAACTCTTTGCACTTCAAACCAGTGTGTTCATAATTAAGATAATAGCTGGACGCTGATGAGACCGGAAACCAGACCCAAAAAACGCAAAGAAAAAGGTGGATTGATTGTTTATGTTGCTAAGGGTGGTTGCTAGGTTGGCTTGGGTGAAGCGGTTATAGCTGTGCTTTATCATCAATAAAACACAGCAGTAGATAGACAGACAGACAGATGGGCCACGTTCACATTCGTTTTGGGATTGACAACCGCATTTACTTACAGGTGTGAGTTTCGAAATGTCCCGTTCACACAACAGCTTACAGTCGCTTTTTTTTTTAGTAGGGACTTTAAGCAACAGCTTCCCTTGGAACGGCTACGATGACCGGAAGTAAGCTGTTACACCGCCATAGCCGAGAACGTAAAAATCCTTAAGCAACCATAAACAAGACGGCACAACGCGGCATTCATTTATTTAATTACAAATTATGGATTATGAGGAGGATGTTTAGGCAATACGTACATTGTTCGTTTCACAACCTCTCTAGTCTCAGTGCTACCTGAGGTGCAGATGCCAACAGCAGACATATCTTTGTACAAATGAAAAAAAAAATCGTTAAAATTAGCTTAAGTTTAAAACATATCGACACAGATTAAATGAAAGACTAATGGTGGAGTCGTATACTGATGGAATTACAGAGAAATAAACTATAAAACAACATTTATCTACCTAATCTGTCATGCTGTAAAGACTACGGCAAACCAGCTGTTCTCCCGTGGCAGACGGCTACAGTAGAACGTCAAGAAGTGGCAGTTAAAGTCGTGAACGCGCAATATGACGTCGGAATGCCGTTGCTTAAAGTCCCTACTGTTGTATGAACGTGCAACAGGAGTCAACCCATATTCCTTACAAGTAACCATAGTAACACAGACCAAAGCAATATCAAAGATGGCGAGGTCCGTAAAACATAAAGTACTACCAGTTTCTGTTCACGACAGGAGTCCAATCCGCGAATTCATCCATCAAATCATGATTAACCGACAGCAGCTTTTTGAGTGGACAGCAGAGCACTTAAGCTGCGCGAAGAACGCAAAACTGACGGGAGGGAGCGGCTCCGGTGGAGACTGGATATAAAACTTTCAGATGACGCAGCTCATTTTTCCATCACTGTAAGTTACTGAAACCACAAATTAAAGCACGCATCACACGGTAGACGCGCGTTTGTACAGCAGTGCGGCTCTCTAGCACTGCATAACCTGACAGACAAGTTGTCCAGCCCTGTTCCGTTCACACAGCGCGTGTGTTCCAAGAATGCGGTTGTGAGTCCTGAAAATTTACGGGTGTGTGTTCGGTTTTAGAATAGGGTTGTCACACCCGTACATAACCGTACTGTGTGTGAACGTAACCGTATTAAGGACTCAGATACGGTATTGACAACTGCATTCTGCTGCTGTGTGAACGTGGCTGACCAACTTTTAATTTTCAGATGAACTGTAACTCATGAGTTCAGAAGGCAGATCAGAAGGGCTTGCATGTAGTCAGCATGAATGAAGATGTGTTGGAACATTAAGGTTGTTTTGTCTTTACGGCAGGATGACTGTTGTGTCACGTCTCTACTCAGATGATAAGATGCATTAGAAAAACACTCATATCAAAGCTCAGCGCTCCGTATGATTCATAAACACACTCACACTGAAAGGAGCGTGTCGTCTTCAGAAAAGAAACACCAAACACCCTTCTGAGCATTTACTGGATATGCTTAATATGTATTTTTTTCCAGATATAGATAGATAAATATAGATATATAGTTTTTTGGAAAAAAAAAAACAAAAAAAAAAACATGAATTTTTCTACATGTATTATTTTGTAAATATTAAAATGAAAAGGTTATAACACTTGAGACCTGACAAGAAGATAAACATTTTATTCATATAAAGCATGATTTATATCTATAACCTATAGAGATGATAAATTATTAAATAAGCTAATTCTCCTTCTGCTGTGAAAGGGTATCTAAACATTATGGGAGATCAAACATCTGCTCTTTGCATATTAGACCCGGCAGACAGTTATTTTCATGCCATGTCTTTCCATTCAGCTTCTTGGGAAAAATCTTCTGCTTTGTTGGAGACGTCTGATAAAATCTCTTCTAACTGCCCTCTACCTCTGCAACAAAAACTGTCCTTCAGTGCTGAAAACCATTATGCAATGGATGAACCTTCTCACTGAATATTCAGCATCTCACAAATCCTGGTGCTCCCCCAGGAGGGGTGAAAATTAACAGGGGCTTGGGGCAAAAATGCCTCCAAACTGAACCAAAATTCCCCCTAAATTCAAGACAAGAGGGCAAAAATTCCCCTGCACAGTTAAAATGATTTATTATGGCTGCAGTGTTTAAAGATTCTAATGCATAAAAAGCAATTCAATAATTTAACAACACATTTGCATGTTCACAGTCCTCTGATGTTGGTTAATGATCATGATGATTGCAGTTTAAAAAAAAAAAAAAAAAAAAAAAAAAATATATATATATATATATATATATATATCTTTTTAGTAGGGCTGTCAAACGATTAATCATGATTATTCGCATACAAAATAAAAGTTTGAGTTTGCCTAATAAATGTGTAGTGTGTGTAATTATTATGTATATATATATAAATACACACAAATTAATGTATCAATTTAAGAGAAATATATTAGACAAATGTATATATATAAAATTTATAATAAATACATATACTTGTAAATATTTCTTAAATATATACATGAATGTGTTTGTATTTATATATACATAATAATAACACAGTACACACACATATATTAGGCAAACTCAAACTTTTATTTTGTATGTGATTAATCGCGATTAATTGTTTGACAGCCCTACTTTTTAGTAAACATTGTCTGTTGTATTTTGATGGATTTGATTTTAAAATGATGTATTTATTTAAATGCGAGATGGGTATTATTTGCAACCTTAAAAATCAGCTGAGTCAGTGGGCCAGTGAGGCCCATTAGTCGTCTCTCTCTGTCACGTGTGTTTACACGACCTGGACAAGCCTGAGCTCAGTGAGGCGGCACTATCAGTGCATAAATATTGTTCATTCTGCAATGATGGACTCTCTGTGCAACACATGCAGAGTTTAGTTTGGGCTGGATTGATGAGAACCCTTCATGGAGGTGCCATTGGTCTGTTTGCGTCTGTTTGTGTTTAGATAATGAAACTCCAGTGTCTTTGGCACAAGCAAACTGGGCATGCCGCTGACTGGATGGGGTCAAGCTCATATCTGTTAGTGAGGAACAGAATTTGCTGACTTGTAAGGACAGGTCAAAATGATTTCAGTTCAGCCTGAAGGGAGGAGATTGGAAAAATATATTTTCATGGTGGGCACAGTACATCAGTAGTATATGAAACGGGGCCTGAAACTTAGTTTTAAGTAAACATGAAAGACCCTCATCATCCACCTAAATAGAACTGAACTTATATGATCTGTTTTCTGTTCCTTTTATGTAATAAGAGGTCCAAGTTTTGCCAGTGTAAATATTTGCCAGTATAAAAACCCTTATTTATGTGATTTTATTTTCCAGCAATACACCTTATAAACACTTATAAACAACATTTAAACAACAAAATTGATTAAAATGAGCAGTTTGATCGAATTTGTATGAAAATGTAATCATGTATAAAATTAAAGTGTCATTATAATGACTTGGTAACAGGGTTGAATTACCACAATGGAATGAAATTATTTACTTGTCTTTTCATCCTGCTGTATAACAGGACCAAATTATTAATTGAATTATGATTAAAATTATTATTAAGTAAAATAATGTTTTGGGTGATATGTTGAAAAAATGAAGCTTTTTTTTGTAAAGGGGAAGATTATACGGTAACAGGGTTGAACTCAATATTTATATACAGCCTATTTTAGTTATTAATTTATATACTTAAGTTTAGTTTTTTTTTTTTTTGTTTTTTTTTTTTACAAAAATGTACTGTATTCTATATTCATTTTCTTTTTCATTCACACTTTTTTCTAAGATTATATATATATATATGACGTTATACTGTATTTTTTTTTTTTATCATCATTATTATGTGTGTTATAAATATTTCCATTTTGGTTCTGTTATTGCTAATTTATTTACACTGCTGTTCAAAAGTTTGAGATCAGTATGATTTTTTTTTAAAGAAGTTTCTTATGTACATCAAAGCTGCGTTTATTTGATCAAAAATACAGAAAAAAAAGTAATAATGTGAAATATTATTACAATGTAAAATAACATATTTCTATTTTAACATACATTAAAATCTAATGTATTCCTGTGATTAAAGCTGAATTTTCAGCATCATTACTCCAGTATTCAGTGTCTCATGATCCTGCTGGAAACAGTTGTGCTGCTTAATTTATTTTATTTATTTATTTTTGAACCTGTGACACTTTTTACAGGATTCTTTGATGATTTTTTTTTTTCTTTTTTTTAGTAAAAAAGTAAACACATGACCCTCATCATCCACCTAAACAGGACCAAACGTTATATTATATGAGCTGTTTCGTGTTTCCTTTCATACAAAGCGTTGCAAATCTAAACAGTAAAAAACCATAATTTATGTGATTTTAAAAAGTAAAAAAAAAAAAAAAAAGTAAAAAAAAAAGAAATAATAAAAAAAATCAGCATTTATTTAAAATAGAAATCCTTTAAAACAATATACATTACCGTTCAAAAGTTTGGGGTCAGTACATTTTTATTCTTTTTTTGAAAGAAATTAATACTTTTATTCAGCAAGGGTGTGTTAAATTAATAAAAGGTGATAATAAAGACTTGTATTGTTAGAAAATATTTATACTTTTTAACTTTTTATTTATCAAAGAATCTCGAAAAAAAAGCATCACAGGTTCCAAAAAAATATATTAAACAGCACAACTGTTTCCAGCACTAATAATAAATCAGCATATTAAAATGATTTCTGAAGGATCATGTGACACTGAATACTGATGCTGAAAATTCAGTTTTGATCACAGAAATAAATTATATCTTAAAGCATATTGATGAGCATAAGAGACTTCTTTAAAAAAAAAAAAAAAAAACATTACAAGTCTTACAAACTTTTAAACAGCAGTCTTTACTTATTTAACCACAATGACTTCAATACAACAGATAAAGGCATTGTTTTAAAATTTAATTATTAGAAACGGTACGATCAAGATCTGTGAGATGCCACCAGCTTGCATACCCAAGTAATTTCACGTTAGATTCTACTTTATCAAACATACTTAACAAACATTTCTCACATTTTTTATCATGAATATTTGTAATACCCGTAGTCCTTTGTGGTCCATGCGGCAAAGCTCAACAACAAAACGTGCAGAGATGACAAGACACTGTTTCACAGTTGCATAAGATTCACATTTATTTGGTTTCAAGTCCTAAAACATTCTAAACATGCTTTATAACACATATGGGTCACATTCTTCACAGGTAGTAAAAGTCAGAGGAGCAGAAGAAGAGGTTTGCAACACGGGTTAGGAAAAACACCTCAGACGGCACTCCCAAAAACATCAATCCAGACGCCAATACAAAGACAAATACAAACAGACAGGAGTTAATTTAGGGGTTTTTAGGAGTGTGTCTATTCCCTGAGATATCACCCATGTTTCAAAACCTCTCGTCTGGCTCTGTATGGTTTGCTCAAGCCCCAACCAATGTTTCTTCTAAAAAGATTCCCACTCCATCAAGAAGAACTGGCAAAAGACTGAAATAAGTTCCCTGGCTACGTAAAACTGACAGCACTTTGATAGTCTTTCAATAACCAATCAGCATACCCGTAACAATCAAGAAAGAAATCTGATTGGCTGAAAAGTGTCAAAGCATTAACATGATTACAACATCGGACTGACAAAAAGCTTGTAAACAGTTGAGAAATAATAATAAAATCATATCGACAAAAAAATACATTCTTCATGAAAACAATTCACAGACAGTGTTTACAACTAGGAATATAATACTGTTCATTTCACACGTTATAATTGCACTGAGAAATGGTCTTCATCGAAGAGTGAGGTAAATATGCAGCACCTGAGGTCTATCAGGCCATATCACACACTTAACTACAGAAATGAACAATAAAAGAAATTATTTTAAGACAATGACGGAATATGATTGATGAAAATCTCTGAGGTTTCCAGAATGGCGTATGAGACGGACACAGAAATAGGGTCACTGGTGCTTTGAAACCAATAAATAACGATTAATACTTTTCCTTAATGAAAGCACGCTACATGATGACACACAAAAGAGGTAGTTTCAATGAAAAATGTTTAAAAAGAAACAAACGAGGACACATTGTCAAATATGAGGGAATGACAGAAAACAAAAACACCTAGAAAAGAGTGTGGCTCTTTTAAAAATCTGCTACAAGATTCAAAAGCTTCCCAGATTAACAAAAAAGACGAATATTCCAGAGTTTCTCTGAGAGCCGAGTCTGAGAAACTGAATTAGGGAAGGCTCGTTTGTGATAAATCTCCACCTTCGAGTCTATTTTGATGTGGGTGATGGCTTACAAATGCGTACAATCGCAGACTAAGTCGATGTGTTGGAGCTTTTAAACACTATCAAGAGTTTAGTCTGACATTTAGCTAGCACACACTCCAAAACAAGCCAGTATCTACACTGTAAAAAACAATTTGTTGAGTCAACTTAAAATAATTTGTAACCTGGCTGCCTTAAAATTTTAAGTACAGTCAACTCAAAAAAGTTTATTCAGCTTGAAATGTTAAATTATACCAAGTGACAACTTAGATATTTGAGTTGAATCAACTTAAAATTTTAAGGCAGCTGAGTTACTTACCCATCTGTTAAGTTTAGCAAACACAAATATCTAAGTTGTTACTTAGTACAACTTAACATTTCAAGTTGACTAAACTTATTTTAGTTGACTGAACTTAACATTTTAAGGCAGCAGGGTAACAAATTATTTTAAGCTGACTCAACAAATTGTGTTTTTTATTTTTTACAGTGTACGACAGTAAACGACGTACAAAATGAAACGACAACAAACAAATGCGGTGTGGGATGGATGAAGCATTTAAGATTAAGGACACGCAGAGCGGCATTCAGACAGATGTGTAGCGTCCACCAAACAACACAACGCCAAATGTTGCCACCGAGGTTTAGCTGCACTCGAGATGGGCCGTTACCAGGCTGAACATGCGTCTTTGGTACGGGCCCCTTTGTCATTGTCTGGTGCAAATATGTAAACATTACGACGCATATCGAACGTGTTTGGAATGTCTGAAATGATGAGAGTTACAGCGAGCGCATCCACTGACGCCTTGGTAAAAACCAACTGATAAGTGAGGTAACCAAAACCTCCAAGGCGCCGGACGGCTCGTCATAACCGAACTAGCTAGCATCTCAGTCATCTGGTTTACAGTAATACTCAAAACCGAAACAAAATACTCTTCAAAACAACACGTCCCTCTCCCCAGACTCATAAAAAGAAAAAAAAAAAAAAACATCTAAAAGGACCTACAATGTCCAATACTACAAACTACTATAAACCTACAAGTACATCAGCACTGCGAAATCTGAGAGAGATGCGAGTGAATTATAAAAACAGTAATTTTACCCTGTTTAAAACGTAAGGGAAGGAACCAGCAGCAGACTGGAGGAAACGACTGTGAGAAAATGCACTTTTCTCCATCTGACTTCAAATTAAACGCCCTTTATTATAGTTTGAGCGCATCTGGTGCTCAACCAAACCATTTGTGGTGACTGAATCTCTCCGATGCTCAATTTCAGCTGATAAATACTTCATAGTCAAACTCTACATCCTTCAACGAGTGCTCCGAATTAAGGAACCGATTGTTTTCCGAAAAAAAAAAGCTGATACGTCGCATTTCACTGCCGGATTCAGTGCAAAACGTGCGAGTGATGGAAGCTATTCACCTCAGAAGTCTCCGGTGTTTTTAACAAGGGTGAGCCGAGCAGGGCTTGCTTCCCTCTAAATTTGCATAACACTTTGGTCAAACAAAAAAATTAAAAAAAGAAATCAACAAAAACAGTATTACCACATTTTTGTTGTCGTTTTGTCCCCAGTCTATGATTGTGAAACATACCCGTACACCTCTCTTTTGTGTAAACAATTATGCTCTCCATCGCGGCCTTGTATAGAAAGATAAAACCCCATGTGTTAAGAGGTTACGTGACTACCGTGCGTGTGTTTGAGAACTGCAGCACACCGCAGATGCGTAAGAAATAACAACACGGTCTCAAACTAGACACAGTGTCGACGTTTGCGGCCCGGAGCCTCGTGAAACAGAGAGGGAGCACGTGAAACATTTTCTTCCTGAGGTAGTCTTTCAATAAACAATTCCTTGCATACATATCTGTCCCTGTCAGCAGAAAGCGAACAGAAGTATAAAAAAAAAAAAACCAAGTAGTAGATCTATCAGTGGTTACACGTCACATATCGCAGTTGGACTGAAGCGTGTGAAATCCACTGCGCTTTTTGTGCATTTTCATTTGAAAAGGAGCATGTGCACAGTGTGGATCAACATACATTCAGCTCTGTCTGGTAATAAATAGAGAGAAAAAACAACACTAATCTAAACAAAATGCATAAAATAGTTCGTCACATTCATGAGAGGAGGAAGAGGAGGAGGGTAACCGGGAGTCCCACCCCCTAATAACACCCCGCCCCCGTGCAATAGATGGGGAGGGTGTTTTTCAAGGGAGGCGGGGCTAGTTGGCAGGGGCTGTACCCTTTGTCACACAGGGGGAGGAGCTTGTCCTGTAGTTGTTCAGACTTGACTTACAGGAGTGCAATACTGCCTTAAACAGCAGGGGGAGCTGCTCCAAAGGGATGTTGACTAACTTCCCTAAAAAAAAAAAAAACGAGGGCAGAACGGATGAGATCTGACTGCTCAATGCATGCAATTCGCATTAAAATATATTAAATGTGTTGTCTCTGGACTTACCTGCAATGCAGCGGATTTCTGGCAGACACATCATGATTTCAGGAAAGCGTTTGGGCTGGTGAGGGTACTTGTACTCAGTGTAATCCTGACAAACGTACCAGTAACGCTTGTTCAACTGTTCCAGCTGGGTCACATTGGTCAGACCACGGATATCTGGAGACATACAAAGAAATATCATGATGCTGGACACTTCCGAAGAAATGTATGTCATTATGTCTATTATTGTTGATTCTGAAAATCTCTATGGGCCAGATTTACTAATCAGGGCAAAATAGTGTAAGATTGCAATTCCATAAAAACGCAGATGGGAGGACATTAGTAAATCGCGTTGCGCAATATAAGTTTAATACTCTCCTCCCATAAATTTTGCATCTGATAGGGAAACTTCTACAAATGCATATTCAGTAAGGTCAGACGCAAAAATAACCGTGTCCACTCCTTTTTTAGTGCTAATTCTGCACTGCGCGTCTTTAATAAATCCTGACAGTACTATTTTAATGCCAGAAGATGGTTTGCGCTGGCGCAAGCTGTTAGTAAATCTGGCCCTATATCTGTTTGAGTGCTCATGGAGTGAATTTTGATTATTTTTCATACAATATCATGAGGAAGGACCAATAATCAGCCTAATTAGAAGAGCATCAGCACACAGTATATAATGTAATATTGTATTATAATGGAAATTTTATGCTTTTTTACCTTGGTTGAGGAAGTTGATGGCCTTCATGCAGGCATATTCCTCATTGCTGACCTTCAGCTGATGGAACTTGCGAAACAGATAGATCAGCTTCTCCATCACCTCCATCCCATCCTCACTGAAACTACACACACAAACAATTCATCAATCAACTGTAGATCTAACAACTGACTTCAGTTACGTCAGTAAGGTCCAGTTTGTATTGGTGTGCATTGATGTAATCGAAAGAACAAGTAGATCAGATTTGAACCTACATTTCCTGCATGAGCACCACAGCTCAATCACTTCATAAAATGTAACTTAAATCTGATTTTTTTTTCCCCAATTGCATGTAACATAAATCTGTTTTTATGACTGAGTAAACAGAAAAAAAACCCTGAATGAATCTGAAATGTTCAATTCTAATCAGAGCTACTTTCATATTGAAATAAATCAGACATGTATCTTATATTTTAGCAATGTGAGGCCAGTGTAAATAGAAATTTTATTGACTTTTATAGTTACATAACTGCATATTTGAATTCTCAAGTTTTTGAAAATTATAATTTTATTATAAAATTTACATTTTATATGATATACAATTGAGGTCAAAAGTTTACATCCCCCTTTCAGAATCTGCAAAATGTTCATTATTTTGCCAAAATTAGATGGATCATACAAAATGCATGTTATTGTTTATTTAGTACTGACCTGAATAATATATTTAAGACATTTCGCTTGGGGGTGAAAACTTTTTGAATTTGAAGATTAGAGTAATTTTAACTTATTTTGTCTTTTGGGAGACATGTAACTAACTTTTGTAGTCTCTGAAGGGCAGTACTAAATTAAAAAAAAACATGATATTTACGTGCAAGAAAAATGTACAAAATCTCCATTCTGTTCAAAAGTTTTCACCCCCCCCCCCCCCCCTCTTTTTTTTTGGTAGAATAATTAACATTTTGCAGATTCTGAAAGGGGATGTTAACTTTTGACCTCAACTGTATTTATAAATTGCACTTCATGAAGTGTTACTATATAACAATATATACATACAATTAGAGTTAAAAAAGTCTGAAATGTTCTGACACCTGTGAAAGCATGTTATGCAAGTTATTGTATTATTTTCATACAGTGAAATACAAAATCATTAGTGTCTAATAAACCTGTGACAAATATTGGTCTATCATCTGATTCCCACACAAGCATATACTATGTGGTTACGTACGTATGCATCCTCTTAGCAAATAAACCAGAGTTTGACATTAATTTTTATTACTAATGAGATAAGAATATGTTTGAGTGGGTAGACCACATAAATCGTGTAATAATAGATATAAAATAGAATTAAACTGATAAAACACAGCATGAGGCAACTTGTGAACCTATGCCACGACGTACCAACACCATTCAGTCTAAGTGCTTTTCTCAGCCTTTCTACTTTTCTGAATCTGATCGGTCTTTGTATCTGCTGCTGTCCTTTAATTACTCTAGACTCTCTGAACTCTCTCCCTAAAGGTAGGTCATGATCTTCAGTGTGAACCTGCACAGTAAATGGGAATGTTTCACTACCTCAGACCTGCATTTCTGCCCAGAATGCAACAGTAAATCTACCCGGGAGATCAAGAAGAGGCAGTTCAGAGGTCAGGTGATTGCAGACTAATTTACACACACCACACACACACTCCCTTCCTCTATGTCAGCGCTAGTATTTCACTCACCAGGCTACAGGTATATTAATCATAGCTCTAGAAATGGGCCTGGAATTAGACCAAAATGCAAATATAAAACCATCTATGAGAAATATTTCTTGAGCATTTCTTGAATATTACAATGGTTTCTGAAGGATCATATGACACTGAAGACTGGAGTAATGATGCTGAAAATTCAAATTTGCATCACATGAATAAATTACATTTTAAAATATATTCAAATAGAACAAAATGTACTTAAATTTATAATAATATTTCACAATAATACTATTTGTACTATTTTTGCAGCCTTGGTGAGCATAAAACACTTCTTTAAAAAAAAATCTATGAATAATAAAACAATTAAATTAAAAAAATATAAATCAAAATTAAACAAACACTTATATATATGTACAATTACATTAAAATCTATACATACATAATCTGTAAAGGAAAAAAATCTGAAAAATTCCACAGTGAATCTCAAAAAGTTTATTACAAACAGAGACAGACAGACATAACACGTCTGCTTTACTCTGCCTTTCTCCCACATACACACACAGTGGTCTCCACCTCCATACAGAGATGCCTGAGAGTACCTGAAGCATGGAGAACAGTCTGACTACCGTGATTTAACACTATAATAGGGATCACAACAAGCCCTACACACACAGAAGAGCAGGAAGGAGATATTTCTCAGGCCCAGATTCTTATTAGTGGTATCCAATGAATCACTCTTTCGAATTGGTTCTTATTAATGATGCAAACTGATCAGCAAAGTGCTTGAAAATTATAGAACAGGGAATAAAAGATGTGACATAAGCTCTGTATTCCTCACCTCTGCAGCTCGTCGTCTGACGGTGTGTATTTGTCGGTGACGTTGGCGAGGTCGCCCAGCACCTGGGCGCTGTAGACGGTCAGACAGGCCAGCAGGATGAGCTCCTGCCAGGTGGCGCTCAGGAGCCGTGTGTAGTCCTCGATGGACAGCTCACAGAAGAAAGGAAGCTTCTTGATCCAGGAGATCTGTCTGAAGAGAAGTTCATCCGCCAGCCGACACAATAGCGCAAACAGCTCCACCTGAGTGACCCGATACCTACACAAGAGAGCATTTTGTGAGGATCTGTACATTTTATGAATGTAAAAACATGGCTGTTGAATGAATGAGGTGTTGTATACCCGTCCTCAATGAGCATGGGTGTGCCCAGTGGGGCCAGTTCCTCTGCTGCCACCAGCTGGCTGATGAGGGTGTGACTCTGGGGGTACAGACTCCGCGGCTGGGCGGCGTACCCAAACAGGTGAGGCAAGAACTGGTAGTGCTGGGCCATTGCATTGCCAATGTACTGTTCCCTCAAAGCAGCGGTGTAGCCATTCAGCTCCACAGAGCGACTGTATGGGAAAGAAATGGAAAGGAAGAAGAAAAAAAAGGTTTACAATGCATCTGAAGCAAATACAAAGAAATCCAGCCTTTCAACTTTAAGTAATCTAAATCTGTAATGTAATGTGTAATCTAAATGTAATCTGAATGTAATCTAATCTGTAAATTTGTCCTTTTTTCGTTTTGTGAATTATTCCCACAAACTGCTGTTTTTGCAGTAGAAAGGGGAATACTCACTTGGATGAAAGTGTGGATACAGGCGATGGCTGATTCCCATCGGAGACACCGTTGCCAGGGGAACTATGGTCACTGTCGCCATTGTTTCCCCAGGTGTGTTCCGGCATGTTGGCATCATCCTTAAACTCCTGTCCGGACATAATCCGCTCGATCTCCTCATCGGAAATCTGCACAGAGAGATATTTGATCAAAACTCTGCAAATTATAGAACTGAAAGAGTTATATATATTTAAGAGTAAAAATGCAATCACATTTACTATTTTCTTTTTGTCAATGATATTATTTAAATATAAATCCATAGTTTCGTGTGAGGGAGAAAGATTTCCTCGTGTAGATTTCGCAGCCGTTTTAGGGTGGTCACACTGATGTTTGACCAAAATTCTAAAACTGGACAAAATATTTTGTAAGATTTGTGGTCACATTAACCGCAATAGTCAGTAGATTCAATAGGAATCTACACAATGCGAATTTTTGGAAAGATTTCTCTACCCCAATTTTGCATATTTGCCATGTTGACCAATAGGTCATGAAAGTGGCTTTTTTGTGAGCTGTGCTTTATACATCACTACACTGTAACAAAACAGTAGCTGTGATTGGCAGAATTTTACTGTAAAAATTAAGGTAAAAAGTTTTAGGTTTTAACTGAAATTTACATTTAAATACCGTAATTTCATTAACTGTTAATATACCAAACTATTGAAGTACTGAAATCTGTTGTGTACCTTTGTAATACAGTAATAACCACCAAAAGCAGGTGGTGATGAGAAAGTCACATGATGAACCAAAGCCCATCACAAGCAGCTTTTAAATATTAACATATATAGAAGGTGCACAGTGTCATTCATACAAACACTAAAACCAACATGGTAACACACATGAAACTGAAATAATGCAATAAACATTCATTTAACAACATTAGATGTAACATGCAATCCTAATGTACAAAACTGCTAAGAAAAGAAGAAAGTTATTTCAACCAAAAAACATCAAATTTAAAAAAATGGAACAGGTAATTCTGGAAATGTCAATTCACGGCTATTCACTGTACATTCTTTTTTTTAACTTCTAAGAATGGTATACTAACGTAAAATTACATGCAATGTCCAATACAGTTTTTCACCATATAGTAGGGAAACTTACTGTTAACCATTTAACAGGTTTTTACTGTAGCATTTTTACAGTCTTTTAATGTTGAATTCACTGTATTTTTTTACAGTGTACACTATTAAAAATAGACAATGGACTTTTGCTTGAAAAAAATGCATCTTATTAAGAGTTGTATGAAGTAATATAATGTAAATGATGTCTCTAACTGAAAACCCATGACAGATTTACATTATTTAAAAAATCCACATCGTTTGGGGGCACTATTATTTCAATGGCGTGAAATGGTTGCACTCGATGAGTTATTGGTGCTAACTGTTTCTATTTTTGCCGCAACAAACTCAGAAAAAAAAAATACTGATACGATAACCACACTGTGTGGCTTTTGGTTGTTATTTTTTAGTTGAAGGGCAACTAGAGAAGAGATGTAAGACTTTCTTAGCGATAAGAAGAGGAGAAAAGAATGGGAAGAAGCCTGTGAATGAATAAAATGTCCAAAAGACCCATGTCTTTGATCTCTGAACTTCAGCCCTGATGCTTTTGAGGCTGTCGGTAGACCACAGCAACTAAGAAAGCTTACAAATGGCAGAGACAAGAAACGCTAGATGCCATCCTGGCAGGATGTAAACATGTCGGCGTATGTTTCTCAGCACAGATTTCACTCGATATCCAGAAACATTTAAACTCCTTGTGGGGAAATATTGATTGTACGATTCAATAGCTGTGGTGCTCATATCAGTATTTTATTTTCCCAGTTGTGTTGCGGTAAAAATAGCGAAGGTTAGCGCCAGTAGCTCACAGAGTGCAACGATTTGATGTCATCGAAATAATGGCGCCCCCCATAGTCCAATATATCTATAAAACAATGTGGATTTTTTAAATAATGCAAACCTTTCGTGGGTTTTCTACTACATATTTCAGTAAGAGACATCATTTACAATATAAAAAGCCATACAAGTCTTAATATCAAGGGTTCCCTTTAAAGGCATAGTTCAATCAAAAATGTAAATTCTGTCATCATTTACACCCTCAAGTTGTTCCAAACCTGTATGAGTTTCTTTCTTCTGCTGAACACAAAAGATGATGTTTTGAACAATGTTGGTAACCAAACAGTTGATGGTATCCATTGACTTCCACAGTATGGAAAAAATATTATGGTTACCAGGTTTGGAAAAAGTGGAGAGCGAGTAACTGAGAGAATTTTCATTTTTTGGGTGAAATGTGCCTTTAAGAATGTGAAAGAGTTTATCAATTCCATCCCATAGTCAATTTAGAGCATAGGACGGGGCAATCAGAAAAAGACGTTATGAACTGACTGCGTACAAAGCACAGTTCCATGAGCCTTATTTTCCCTCTTCATACAAATATGACAGAAAGAGACAAACCAGCATTTAAGTCAAGGCCGTGCACTAAAAAAAATACCTTTTTGAAACAGTTGATGGGTTCAAGCCATCTATAACAGTGCTTTATTCTGTGTAAGGTGAAGCAACCAGCTATTGTGTGTTCCAGAGGCAATTAGGCCGAGTCAATACGATGGCGGTCTCTAGTGCTGGGATCAGGTGCAAACAAGAGCGCTATATGGACTAACAAAGCTAAGTCTTTATACCCGCTTTCTCCTGTCAAATACAACGCAATAAATATGACTCACTAGGGCAAACACTTTCATACACTAATTTTGCTCACCGAATCTACTTAACGGAGCCTCAAGTCTAATAATCAGCATGATGTCGGAGAAACACGAGGTGAAGTTACATTTTACTTCTAAAGTAACACAAACCTTCATATCAAAGGCCAGGTTTTGGATTATTACCTATGTCAAGGGTCACAAAGCAACATATTCCTTCATATGAGAATTAAATACATTCACCTAACGCTGCTTTTGCTATTCAGGCAAATGAAGAAAAGCAGCTAAACACAATGATTTTATGAGGTCAGCTGACAATGAATGAAGAAAATGATGAGGCAATCTATTCAGCGGTGCTCTGGCCTTGAAAACAGCGACTCCTCTAATGAAATTAACATCTTTAAATTACGCTAAGGTCACAAGGCCATTTATCGGCACGTTGGGCTATTTATCCCCAAACCCTATTCTGCTCGTCTTTATTTGCGCCAAAACTAATCAGCTCTATTTCCTCCATTCACGACTGGAGAGGGCATGAACGCAAACAGCGCGGCTGCTTTAATACGCGGTGGACACGAGAGACATAAAAGGCCGATGAGAAACTCAAGATGAATGGCGTGGCAGGGACAGAGTAATTAATTTCTGACTTTTAAAAAGTCCTGATAGAGAAATACAAGTATAGAAGCGTGGTAAAGAACCGAGATCAGGGCACGGCATCTCATCAGACAGAAGAAGTTGAAAGAAAAGTGTCAGAGATGAAAGCGAATGAGGGGTTATTGGTACCTGTACAGGACCGATGCTTTTGTTCCTGCCTCCCGGCATGCCATCTTCTCTGATTGCTGAAAACACAAAACCAAATAATGAGCTGAATGTCCATTTAAAAAGAATTTTACCTTCGAGATGAGAAATTCTGCGCGCCTCTGAAATGCTTTGCCTCTTTTCAGCGTTTAAATGGAAATGACAGATAAATTGGTTTGTATGTGCCTCATGTAGGCGATTTAGATGTTAACCGCTGAAGAAAAAAAAACAATTGCAGGCATGCTTTCAGCGACACAAAAACTTTGGGGAAGAAAAGCAGATGTATCTAGAATGAGGTAAGGAAATGTTGCTTGGATACTGCACATACTTTGACGTCGCTCTTTGGTCAGAACATTAACTCTTTGCTATTGATGAATAACCTATTATATGAGTTTTCTAGCATCAATGTTTTGAGTCTAACATTCTTCAGATAATGTGGTACAGCAATTAGACACTGAAGGCTGTGCATCGCAGTGATTTGTCCACAAACAAGGCTTGTTGCTGAGTGTGATTTTACCACCTTAACTGTGTTAAAATCACTGTGAAGCGCAGTTTCAGATTGGCTTTTGCTTTTATAAACTGGAAACCTCAGATTTAAAAGATGTAATAATTAATTGACACTAATTTCATTTATAAGTAGAACTAAAAGTTCAACTTTCAAATGAGTCTCATACAATTAGATTAAACAGCCTTAATGTGTTATAATTGTTTAAAACTAACCATACTTATTTTTTGAAAAATAAGTGTGCTTAATTGTATTGAGCATTAAAACATTTTCTCTTAAAGTACATTTTAAATGATTTAGTTTTAATAATTTGTCATGCTTTAAAGATGTACACTTATTTTGATGTGTTGACCAAATAGTAAAGCACTTACATTTATTGTTAAATGCAACTTCATTATTAGAAATGTGACCCTGGACCACAAAACCAGTCATAAGTAGCACAGGTACATTTGTAGCAATAGCCAAAAATACATTGTTTGGGTCAGAATGATCCATTTTTCTTTTAATTCAAAAACCATTAGGATATTAAGATCATGTTCCATGAAGATGTTTTGCAAATTTCCTACCATAAATATATCAAAACTTAATTTTTGATTAGGAATATGCATTGCTAAGAACTTCATTTGGACAACTTTAAAGACAATTTTCTCAATATTTAGATTTTTTGCACCCTCAGAGTCCAGATTTTCAAATAGTTGTAGTTTGACCAAATATTGTCCTGTTCTAACAAACCATGCATCAATGGAAAGCTTATTCAGCTTTCAGATGATGTATAAATCTCAATTTCAGAAAACTGACCTTATGACTGGTTTTGTGGTCCATGGTCACAAGTATTTATTCACAAATATAATCAAATACATGAGTTTCAGCAGAAATGGGATTAAAGTATATCTTAGTTTACTATAAATGAAGTAAATCATGCAGTACTATTATAATCAATATGAAATTACAGATAAAGATGTACTTAAGTCCTACATAAGCAGGTAAAAAATGGTTTACCCTAGTGAAAAAAAAAGACAAAAATGTATTTGAAATACATTTATTTTGTGCTAAGTATATACTACAAATACATTTACATATTCATGTGCTTAATAAAAATACCCTGAAATTGTACTCTATGTATAATAAACTGGTTTATTTACTTTAATTGTGTGAAAGTAGTGCTCAAGTCATTAAAGATATACTTAAGTATATTTGATTGTGCTAAAGTGGAACTATTGCATGTATGCTTCAGATACGCTTTAAATATCTTGCATTTAAAGAATGATATTATACAGAGATCATACAATCCTTATTAATATTGATGTTAAAACACATTTTAGGCATAATATTAAGAAATGTGTATTGTGCAATAAAGCAATACAGAAATACTCCAAGTAAAGTTTAATTATAATTTTATATCAGTAAGTCTTAAGTGATATGTCAATAAATATGTTAATGGATTTGAAATATACTTAGTATGGAATAGTTTTTTTTTTTTTTTTTTTTAACTTTCATTTGCATTTCATTTAATTGCAATTAACATGCATTTGTCCAAAAACATTACATTCAGTTCACATATTATATAGTATATTATTTTTGTGTAACACGTACTGTTTAAATGTATCCTAAAATGCATTTCTTTTTTACAAGGGTTTTTCTCATCTCACTTGGAAGACTTCTCAGTTTTGCATTTACCAATTTTAGAAATTCTGTCTTGAGAGGAGTATTCTATATGGCTCTCAGGGGAGCTGCGGCTTGTGTATAAATAGTAGCTTGTATCCTGTGCGAATGGGAAACGAATGCATGAGAGCTTTGATCTGCAATTAAAATACCAGAATCATCTCCTGAATGCTTCTCAATCTTAACCCAAACATAACATGACAGTAAAATATGAAATGATCTGTGACTATTGCTATCTATAGTGTCTGCTTTCTTTAGAGATGTATGTAATTTACAGGCACATTGTGAGCTCAGCCCTTGTGCATTATTGGTACAGTCACTAGAGGGCAGTGGTGATTGTTTGTGATGCATTTCCCACCAATTGTTTTTGTTTCCAAACTACCTTTAAAATGTTATAGTTAAACCAGCTTTTCTTAGCAGCATTATAATGACTAATTAATGCCCCTGGCAAAAAGACCAAATTAGAGGAGCTCGATTTCCATGCAGGTTCAAACTGGTTAGAGCTGGTTTGGCTAGGAAATGCTGATCAGCCAGTCAAGCTGATCTCTATTGTGAAAGAAAAACAGACAGGTCATACTAGTTTAAGCTGTATTTTGGTTAACCAGCTCAAGTCGACCAGGTCAACTTTGTTCCCCACCATCTCGTCAATCAGATTCAAAAACCACTTCAAGCTGGTTTTAGTTGTATGTTTAAGCCAGTAGACAGATATCAGCCCCATTGACACAGCTCACCTTTGCGGTTCATTCCCATCTGCAGGCACTTGAGCAGCCTGCAGTACTGGCAGCGGTTGCGCTGTTTGCGCGACATCTCGCAGTTCTTGTCGCGGCTGCAGCGATAGACGCGCTTGTTGCAGATGCTGCGCTTGAAGAAGCCCTTGCAGCCCTCGCAGGAAATAATGCCATAGTGCAGTCCTGTGGCGCGGTCTCCGCAAATAAGACAAGAGCGCTGCTCAGCCTGGTCATCTGAGGGAAACACACAAACATACAGAGATTGTAGACATATAGTGAAAAATAAATATACTAAAATGTATACATTTATTTCATGCTAAGTATACTACAAATACATTTACATATTATGCACTTAATAAAAATACCATGCACTTGTAATTTTAGTGTACTAAACTTGTATATTTAAAGTTTGCTAAATTGGAACCCCTAATTTTATACTTAATGCATTTTAATTGTGCTGAAGTAGTGCTGAAGTCCAATTTAAGATATACTTAAGTATATCTGATTGTGCTAAAGTGTAACTATTGCAAGTATACTTTAGGTACACATTAAATATTTTGCATTTAAACACTGATATATTTCAAATATCATACAGTCCTAATCAATAGTGATATTAAAACATATTTTAGGCTTAATATTAAGAAACGTGCATTGTGCACAAGTAGTACTCCAAATTAAGTTTAATTACAGTACAATTTTCATATCAGTAAGTCTTAAGCGATGTGTCAGTAAATATGGTGATAGACTTGACTATATTTAGTATAAAATAAATGCATTTTAAATATATATTTTTTTTTTTACTAGGGTAGACATGTTTTCTGTGTATTTTAGATCAGTTATTTTGCCATGACTAGCTACCGTACATTCATTCATGCATTACAAGTCTTAC
Source organism: Cirrhinus mrigala (assembly GCA_036247105.1). Taxonomy (NCBI): domain Eukaryota; kingdom Metazoa; phylum Chordata; class Actinopteri; order Cypriniformes; family Cyprinidae; genus Cirrhinus; species Cirrhinus mrigala. The sequence goes on from CM070014.1 coordinate 17,799,703, forward strand.
TGACCCCAAAGTTTTAAATGGTAATGGTTTTGAAAGAAGTTACTTATATGCTCACCAAGGCTGCGTTTATTTGATTAAAAATACTGAAAAAAAGTGAAATATTATTACATTTTAAAATAACTGTTTTTTATTTGAATATATTTTAAAATGTAATTTATTTCTGTGATCAAAGCTGAATTTTCAGCATCATTACTCCAACCTTGTCACATGATCTTTCAGAAATCATTCTCATATGATGATTTGCTGCTCAAGAAACATTTCTTATTATCAGTGTTGAAAACAGCTGTGGGTCTTAATATTTGTGTGTAAACAGTGATACAATTTCACACTTCATGAGTATAAAGCCCAAAACAACAGCATTTATTTAAAATATAATACTTTCAACATTATAGATGTCTTTACTAGTGACATTTTATCAATATCCATCCATCCTTTCTGAATAAAAGTATTAATTTCTTTCACAGAAAAGAAAGATTGAATTACATTTGAACATAAAAGCAACAAAAAAGTTATTAAGTCAATCAGAACTATTGTTAAGAAACACCATGATGTCAAAATTGACATTTTTTTAAATAAATATCTTTTTAATGATCTACAACTTTCTTTTGTGTGAACAATTTTGTCTAAAAATAATATTAACCTATAATTTTTTCGCCTACTTTTCACAATTAAGTCAAAATCTGATGTATTATTATTTCACATATCTAGTTTTGCCCAGAAATATGTCAGAAAAGTTTCAAAAGTGGCATTACTTTCAAGAAACTTTCAACAAAATCTCCAGGTTTCATTTTTAGAGCTTAAAAATAATTAAGATTGAAGGACGTTGTTTCCACTAAGACAAACAAACACTGTAACACATGCACACACACACACACACCCTCCCCCGGCTCCAAAACAGGATCCTTGACCAGATGGGTGGGTGCCATGGTAACGGTGAATGGCATGGCCACGAGAGGAATGTGCTTGCTCACGGCGGCTGTGGCGTCACGGCTGACTTAACGAAGAAAGGGTTCAAACCGAGAGCAGCGGAAACACTAACCCTCCCTTCCTCCTCCCCAACTTCCCTGTGTCCCGCTCGCCCGCTGTCAGACCTATGAGATCAGCTAACACCGAAGCCAGGGCCACGTCTGCCGCCTAATGAAGCTGTACAATCACCACCCCTGCTCCTTCACAAGATTAAATAAACCCCACAGAGGAGAGAAACAGGGTGAGAATGACAACCATGCAGATCCCTGAGTCATTCTGTTGAACCGATTCTTTTCAAAGATTCGATCCAACTGATCAGCAATCATATAGCTTTGTTAGGCCCTTACAAAAATTAACCATGGTTTTATTATAGTAAAAGTGTAGTAACCATGTTTTTTTGGTGCATTGATTACCATTTGTATAATCATAGTTTTACTACAAATACCATGGTTACACTATGGTTAGTGTAGCAAGACCATGGTTACTTTGTGGTTTCCATGGTCTAACTATAGTAACCATGGTTTTTTGGTTTTATTTGTATTAAAACCATGGTTAATATTTGTAAGGGTCAAACTGAGAGGCAGAAAACAAAATCATGCAAAAAAAAAAAAAAAATTAAGTGGAACAGATGTTTGTAAAAAGGTGAGGAATCAAACGTTTATCAAGTAATAGATAAATCCCTGAGTCATTCTGTTAAACCAATTCTTTTTAAAAGATTCAATTAAACCAATTAGCACTCCAATTGCTTCGTTTGGGAGTCAAACTGAGAGGTCAAAAAAAAAAAAAATAAATAAATAAATGAATCAGATATTTGTAAAAAGGTGAGGAATCAAATGTTTATCAAGTAAAAGATAAATCCCTGAGTCATTTTGTTAAACCAATTCTTTTTAAAAGACTCAATTAAACCGATTAGCACTCAAATAGCTTTGTTTGGGAGTCAAACTGAGCGGTCAAAAAAAAAAGACAAAATGAAAAAAAAAGAAAAAAAAAAAAGGAATCAGATGTTTGTAAAAAGGCGAGGAATCAAAAGTTTATCAAGTAAAAGATAAATCTCTGAGTCATTCTGTTGAATAGATTCTTTTTAAAAGATTCAGTTAAACCGATTAGCACTCAAATAGCTTTGTTTGGGAGTCCAACTGAGAGGCAGAATTTAAAATTAAAAATAAAATAAAAAAAGATTCCCAAAAATGAATCAGATGTTTGTAAAAAGGTGAGGAATTCAGTTTATCAAGTAAAAGATAAATCCCTGAGTCATTCGGTTGAACTGATTCTTTTTAAAGATTCGGTTAAATTGATTTGCACTCAAATAGCTTTGTTTGAGAGGCAAACTGAGAGGTTAAAAAAATAAAAATAAATTAGACGTTTGTAAAAGTTTATCAAGTAAAAGGTGTTTGAAAAAAAGAATCTGTTTGTAAAACAGTCAGGAATTAAGTTTATAAAATAAAAGATAGCACTCAAACAGCTTTGTTTGGGAGTCAAACTATGAGATCAAAAAAATAATAATTAATTAGATGCTTGTAAAAGTTTATCAAGTGAAAGGTGTTTGATTAAAATTGTGAAAATGTCCCCCTTGGGTTGGGTTTCGTGTGCCATTTGCTGTGAACTCTTATTTTCTCTTAATAACTCTTACTTTTTCAAATGTAAATGTAAAAACAACTTAAGAATAACAATTATAGTGTTAGTAATATTTCAAGATTAAGATATACTGGACTGAAGCAACTTATGTTTGCTCGATTATCCATGCATCATTTTTAAGAAAAGTCATTAAATTGTATGAAATATGATCCATCAATCATCGTTGTATTGCATTGCATTATATGTTTTGATAATAAAACCAAGCATTTAAAAATCTTACTAAACCATATTATTGGGAATATAGAAGGATGACTGATATTAACATGCATTTTTATATAGGTAGTCTGCTATACAGGTTGATTTACATTACAAGCTATCTGAATTTAATCTTATTTTTGGTCATATAAATATGAGCAACCTACTGCATATTTTCACACAGTTTGGGCCTCTGAATGAAACTGAGGTGTTTTTTTACTCTACATTCCCACTGAAATATATTTTTTATATTATTTTTATATTATTTTGACTCAAGGTTCAATAAATAAAGCCTTTTTAGTGCTTATATAGCAGCATGTGATAAACAGCAGCATTTAAGTGAAGTAAATTAATAGAATCTAAAAATTAAAAACGATTCTGGCTTCTCAGCATTATAAAGATGACACCTTTCTATTTGTGTAAAGGTGGCAATGTAGATCTACAGGTGAATGAAGTGGAAATATCAGGATTAAGTATCACAGAAAGTCAAGCGGATCAACACAAACAAGGATCATGATTCTGCGTGAAAGAGCGAGGGGGAAAAAAAAAAAAAAGAAAAACACTGGTGCTGACAGAGAATGCGGCAGGGCCGGGGCTGTGGACCATTAACGGAGAGTTCAAGTCATAAAAACAGGGTCATGGCCCAGCGCCTTTTCTTTCTCAATATGAGAGGGAGTTCCACGGACCCGTCATTACAGCAGAGTCAAGAACAGGCCATTCATACCATCTGACATGCCTTTTACTCCTCTATAGGACAGTATGATTACAGTGCAAATGCTGCCTTTTCTTTCGGCCGCCTTTCTGTGGGCTTTGAAAGCGGCGACGCTTCAGTGTTTTCTGAGGAGCCGAGCGAACCGAGAAAAGGTCAACAGTGCACGGATACAGTCGAGGGTTATCTGAGTGTTAAGTGTGGGGCTTTTAGTCTTACTTCACACACAATGTTTAGTCTCTCCGAGGGTTTAAAGGTGCATATTTTGACTCGAAACGAGAGTGTTTGCTTACAAACATTTGAAATGATTTACAAATGAACTGATAGATGACTGATGAATTTCAGACAGATCACTGCTGGAGGAAAATAATCTGTGTAAATATTTTCCTTGCATTTTGTTTCATCAGAAAAGGCAGTACTTCAAAAAAGGGTCACAAGAAAAGCAATCAGTCTGATATTAAATGTTTGAAATAGAGCCTACCGTTCAAAAGCGATCAGTAAGATATTTTTTAAAGAAATTAATACTTTTATTTAGCAAGGATGCATTCAGTTGACCAATAGTGACAGCAAAGTCATTTTTAATGTTAAAAATAGATGTTTTACTTTTGAACTTTCTGTTTTTCAAAAAATCCAAGAAATGTTTCTTGAGCATCAAATATGCATTTTAGAATGATTTCTGAAGGATCATGTGACAATGAAGACTGGAGTAATGATGCTGAAAATTTAGCGTTGCATCACAGGAATAAATTACAAAAATGTAATTTATGTATTTAAATAGAAAAGTTATTGTAAACTGTAGTAATATTTCAAAATATTACTGTTTTTGCTGCACTTTTAATCAGTAAATGCATCCTTGGTGAGCAAAAGAGCTTCCAGAAACATCAAAAAAATCTTACTGACCCCAAACTTTTGAATGGTGCATTTGTGATAAAAGATTTTCCAACATTGTAAGGTTTCAATCACTTAAAATGTTTTAAAAGGCAATTTACTTGAATTCAATGCATGTTTGTGAATCAGTTCAAACAACCAGTTTCAATTAACTGATTCAGTGCATCTCTGATGTATTACATGTATTACATTTCAGGAAAAAAAAAAAAAAAAAAAAAAAAATCTGAATAAAGTTTATGAATTTAATTTTTAAACTACATGCATTTAAACAACATGTGACCCTGGACCACAAAACCAGTCATAAAGGTTAATTTTCTAAAACTGAGATTTACACATCATCTGAAAGTGATGTTAACATAACATTTCATTATTTTGCCACCAAATTCAAATTTTATGTGTGACCCTGGACCACAAAACCAGTTTTAAGTAGCACGGGTATATTTGTAGCAATAGCCAAAAATACGTTGCATGGGTCAAAGTTATCGATTTTTCTTTTATGCCAAAAAAAATCATTAGGATATTAAGTATCATGTTCCATGAAGATATTTTGTAAATTTTCTATCATAAATATATCAAAACTTAATTTTTGATTAGTAATATGCATTGCTAAGAACATCATTTGGACAACTTTAAAGGCGATTTTTTCAATATTTTGATTTTTTTGCACCCTCAGATTCCATTTTTTTAAACAGTTGTATATTGGCCAAATATTGTCCTACTTACTTATTCAGCTTCCAGATGATGTATAAATCTTTAAAAAATCGATACTTTTGACCCATACAATGTATTTTTGGCTATTGCTACAAATATACCCGTGCTACTTAAGACTGGTTTTGTGGTCCAGGGTCACATATGTATATTATTGCAGCTGTTAAATTCACCACTTGATATATTGGTCCATATAATTAAAAAAAGAATTATACCAAATTCAGCTCATATAGTTAAATCATGGTGAAATGCCTTCATTGTTTTTACCAGATTTTACTGCATTTTATTTCTTGTATTAAACATTTTTATTTGACATATGGTTCTTCTGACTGACAAACTTAATAAATGTCCTTACATGTATAATTCACTCTAAGACAAGACCTTTTCTGCAAAGTCTGGGAACCATTTGTAAATTATTTGGACCCTGAGATTACCAATATTACATTGTTTGGATTTCATGTACTTCTGAACGATGAGAACTTCTGCCAATATATGTTGAAATTTTGACTTTTGAGCTGTTTTTTTTTTTTTTTTTTTTTTTTTAAACTCTGCTTGTTCTTTCTCTTCTTAAGCTCCAAATAAATGGATGTTGTTGTTTTTGTCTATTGCTATTTGCACCTTGTGGAAAATCAATTAAAAAAGACACATGGCGAATATCATCAAAAGGCTGAATAGCATTGAGCCACTATATTTTAAGCCCTACTTGGTGGGTCTTGTGTCCCTTTTTGTCTTTGTCCCATTCGGAGACACTGGGTGGGTATATTCAAACAGACTCTCACCGATCTGTTAAATGGAGAATAGGAGACTTCTAAAAGCTTTGCGCTATTACCATCTGAATGACATTGGCATTGAGATACCTGCGGTGAACTTTAACATACTGAGAGCTTTACTATACTGGACCGTAGGAGTCACACATACAAGAGCTTACTGTCAGATAAAGCTTACACGAGCCTTTCAAAGCTACACAATGTCACTCTTTTCCATTTATCAGTGCTAAAACTGATGCATCTGCTACCAAGTCATAGATTGCTTGTGTTTAGCCAACCCTAATAAATGCGACATGCAAGATAGCATTTCTTGGGTGAGTAAATGAATCTCTATTGAGCGCAAAAGTCAAATGCATTTGCGTTCGCAATACACTTCGGCTGTGATTTCATACCTTGGTGACATATTTGTCAAATGGAGAGGACGCCCATATGCGGTACTGTAACACTGACCCTTCCTTGTTACCCCGAACCATTTGCCTGGAATTCCTGGCAGATGTTACGTTATGCAGGAGGCATTTGAAACCATAAATTATTGACCAGTGTATGTGAAATGACTGACTTCCTTTAATGAGAAAACACTGCTTCCAAAGCTGGCTTCCTTTATTCACACCCCAGCCTTCTTTGATTGGTTAAATTTGTCGCCCTCTCTTTCAAGTGCATGGCCACCCTATAAACCTGGAGTTCTCTCACACCTTCACACACTTGATCCCACAGCGTCACTTCACACTCCTCCGCCCCGTCTCACTCTGCCCTGTCACTCACATGCACGCTCCAGAAAAGCTGCCGGGACCAACTGCCACGCTTGTTTGGGGAAAATGTCAGCTTCTGGAATTCTTTTAAAATCATTATGAATTTGTAGTTTTTGTAGTATTTGTAGAAAAAAACAACAACTTGGAAATATCATGAAAATATCACCAACACAGCCCCAGTCCACAATGAAAAATAAAATAAAAACGAATAATATAGTGTATAAATAAAAAAATATATTGAGAAATTGCATTGTGACAATTATATCATAATACAACTATCATAGCTATCATAATACAACTACAGCTACTTCTAAAACATTTTCTAAAATTTTCAAATTAAATTGATTAAAGTCACTGATGAAATCAGTCATTTTTGCTGCATTACAATATTTTTTTTCTTAATTGTAAATAAATAATATTGGTCACACTTTATTTTAAGGTCCAGTTCTTGCCATTAACAAACCACTAACTACAGCTTTTACCTCCATAAACTCCTAATTTGCTTTAATAGAAGTACTTTATATAAGTATTAACAAACAGCCAATATGTTAATAACAGGCATGCTAATAAGTAATTAGTTAATAGTGAGAACTGTTCCCTCTATGTTAAGTATTAACATAACATTTCATTATTTTGCCACCAAATTCAAATATTATATGTGACCCCGGACCACAAAACCATTTTTACGTAGCACAGGTATATTTGTAGCAATAGTCAAAAATACGTTGCATGGGTCAAAATGATCGATTTTTCTTTTATGCCAAAAAATAACTAGGATATTAAGTAAAGATTATGTTCCATGAAGATATTTTGTAAATTTTCTACTGTATATATATCAAAACTTGATTTTTGATTAATAATTTGCATTGCTAAGAACTTCATTTGGACAACTTCAAAGGCGATTTTCTCAATATTTTGCTTTTTTTGCACCCTCAGAGCCCAGATTTTCAAATAGTTGTATCTCGGTCAAATATTGTCCTACTTATTTATTCAGCTTCCAGATGATGTATAAATCTCAATTTCATAAAATTGCTCCTTATGACTGGTTTTGTGGTCCAGGGTCACATATATGGTATTAAAATGTGCTAAGTTGTAAAAATGTTGCAATGTCAAAGTTTGGTGTCAGTAAGGTTTTTTATTCATTTATTTTTAAGAAATTATTTATATTCAGCAAGGAATTAGAATTAAAATTAAAAAGTAACAGTAAATAGAATTAGAATGTCACAAAGATTTGAATTTCAAATAAATGCTGTTCTTAGAGCTTTCAATTCAAATCCAGGAAAACAATAATAATTATCACCTTTCCACAAAATATTAAGCAGCACAACTGTTTCCAACGTTGATAAAATTTTTTGATCAACAAATCAGCATATTAGAATGATTTCTGAAGGACCATGTCACCAAATTTAAAAAAAAAAAAAAAAAAATCTAAATGGTCTTTAAAATGCATTTAATCAAAATATTTTATGCTTTTGATTCTGGGTGAAATTTGGCATTTTCTTGACTAGTTTAGTGAGATTCATTCCCTTATGCAATTGTTTACTCGTCCATCACAAGTGACTAAGAGGCGTGTTGAATGTGTGGCAGAATGAAACAGTCAGGTTTAACCATTGATCTGAATCTTTCCAATTGCTTTGGGCTGTATGTCCCCCACCCTCCACACACACAGGGCTCAGACCCCCCACTGCACCTATTAAAACCTGCATTGTTACCCTGAGGTCAGGCCGGGTTTCATTCCAAACTTTACCACAAGCAGGAAATGCAGAGCCTGCAGTTTAAACAGTGACACTGATATCAGTATGCTGACTGAAAGCACTGATAAACAAAAGTACAGTATAAAGTAGTGACATTTACATTACAAAAGATTTCTATTTCAAATAAAGACATTTAAACTTTCTATTTATTGTAATTAATTGTAGTTACAAGTAACTGATCAACACTGATCATTTCTTGAGCAGCAAATCAGCATATTAGAATGATTTCTGAAGGATCATGTGACTGAAGACCACAGTAATGATGCTGATAATTCAGCATTGACTCTCAAAAATAAATTACATTTTAAAATATATTAAAATAGAAAACAGCTACTTAAAATTGTAATAATATTTCCAAATTTTTACTGTTTTCACTGCATTTTTGATCAAGCAAATGCAGCTTAAAAATTTTAAATATCATATGAACTCTACTACAGTTACAGTAATAAAAATTTAAACTTGATATTTGCCACCATTGTTAAAAAAAAAAAAAAGCTTTTTACACTAGGCACTATTAACTGTCTACACTTTTCATGTATTTTTATTTTACACTAGCAACAATTACTGAAACTTTGATTACAGTGAATGTTTATAAGGATGCGCATGTTTTACGTAAAGCATCTCTGGCAGCCCAGTGGCCATGTGTCCAGGCAGGTGTGTGCGTCTGAGCAGCGGAGGATGGGAGAACAGAACAGATGATGGCAAACAGAAAGCGGAGGATGGGGAGAGAGAAAAAGACAGAGGTCTAACTCTCTGCGAGGGCTTTGTCTTTCGTTTCCATTACAATCAATCCCAGCTGAGCGGGCATGAGGTGGGGGGGGACTGTCCTGTATTTTTCCGCTCAACTCTTCCTCCTGTTTATCATCTATATGCACACCTTTCACTTCTTATAGATGCTTAGCCACATCAAATCTGACTATACATAAATCAAATGATTTCGAAAATCAATTAAGATCTAATTTTTATTGAACAATGCCAAGCCAAATTGTGATCACAGACATCCCGGTTAAATCGGCTTGTTCTCTATCCCATATGGATCTCCTCACCGCCTCCGTGGACAGTGTTATGTTAATCGTCTGAGATCCACACTTTCACAGTCATGACTAGCTCAGCTTTTCTCCAATCCAAAGCATGAAAGAAAGAATGAGAAGACTCTCGGCTCCCTCTCCCCCTTTGACCTGCTCACTGTAGTAATCTCATAACCATCACAAGAGGCCAGGAATTAGCATGTGGTAATTACACCGAGGCCCAGTCTTAATGTAAAGCAAACGATTCTGCTTACACAGACCAAATTAATCCGGGAGCTCTAAGAAAAGCTTTGTGCTTCATGTAAATGTGTTTTGGACAACAGTCAGTTCAGTTGGTTCAGCTGGTTTTCCCATTTTGAGATGTTAAAGATGCTTTCATTATACAGTACAGTTCAAAAATGTGGGGTAGATAAGATAAGGATGTATTCACAAAATAATAAAAATCAGAAATGTTTCTTGAACAGCATATCAGCATATTAGAATGATTTCTGAAGAATCATGTGACACTGAAGACTGTAGTAATGAGCTGAAAATTCATCTTTGCATCACAAGAATAAATTATATTTTACAGTATATTCAAATATAAAGCAGCTTATTTAAATTGAGATAATATTTCACAATATTTCACTATTTTTCTGTATTTTTAATTAAATAAATACAGCCTTGCTGAGCAAAAGAGACTTCTTTCCTATTATAATAAATCCCAAGCTACATGAAACCACCCAGAGGCCGATTATTTGAAACCTCGATGAAACAAAAGCGAAAATTTGAACCTCGCAGCCAAACGGCAATTAATAAGACACAGAGGAGTGAAGTTACATCAGTGTATTGACGTGTTCATCCACATCGCTGCGTTTCAACATCTTGGGCATTGTTTGGCCTCTCAGTAGCATCTATAGTTAGCTTAACAAAATCAATATAGGCCATCAGCAGATAAAACACATCAAAACCTGAAATATTTGCAAACATTACACAAGACACCGAGCCCTATTGATCCCTCATCGCAAGGGCAGATGTTTTTCTTAGCTTACCAGATCAGAGATCCGCTATCTGGGTTTATAGGTTAACAAAATAATACAGTCGAGCATTGAAAACGTGAATTATTTCATCTTAGCTTCGGTAAGTCTACAAAATGAGATATGAGACTATTTTGAGGCCTCAAATTTGTGTGCAGCTCATCAAATTACATACAATTCTGGTTTATAATAGGGAAAAGCATTGAAATTTTGTGTCATTTAAGTAGGGTAAATATCTAATACCAGAAGGTTTTCAGCTACAGTACAGGCTTCGTTTGAGAATACAAATAGATGCAGCGACAAATCAATGAAAAGCACTGAACACAAATATCATTGATGCCAAAATAACACCTTTGTTTATCAGGCTTTATGTGTGAATCAGCTTCACACATCCTAATGATCTCAGCACAGAATGAGCAGGATGGTTGAGTTTAGTGATGTACACTGCAAAAATCATTGTTTTGAAGCTGTAAATAAAGATTATTGGAGTGTGTTTTACTAGAATGTACTATTCAATCCTTCCACTTGAAAATTTCATGTTGAACTCAATGTGTTACTTGATGTTTCTTTGTAATAATTTGTGGAATTTACTAGCAAAATCTGCGTGGAACTGTTAATTTCTTACTCCTAAAAATACAGTTCTTTAGTGGCACTAATAGTTCCATGAAGAACCTTTAACATCCATGGAATCTTTCCATTCCATAAAAGGGCATTAACATTCCAAAAAGAATCTTTAGATTTTTTAAAAGTGTCCCTTACACTTTTTAGAAGAACTGTTCTATGAAAGGTTCTTTGAGGAACCAAAATGGTTCTTCTAGCTCATCACTGCAAGTACATGTTGATACAAGCTCATTTGTTGCTGAGCAGAAAGGCCGCTTCCTGAACAGGTTTTAGTTGCTAAATTTAGCCCAGAATGGCTGAACCTGTACTCCCTGATGTCCTCTGCTGCTATTGATCTTCACATCGCCTCAATCCCCCTCCCCCGTGTGTGTACGAGCGCACACAAACACCCCTCCACCGCAGAGGTGACTTCCTGCATGGAAGAGTGACGAATGGAGCCGAGGGAAAAATGCATGGAAAAACGGCACAGCAGAGACGAGAGAAAGGAATAAGAAGGAAGAGGAGACAGAGGGATGAGTGAAGACCCTGAGAGATCACCCCCTTCTGTCGGAAACAATAACAGGGGAGATGGGCGGCAGGAGAATAGGATTAGGAGGAGGAGGAGGAGTCATGTACAGTGGCCTTTCAGCTCCCCCACACACACACTCACACACACAATAGCGTTTTCACATACCACCCTTGAACATATTCACAAGCAAGTATAATACAGTGGCATTTTTGCAATCGAGTTACATTCAAATTCAACCACAAAGCCACAGCGCTCTCAAAGTGCCGCCCAGGTTCCTCTTGTTATCATAATCGCTTGTTAAGAATGCATAACAACAGCTAATGCTCACTGCCAATATGGGTTTTAAATGGCCGACACCATTAAAGGCAGTGGCTAATGGCTGATATAATGGCACCAAATAATATATCATATTATAATATAATATTTGTAAGTATTTTTTACATTTATATTTAATTTATTAATATAACTAAATGCTAAGGGTATTATCAAAATGGCATTTTTAATTTATTTTATTATTACAATTATTACAAATGCAATGGCACCAAATAATATATTATATTATAATATCTTTAAGTATTCTTTAAATTTATATTAAATTTATTTAATGAATTCATTTAAATAAAGGTATTTTTTAAATGTACATTTAATTTATCATATGTAACTGAATGTTATTAGAATTATTAAAGCATTTTAAATTTATTTTATTATTTAAAAATTAAAATCATTGTCTAATGGCAAATACAAGGGCACAAAATAATAGATTATATTACAATACAATATTTTTAAGTGTTCTTAAATTTTATTTTATTTTTTATTTTATATTTAATTTAATTGTAACAGTATTATTAAAATGGCATTTTAAAAATTAAAAGCAGTGGCTAATGACTAATACAATGGCACTAATTAATATATTATATTATAATTTAATAATAATTTAAAGAATACTTTAAAATATTATATTTAATACTAATAACATTATTAAAATTGCATTTTTAATTTATTTTATTATTTAAAAAATTTAAAGCAGTGACTAATGGCTGATCTAATGGCACCAAATAATGTAATATAATATTTTAAAGTATTTTTAAATGTACATTTAATTTATCATATTTAATTTAATTTAATCGTAACAGTATTATTAAAATGGCAGTGGCTAATGACTAAAACAATGGGACCAATTAATATATTATACTATAATATAATATTTTAAAGTATTCTTTGAATTATTATTTAATTTAATACTAATAGTTTTATCAAAATGACATTTTTAAATTCTTATATTATTTAAAAAAATAAAAGCAGAGGATATAATGGTACCAAATAATGTAATATAATATTTTAAACATTTTTTAAAATGATTATATTAATAATTTATCATATTTAATACTAATAGCATTATTAAAAAAGCATTTTTAATTTATTAATATGTATTAACTGTTCACAAGGCTGCTGTTAGAACAAACACATTAACTGTAACAGAGTGATTATTGCCTGATGTGTTTGCTCAAACCGGCCTAAACTGGCTTGGCTGATATAAATCACCAATATGATCACTAATTGCCTATACATATAAAAGTGTTTGTATATTTAGTTTATATATTTGAACTCTTACTTATCTCAGCTTGAATCAAGCTTGAACATAATGCTATATAAAAGCACCAACATGAAAAGCAGTATAGGTGTTCAATTAATTCTGAAACACGCCATTGAATCTTATTTGAAAAATTCTGAAACTACTTCATAATCCCTTTTTGGATAATTACATAAATGTGTGCTTTTAGACTAAGAAGATGTGTGAAGAATTTCTTGAAGCCGTTTCAATTACCCTGAAGGCAAACCGCATAAAAGATGCAAGGTGCTACGATTGATTTATTCCCAAACAAGCCTCTGGGTACTTAACTATTCGAATTTGAAGGTAAGATCACACCTTTTCTGAAGGCTGTTCACTTATCAAAAGGTGTTTTTTATGAAAGCACCTGAAATAAGCAAATGAAAGAGACACACTGGAAAAGCCGTTTACACCTTCCATCAGTATGTGAATGCATTTCACACCAGCCTTTGAGGAAGGTCATTGGTGGGCTCAAAATTCGAGTTAAAACTAACACAGGCCAGACAGAAAGCTAATATCACATTTACTCAGTAGCCAGCGCGTCTGCGTTTAACATGCGCTTCACACTCGTGTTTTTGTTAAGAAAACAAGCTTGAGGAACACCAGATGAAACGATTCTCACACGCTGCCATTTTAGGGGTTGGAGATATTGATTTTATAATAGTAGTTTTGTTAAGGAGTTGCTAAAGGGTGTCAAAGTCCAAGGCCACTCGATGACCGCTTTAAGATGCAATGCTTTTTGACCCGAATGATGTTTTCAATGATATTGCACCAGAAAGGTCTATCATCATTACAGAGCAAGCTGAGATACAATTATGTGGCCAAACTGATAAAATCTCAAGCACTGAGGGGTGAAGTTTGGGCTACAGTGATAAACCCACGCGGGGGGCGTTGCATGGGGGTTGTGCGAATGTATCGGGGGTTTAACCAGATGAGCGTGGAGCCTCGCTGACCCCCGCTCGCATCGCATGAAGACAGCTGCCTGCTCGCCACAGAAAACCTTTTCCAGATGGGCCACAGCCCGCATACCACAGAGCACACACACTATCGCCATAAACCCACTAAATACACAACCAAACTCCTGAGACAGAGAAAAAAAATGAGCTGGACGGTGCAAGACGGGCGGACGATGCTTTACAGAACATAAAACAGCATAACGTGCAAACTAAACGACTTAGTTGCAGAGCAAAACATCTTAATATGAACATAATATGACTCTGAAAGCCAAATATAGTTTTGCAAACCCAATCCTGAGGTGATTTACTGAGGTCAGTTGAATAAACATACCTAGAAATTGGTTACTAAGCTTCAATCCTTTACAAAATTTAACCATGGTTTTATTATAGTAAAAGTGTAGTAACCATGTTTTTTAGTGCATCGATTACCATTTGTATAACCATAGTTTTACTACAAATACCATGGTTAAACTATGGTTAGTGTAGCAAGACCACGGTTAAATTGTGGTTACCATGGTCAAACTATAGTAACTATGGTTTTTGGGTTATTTGTATTAAAACCATGGTTAATTTTTTGTAAGGGAATCTACATAACATTTGCATTTACAGTCGCATCCTACAGTAAACAGGCTTCCTCTCTGTAGATATGAATTAAAAAACAATTACTATGCCTTGTTTGGTGAATAGGCAATACATATAATTCATCATTTGCACTACAGACCAGTTTGTTTATGATTAAGATAATAAATGCTAACAACAAACAGCAGTTTGCAACATTAAGCAGGAAAACACTGTTTTCATACAGCTAAAATAACTAGAAGTGACTGACCTTAAAGTTAAAAATGGGCCTATCAGCTATTATGAATGGAATATTCCCAATGATACTGGGTTTGCTAACATCTAATGAACAGGATTTTGACGTTTCAGGGGAAAATGCACAGTCCAGTTCTTTCTACAGCTGTTAGCTTTAGCAGGTTTGCCTTTCAGAAGCATTAATTAGATGCACAATTAATCTGATATCTGCATGAAAATTGCTCTTTCTTCCCTTCTTGCCATTTTCTCTTACCTTCCCACGAATCCATCTCATGTCTCTCCTGGTCTCCCTGTCATCCATTCATACATGTATCCTCCTCAGGAACAGCGTAGGCCTCATGACTCTCTTTCCCTTGTCCTGCTCTTGTTTCTCTTCGTTCCCTCCTCTCCTGTGCTCTGACTCTCACTGATCCGCCTCTCAGCCTCAGCCCTGCTGGTCAGTTTCAGCCCGGTCACATGACCGCCGAGTTCAGGCCCCAGGGGTCACGGTGTGGCCGGAGGGCCAATGGCAATGCGGGGGTTATCTGAGTGGAACTGATAGCCCTATTTTACCCTCCTGCTGAACAATGCAAGCCCCCTCCCTCCCTCTCGCTCTACCTTTCTCTCGTTCGCTTCTTTCAAAGTCAGCAGAAGTGCACGGACGGTCAAAGGCTGCAAACCTCAATGCAAGGACAGATTAAATTGAGCTGTTTTGTTGTCAAAGCAAGCTAAGCTTGAAGCACAACAGCTAACTGGAAGCCACGCTGATTGAGGCTACATCATGTTATCCTATGTTGCTCTTTAGTGACGTACAGCCACATTTCCAAGTGAGATTCAGTGGTAGGCCTACAAGTAATTTGCACAAGCCCCATATTTGTACATTTAATCACTAAAGAACTAAAATGGCACTGAATTTAACTTTTAATTTAGCAGCAAACCACCAAATTAAATCATTTTTGGTTTTCTTAAAAATACTATGGATTTCAAAGTCTGCTTTGTTTCATTTTATTATATGCAAAAATATAAATTCACATTTTTGGGCACTATCATTATAGTAATACCATGAATTTTCATGGTCTACTTGGTTTTATTTTATAAAATAATAAAATAAAATAAAATAAATAAATATTAAGAAAAAAATATGGTCATACCACATTTTGAAACACTATCATGATGGTAATACCATCATATTCTATGGATTTTTATCATGGTATTACTGTAAAAATTAAAATACAATATATAAAATTAAAATTAATAATTAAGTTATTATTATTATTATTATGTTTTAAATTATTTTTTAAATGGCTCATAACTTTTTATTTTTGCACATAGACTAATAATTTTAAGGCTATATCCTTTTTTTTTTTTACTTTTCCTTTTAAATTATTTTTAAATTGTTAAATTAAATTGATTTTTATTTCTGCACGCACATT
Organism: Cirrhinus mrigala; assembly: GCA_036247105.1. Lineage (NCBI taxonomy): Eukaryota > Metazoa > Chordata > Actinopteri > Cypriniformes > Cyprinidae > Cirrhinus > Cirrhinus mrigala. The sequence goes on from CM070014.1 coordinate 17,816,037, forward strand.
TGTAATTTTAAGGCTAGATTTATTTTTTGTTTGCTTTAAATATATTCTTTATGTTTATATATATATAAATAACATATATATATATATATATATATATATATATATATATATATATATATGTTATTTATATTTGTTCATCTTTTCTTCTTTATTTAAAATATTTAAAATACCTAAATATTATACAACAACCAGTGAAAAACAATTTATCATGGTATTATTGTATAAACCAAAATACAGTATATAAAAATACCAAAAGCAATATTTCTTTTTAAATTGTTACTGATTTTAATTTTTGCACACACACTTATAATTTTAAGGCTATTTTCTTTTTTTTTTTTTACTTTTATATATTCTTTATGTTTTTATATATTTTCTTTTATATTTGCTCATCTTTTCTTCTTTATTTAAAACACTTACATACCTAGATATTATACAACAACCATTGGAAGACAATTTTTATCATTATATTATTGTGTAATAACCAAAATACAATATTTATAAAAATAATTTTTATTTTTCTTCTTTTAATAATTCTTTAAATTGTTAATATATATATAGTCTGTAATTTGTGATATATTGTGCAATATTAATTAAAATCTAAAATTAAAACAAAAAAAAGTGCATATTACTACAGAAAAGAGGTTGTTTTCCTACAGCTGCAACCTGTAAATTAAATTAGGCTGAGGCATGTTTTCATTTAACAATCTCAAATTAATATCATTTTTTAACAATTAAAATCAATAATAAACTAAAACATTTTAAATTAATATTAAATTAATTTCAAAGCATACATTATGGGTGCTTCTAGGACCCCAAGCCAAGAGAAGATCACCCCAATCCAGTTCAAGCCCGTATGATAGCATTAGCCTCTGCTAACGCTAATGATGCCCCCCTCCCCGAGCCACACATAAGAGGCTTTTCACATTCAAATGCAACAGGAGAGTCAGGAAGGGGGTGAGGGAGGAGGAGAGGGGCTGTGCTGGACTTTGTCATGTAGAGGTGAGGAGGGGCGGGTGTAGTCGAGTATGAAGTCGAAAAGAGGTTCAAGTTTCTGCTGCAGCTGTCGCGGCACGGCTGAGTTTGACCCTAAGGCTAGTGCTGACACATAAGCTAAAGGCATTTAATTATCTTCGTGCGTACATTCAGGAATCACAATGACACAGTCGTGCCTTTTGTTTTCAAATGCCTTCTCATTTCCAGACATGACTCAATAATATTAGATACACCCAAACATTAAATATTGACTTGGGGTCTGACCTCAAACAAGCAAACGCCTGATTTAGAAACCTTGACTGTTGCACATGCTCTGCATGGGAGGACAACAGTAAATGTACTGGATCTGGAAAGATATTCTTACTGTTTATACACGTTTCACCTGACTGAATTAGCAGAGACTTCAACTACAAAAATGTACAGTGAAAAACAGAGTTTTCACATGCCAAAGATAGATACTACAGTTACTGTATTAACAATCAGTTACCCAACATCAATAAAAACAAAGAAAAAAATTAAAAACAAAATACAAAATTCAACAACAACAAAAAACAAACAAACAAACAAAGCAACAAAAAACAAAACAAAATTCATCAAAACACAAAATAAACCTTAAAATAAATAAAATAAAAATATTTAAAATATATATTATTTAAAAAACTGAATTTAACAAAACAAACCTAAAAAAACAACATAAAAAATGAAATAAAACAAAAATTTGAAACAGAAAAAAAACACACACAAAGGAAAAAAAAAATTGAACAAACAAAAAAATTGAAAAAAAAAAAATAAATAAAATATTCAACAAAACACAACAGAAAAAAAACACTTAAAAGGTAAAACACAAAACTGAATAAATTAAACAAAAATAAATAAAACTAAGCTAAATTTAACAAAACAAACACAAAACAAAACAAAAAATTAAACAAAAAAATTAAACAAAAATTAACAAAACAGAAAAAAACCCATAAAACTTAAAACACAAAAGTAAACTATTAACAATCAGCACAATCTGATTGAATGAAAATGGAAAAAAAGAAAAGAAAAGAAAAGAAAAGAAAAGAAAAGAAAAGAAAAGAAAAAAAAACAAAAAACAAAATCTAAATTCAACAAAACAAAACTGAAAAAAGAAAAAAAAAATTCAACAAAACAGAAGAAACACTTAGAGGTAAAACACAAAACTAAACTATTAGCAATCAGCACCCACACAATAAAAAGTAAAACAAAACAACAAAAAACTAAATTCAACAAAACAAAATTAAAAAAAGATGAAAAAAAAACCCACATACTTAAAACATAAAAGTAAACTATTAACAATTAGCACATATTAACTAAATAAAAATAAACTAAGTTTAACAAAACAATAAACAAAAAACAAAACTGAAAAACAAAAAACAAAACAGAATTAAAAACATCAACCTCAAAACTCGAAAGTAAACTATTAACAAACAGCACACATTAACAAAATGAAAATAAACTAATTTCAACAAAACAATAAACACAAAAAAGAAATTAACAAAACAGAAAAAAATAAATAAATAAATGAAATACATTTCAACAAAAATTTCAGCAAAAAACAAAAAAATTAAACAAAGGAAAACCCAAAAGTAAACTATTAACAATCAGCACACATCAACAAAATAAAAAAAAATATTTTTTTTTTTTCCTAAATTTTTTTAACAAAGCAATAAACACAAAACAAATTTCAACAACAAAAAAGATTCAACAAAACAAAAACAAAAACAAAAAAAATCCATAAAAATAAATGTAACAAGACAGGAAGAAAAAAAAAAAACTTAAAACACAAAACTAAACTCTTAACAATCAGCACCCACAAATCAAAAACTAAATAAAGCAAAATACAAATCAAAATTCAACACCACAAAAACAAAGCTCAAAACAAAAAGATTCTGACATGGTTCGAAGAAGATCTCAATAATGATTTATTCTGATTTTATAGTAGCAAAAATAACTGTAGTAACTGGCATATTTGTGTAAACTGTGATTTCCATTGTAAATGAGTGTAAAGGAAGGAACAGTTTGGCAAAGAGAAGCATTCTGTTGTTGGCCTTGATAACATAAACATGTTTCGTGTGAAGGAAAGAATAAAGGAAGTGATATTACAGCACAACAAATGTTCCCAGCACACGACCCACTGCGATTCACAGACAGTGTCATTTCCCAGATTACCACGCAGTAATGCTGCTCTAAGAGGGTCTTCACCATATGCTCTCAGTCACAACCTGACCTAAAAAAGACCAGTCAAGGAAAACCTCAACAGGCTTTTCTCTTCGGCTCTGACAGGACCGATTTCATCATCTAAAGCGGATAGATCTGCTATATTAAAACTTCACTGACTTCAGTGGCTTCAGCACGACTGATTGCTTAAGTTTTGGCGAGGTAACCCTGTCACTAATGATTATTTTGGTAATCGAGTATTCAGTTGGTTATTTTGACGATTAGACTAATTGGTAATCGGATAGTTAATTTTTATATTATTTTGAGGTAATAAAAACAGACCCAAGATGACAATAGCCTTAAAAATTACTTAAAATACACAGCAATGAGATAATAATAATTGGTTAAAATAAAGTATCAAAAGCATGTAATCATACGGTTTTATTTAACAAAACTGTTAAAAAACATACTAATATATTATAAACAATAGAGCTAATGCACATTATGCATTATATCAAATGCCTGCAGAGGGCGCCAACGGCTGGACGATTGTTTTTACACTTTACTCCGATCTAATCCTTGTTCATTACTGACTAAACAACATTTAATTCATTGTCCACTTAATCTTTAATATCTGGCTATTTGTTTGGGACAGAAATGCTACAGCCACTGTCATTTCTTGAATATGTGGACATCAAAACGTGTGAACTCACAAGTGAGGGTTTGAACTTTTATTTTGAAATCACGATGAACAGTTAGCATATTGATGTATTCTCCTGTGTTTGCACAGGTTTATAAATGATTTACCTTACAAATCTGATGAAATGGAGGCACATTGCGTTCCCAGATGAATGTTATAATAAACCCAAGCTCACAACAATATGCAGAGATGGACTTTGAGACGCTCCACACATGTAAATGCTAGCGTTTACTGTGAAGGCAGCCGATCAGAGACGCACGTACGTAACCCACACGCACATAAATAATTAAAGCATATATATCACATATACATATATAATCGTAGCGTTTGTGAATTCACAATAGTATTATGATTTATTATAATTTTTAAATGAGTTTAATATATCCAGCCATGGATTCTCGTCATTGGAATGCGCCACTTCCGGTATTTGGATGGTTACTCGATATGGGAAAAATACGATCGAGGATTTTTTGTTGTTGTTTTTTTGTTATAATAGAATACTCGAATTTAATCGAGGAATGCTGACAGCCCTTGATGTAACTATATAAAACTCCCACTAAAGCGTTTAAGGCAACACAACTAGTACGTTCAGCCAGAGGGAAACCTTTTTCAGCTGTAATTAAAGAACTTAACAGCATTAGGGAAACCACACTGAGTTTTGCCAGTTTTGCCCAGCATGAGGCCAGATTGAATTAATACTACTAACCAAACTTCATGAATACACTCAAATCTGAATGAAGCTTGTTAACCCGAACCTGAAACTGCAGACATTTTAACCATAAATAAGATTATATACAAGATTCCCTATATATATATGTATCAAATTGTTCTAATACTTCCCCACACATGGAATACAAGTGCTGTTATAATGTGTATTTGTGAGTGAATCAATGTGGAATCATCCAAACAATACGTTTGGCTCCATGTAATTTGATGGTGTTTATAATAGGGTCATTCTATAATTAGGGGTACATTTAGAATTTGGCAATGTGAAGAAAAAAAAGTTTTCCTTTTTCCTAAAAACACAAACATGACCTTACATAGCTGCTTTGAAACAACCTATATTGTATAAAGTGCTGTATAAATAAAGGTGATCTGTAGGAATATGTGCATAAAATACCATCTATGTTTGCTACTGTCCACCATGTTACTTTTACTGGGTTACACAGTTGACATTTTTTTGTGTTTTGGGCCTATATTTAACATGGAAGCCTAGAACTACTGAGCATATGGTATGTTTAGAAATATATTTTCATAAACAAAACACATTTTAGTTAAATTGTCTTGTTAAAATTTGCAGAAATAATACTTGTGTAACACTGTTGACAGTCAATTAATCCACTCTTGACACATGTTTGCTAGTTTAACCAATATTAGGGGAAAGAGAGAGAACATAACTTCTAGTGTTTCATCCACGTACTTCTAGAGGAAATATCATCATACTGTGCAAATTATGCGAGAATGGGACAAACCATTCCTTTTTGAGGGGGGTTTTCTAGGCGTTTTTTTGGACACAAAACAAGTTATACCACAATAAACACTAATTATTTTTGAGGCACACACCCAAATGTCTTGATAACCTAATCTTACTGAAAGCAAAACTATGAAATCAATTTATATTTGAGGTAATTTTCATGCTTGAATATAGAGTAGAATGAGCAGCTTTACAAAATCGCACAGCTGAATACCAGGGTTGTATGTGATATGAACATCATCTTTGAACAAAAGATATGGCTTTTTCAACATATAGTAGATTTGGAAAAATATAATTGTGTACTAGAAAATTAAGCATCTGGGCTTTATATTGATGAAAATATATTAAAAATATACTTCACGGACATGACATGTACCCACAGTTATAGAATGACCCAATAGAACCAATTAAACCAAAGAATCAAGTTTGAATATTATGACCTTGATGTGTTTTCTCAAACTCCCTGGTGTATAAAGTGCAATTGAAACAGTCATATTCCCCTTATGAACCGCATTACAACAACAAAAGCATTTTCCGCCTCAAACGGCGCATAACTTAGTCATGTGTTAAAAGAGAGCCGGTTTATGTTACTCTCCTGAGTTTAAATCTAATTAGACTGGCTAGAGTAATTAATCTTATTACAATATTAACCTTGTGAGACTGTGCACCAAGTTAACAAGGGAGCGGGGGGTAGAAACTGGATTTTTTGTCTGCGTGCATTGAGCCGTCATTAAAGAGAGGATTAATACAACACGCAAGCTTTGGTCCGAAAGCATCCGCTGTGTGGGTTTGACCTTGGCTTGTAATTTTTAATAGGTGATCAAACTTGAAGAACAGGAGATTAGCCAATGGGAAGAGGCCATATGTCACCCTTGACCTTGCCGTATCCTTCCTGAACCTTCTGCTTAGCACGTGCAGGATGAATGGCATAATCAGCTGGTTTGACCTCGAGGTCAAAGTTGAGCGAAGTATGTTGCATTTCCTGTCAGCTTGTGCATGGACAGAGGCGCTAACATGGGCTACGGGTTGGCCCGAGGGTAGGGTCACTGTTGGGTTACTGGCAAAACCCAATTTCTATTTGTTACCTGCTAATAATTGTTTTGATGTAGCACAGTCGACTGAGGACAGTAGCAGAATCATGGGCAGTGTGTTTATATCCAATATGGACAGGTTATGAGTGTTTCTGTCATGGCTATGGGTAGTTTTAATTTCAAACTATGAGAGAAAACCATGAAAATTTTCTAAACATACAGTAGCATTTGTCTGCTTTAAGGTTGGAGATATTTGTGGGCTAGTGGTTGTCCGGTTAAGCTAAAATACTGGGCTGGTTAGGCCAATACAATATTCTAAGTAAAAAAATATATATAAATAAATAAATAAATAAATAAATGCAATTTAAAATCAATGTCTTTTATTTTAATACCTTTTAAAATTATTATTTTTTTCTTGTGATGCAAAGCTGAATTTTCAGCATCATTACTCCAGTCTACAGTGTCATGTTTTCCTTCAGAAATCATTCTAATATGATAATTTGGTCTCAAGGTACGTTTCTTTTTACAATCAGTATTGAAAACATGCTGCTTAATATTTTGGTGAAAACCATGATGAACCAGAAAGTAAAAAAAAAACAAAAAAAAACAGCATTTTTTTTTAAACAATTTATAAGTCTTTACTGTCCATTTTGATCAATTTAATGTCAAATAAAAGTATTATTTCTTTCAAAAATATAGATATATACATAAAAATATACATAACATATATACATAAGTCATTAAAAGGGTTAAAAATTCAAAATAAATTAGCACATTGCTTGAATAAATTCTCTTTCTTGAGAAAAGTCTAAGTCTAAAAACTATTTTTCTTTCTTTCTTTCTTTCTATTTTATATTGAGTTCAAAACTTACTAATACATTATTAAAATTTACATTTGTATCTGTTAACATTAATTAATGTACTGAGAACTAACATTAACATAAATGTGTTTATTAACTAATAGTAACCTAGATTAAAAAAATGTTCATTGTTAGTTCATGTTAGTAAATGCATTAACTAATGTTAACAAATGACTTATTGCAAACTTCAGTAACACTTTACAATAAGGTGTTGTGTTAACATTAGTTAATGTATTAACTATCATGAATGAACAATAAGCAATACATTTATTACACTATTTATTAATCTTTGTTAAATGTCAGTTAATAAAAATAGTCGTTCATTGTTTGTTCATGTTAGTTCACAGTGCATTAACTAATCTTAACAAACTTATTTTAATAAAGCACTTTAAATGCTGAAATTTACACAATTACATTTCTTAGTTCTTAACTAAATTAGTTAATAAATGTTAACTAATGAACCATTTTGTAAAGTGTTACCTAAATTTCATATCTTTTCACCAAAAAAAAAAAAAAAAAAAAAAAAAAAAAAAAAAAAAAAAAACTTTTCAACTTATGTAAATGATTCAAAGACATTCACAAAAATGTATTTTATTTTATTTTATTTATTTTTTAAACAGTTTTGTCCCATGCTAGCATTTAGTGCTAGAGGTCATGCAATATGGATTTTTAAATAGCTGATGCCAATATTCACCGAGCAGGAATGCATTGTAAATGGGATGTACTCAAAACTGTTGAAACAATACTTCTTAAATGTAAAAACTGAATTTTAAAATACCTTTTTAAAACATTGTATTATCCATGACAAGGCTGTTGTTGCTCAAAATGACCAAATACCGATAGATTAATCGATTAGTAGCTGATATATTAATCTATCTTTAAATAGCATTCGCCAATACATTGACTCCCTATGCTCAAATGCGAGACAGGCTCCAGTTTGGCTTGACATTTCCTGATCCTGTTTTCCCCCTTGCCCTTATTTCCTGTCCTCTCTGGAATATTGCTGTCAAGCGGTCAAAAAATAAATAAATATAGATGATGACACCAAGGCACACACTGTTAAACCACCAGTTAAACCATCCATCTCAAAACACATTCAACAGAAACAAAAGAATAAATGCACCAAGCCAGAACTGAAGAGAGAAAATTGATCTTTTCAAAACGCTGCTAATCATTCCATAAACTGTGATGTGAATGATGAATGAGTGACTTGAGTTATGTGGGGTCACGGCCACTCCACACCAGATTGGATTTAGGACGCAGCAGATTACATTACGACCGAGCCTGCCTTTTCTCTTTTCAAGGCTTTGGTTACTGATCGATCTCTGAAGCTCATCGCATTGTAACGTTCACTCCTGACACTACTGTTCCCTGCAGAGGAGAGATATGAGATGCTAAGATCACAAATACAGTATATGAATGACTGTGGATACAATCTATCTATCTATAGTATTGTATGAATGGATATTGGATTATAGTAACATGACAAATGACATGTCCATGAACTTTTTCATAAAGATGTTAGATTAAAATGTATGTATAGGAGTAAATATAAAGTGTATTTCATAAAAAAAAAAAAAAAGTTTCTTTCTTTTCTTGTAGATTCTTTAGTTAAATGCAAATAAAAACTGGGGGAACAAATTAAAGTAACCATACATGTTCAAATGACTTGTTTCATGAAGTTGTGCTGTTTTGACAACAAATTTCACTAAATCATTTAATTTGAGAACATGGTACAGGTAATCATATAGGTCTCAGTTTACATAAACCTTTCCAGACTTCAGATTCTTTGTGCTCATTGAACAACGTTATAGATTCAATGGGCCTCATTCATGAGACTTGCGTAAATATGTGAGTAAATTCTGAGTAATTTTCGCGTAACACAGACCTTGCCGAAAACTCTCCACCAGATTTAGAAATGCTTCGTGAACGTCCGATTTGATAGTTAAACGTGTATGTTAATGAATGGACCTTTATCGCACTGGAATTGAACACCGGAAGCGCTTGTCGAAGCAGTGTATCGATTCTTCCGGTTGTGTATATTTTTCCAATATGCTGTAATCACTAGTTGAATAAAAGCCTGTTAAAATGAGCATCTGCAGGATGATTTCAAAATCCGTACATTTTCAGAGACAGGTGAAGAAATATTCTGATGATTACTGTGCACAGAATTTTCCAAACGCAACGGAACCTGTAGTTTTAATCCAACGTACCGATCTGAGAAACCCACGGCTCATAAGCATGCGTGATTTCACCACACCGCTCAGTGCTGCAGTGAGACCTGATGAATAAGATCAGAATCAACATATTTATTCATTTGTATTCAATTTTAGTCTTTATTTTGTCATTTTTCATTCACAGTCATTTCACTGTATGTAATTCACACGTTTATGCCAAAATTCTTAATTAATACTCCAATCACGCTGTTAGCGCGTTATACTGTCTAAGATTAATTAGCTAAAATGTTCAACATTGTTATTTCTTTAAGGCAACGCCCGTGCATTCATTCATCTCTTTTAATACCGCTCTTACGAAAATTAACCATGGTATGTGTAGTAAAACTATGGCAATACAAATGGAAATCAGTCCGCGGAAAAAAATGAAATAAAATATAACATGGTTACTACATTTACTTCCATGGTAATCCATGGTTAATTTTGTAAGGGTGTTTATTTAAAATGTATTTTAATGTAAACAGGTATAAAATATGATGAGAAAAACATTGTAAATGAAAAGACGAAATTGACTGCAGCAGGTTAAATTTATTTATTATTCAGAATGCACATTTGGAAGAGAAATATATTAATAGGAACATTTCAGCAGGTGATATGAGATGTAGGCCTAAACATCCTCAGTTTCGAAATGCATACTCCACACGGACGTGCTCCCGCGTCATATTTTAATTCATCCCACACATCTCATCTGTGTTGTGTCAGGAAATCGTGAAAACTGAGGCAGTGTGTCATTGTTTAGAATAAAAACAGCCACGTACACTGCAATAACACCGGCGAAAGAGAGGATTCTCGCATAAGTTTTCATTGCGTTGCGATGGCACCGGAAGTGAGAATACACTGCTTCGCTTACCGGATATAGGAAGTGAGATAAAGGTCCATTCCAGTCATTCGTAAGTAGGGCGCTCGTGCACGCTCATTCACAATTAGCATAATCCCCGCCTACGAATTACAGCTAGGCAAATTGAGTGTCCAGGAACGCAGTGGAATATTCTGGTCTACTTTCTCAGGTTTGGCTCCAGTATAAAAGACTAACAGACCATATGCCTAACAATAAATATTCAATAACTTGTGTCCACCAAAGAGTTTTTAGCCAGCTGAAAAAAATGTCAGGCGCTCTTCTGAAAACGACCAGCTGGTGGCGCTTGAGAACGCTTTGGTGGTGGCACAGCGTTTTTCCAGAGAAGTGTTCCAGGGTCAAGTTTTTTTGTTTTTTTCCCCCTTTTTCTTTTTTTTAACAATGTTCAAAGAGGTGGAACTCACTTTTCCAGCTCCTCCTTATATTCTTGAAGAAATATATTCCTCAAATAAAAAATGAGACCATTGTACTTGTTTCTTTCTGTGTTAAAAGCAAAATTCACTATCATTAGCTGAGCCACAGGCAATATCTGATTACTGTGGAATAAACTTGATTCTACAGTAATTCGGGGAAACAACAACAACAAAACATCTATATTTGCTTTAACACAAAAGTCATCTTACCTGCCAAGTAAAATTTTAAAAACATCTTAGCATAAAATTGCTTATTGCTTTTTATGTGTGCATCTTATAATCACAGGCAGCTGTAGGGTATAACGGGGCAAAAGGCACCTTTAATATTATTTTCCTCTTAACCACTAGATGGCAGAAAAGCGTGGCAAAGCACTTTCCAAAACAGCAAATGTGTCTGATCCTTGACGCGATCCTTTACTTGAGCTAATATTTATGTTTTTAAAAATGTTGTAGATTTAAGTAGCAAATGAGAAACGCTAAAATTCTCGAATATATCTTAATAACAAAGGTCTCCATAATGATTGTAAAAGTATGGCATTTGGGGTAAAAAGCGCCCCTGCTGTTGGGGCTAAAAGGCACAATAATTAACATGATAATTAACAGAAGGCTGACTTTTTCATTTGTTGACATGACATGGTTGGATTCAGATGGTAAATATCATATATTATGTTGGGTGTCCATCTTACAGAAAATAACCATGTTTAGAATGAAACCATCATATTTAAAAACATGCTATTATTCATATATAATGAAATATCATTTGTTGTTACTACTATATTCAACTATGGGATTTCCTTCAGTGCTTTCAGAATCTTTATCATTTAAAATGATTTTGTTTCTGTATTTTAAAATTTTTATATTTTTATAAATCAATTTTTTTTCTTTCTTTTTTTTAGTAAATAAAAAGAAAACGAGAAGAAACAGTAGAAAAAGAGTGGAGAACGCTAATGTTGGACAGTCAAGTTTTTCCTCTTTTAAAATATTTAATATAAATGTATTATATAAATATTATATAATAAAAAATATTTTTAGATTTTTTATTTATAATTTATATTTATTTTTTTATTTATAAGTTTATATTAACATTTTAATGGCAGTATACTTTTTCTTTTACTTATCCAAATAAGCAGAAAATAGTACAAACTTTGCTAAAGTGATTGTTTTGAACAAGTATCAACTATCTATCTATCTATCTATCTATCTATCTACAATGGTTTTATATGTAGTGAAATAGCAAATTGTGTCTGTTTCCTATATCAAGGGGAGAAAGGACTTACTGATTGACACATCTTACCCCACTACGCCCTATAGTTGAGTACAAATATCTAATAAACGGGAGAATTTGAAGTTGTTTTTAAAGCAATAAAAATTATCTGAAGGTCCTGAAATAAAGATCAAAATGGTAAAGTGGATTTTGGTATAAAGTTTCATGGTGTGTAGAATATTCTGTGTGATGAGTTGGTTTTTTTTTTGTTTTTTTTTTCTAAATGTTTTTAAAATACCTTCTTCTACCTTAGCATACACTCTAAAAAATGCTGGGTTTTGACTTGGTTGGGTTAAATGTTTATTTAACTCAACTATTGTTTAAAAATCACTATATGGCTGGCTTAAAATGAATAAAATTAATTAAAAATTAGTTTGTTAAAAGTTAAATAATTAAAAAAAAGTTTATTATTTAGTTATTAATTACTCAGCTTTGTAATTAATGTTAATATATTGAACATTTTAATAAATGCTACTTTCCAAACTAGAAATAAAGTAAGAAATAGTAATTTTTTTTTAAGCAATAGCTGAGTAAAATAAAACTACCCAGAAGGTTGGGTTAAACATTTAACCCAAACGCTGATTTTGTCCATATTTCACCTATAGCACTGGGTTGTTTTTAACACAGAATTTCTATAGTGTATTAATAATTGTAACATTTTTTAAATTGAATTTAACACTCAAAATAGCAACATTTTGACAAAAAATAATGGAAAAGACAACAACAATGGTATAAAGCTATTATAATCTGTCCTTTAAAATTAGTTTTTCTTTTAATTTTGTATAAACCGTGTCAAAATTAGGGCTGGCAAACGACTAATCATGATTAATCGCATATAAAATAAAAGTTTGAGTTTGCCTAATATATGTGTGTGTACTGTGTGTAATTATTATGTATATATAAATACACACAAATTAATGTATATATTTAAGAGAAATATGTTATGTACAAAATATTTTTATTTAAATATAATATAAATTCTATAAAAATGATAATAAATACATATCCTTGTAAATATTTCTTAAATATATGCATGAATGCGTTTGTATTTATATATACACATAATAATTACACACAGTACACACACACACACACACACACACACACACACACACACACACACACACATATTAGGCAAACTCAAACTTTTGCATGTGATTAATCACAATTAATCATTTGCCAGCCCTAGTCAAAATATCTTATTCTGTTGTGAATGTTAATGTTCAAAAAGAAAAGGAAAGAAAAGAAAAAGTCAGCGCTTGGTGAGTAGATCCAGCAGAGGGCAGCAGTGAACTGCACAGAGATGTGTGACACTCCCCGGGCTGCCGGTGTCCCTCCCAGGCTTTGCTGCAAGCTCTACGTCAGTGTTTATTTGCACTGAGACATGAAGAAAGATACATTAAATCCAGAGAACAATACGGTTTAATTCTAGCTATGGGTTAGGCTTATGACTTGGAAGGAAGTGTTACCGTTAATACAGTTAAATAATGTGTAAAGAAATCAGGTGTTTTGCCTCAGGGAACTTTTAAAATGAAACCTCAATGAGTTCACCAAAACCGTGACTCACCAAAAGCATGATGCATCAGAACAAGACTCAACTTACTGACCGAAACCAGCACGTGAATGACTTATTGTAGTGCTCTAAACAACGGATTTGTATCAGTTCTTTACTTTATGAATCTTCTACCTCTATAGAGGGCGTTTTGGGAGTTTTGTGACAATGGTTTAAATTAGAGCAAATGCAGAGCTGCAGATGACTGAGGCGGTGCATGGTTAACCTCTCCACCCCAAGCACAGGAACAGCCCTGAGTCACATTCCAATAAATCACCTCAGTCAGGATTCCTAAAGCAAAGGTCCATTCAGAAACGCAACACGCCGCTGAACTTACTGACTCTAGGAGTCAAACAGACAAACACCTGCGCTGCACTGAGTGTGTGCGAGTCTGTTCATTCAGTTCAGACTCGATACTTTCAGGAAGCTGACGTGTCCAGCAGTGTGACATGCTGTAATGCATTGAAATTATGTAAAAATATCTATACGTTTAAAAAGAAAATAATAATTCTTAAAGTTAAAAAAAATAAATAAATAAATAAATAAATATATATAATATATATATATATATATATATATATATATATATATATATATATATATATATATATATATATATATATATATATATATATATATTTACAAACATAATTAATATTTTTAAATTAATTAATCATTATTAATTCCAAAATATTATTATGTTTTTAGGGAGTTGAACCACATGACATTTTGCAGACTAATCTGTTTTCCTTGTCTAAAAAAGGTCAAATTATCAGATATTTTTAGAGACTTCTTTACATTGACATACTGCCATGATGGTCTTTTCAATCATTTCCTGTTTTACATATTTATTTCCTGCATGTTGGCTGCACCACATGACGTTGGTTATACCGCATGACATTTGGTGGATGGACTGCAGCCTAAACTATTTTTCCTTGTCATGAAAATGTCAATTTATTTGATATTTTTAGAGACTTCTTTACATTGACATACTGTATATTTTTACAGTAAAAAAAAGGTATTTTTACAAATATAATTAAGAATTATGAATTGAGTCATTATTAATTCATAAATATTAATACGTATTTACGGAGTTGAACCACATGACATTTTGCAGCCTAAACTATTTTTTCCATGTCATAAAAATGTTAAATTATTTAATATCTTTGCTTTGACATTGTATAATTTTTACAGTAAGCATATATTTTTACAAATATAATTAATAATTATGAATTAATCAGTCATTATTAATTAATAGATATTATTACGTTTTTAAGGAATTGAATCACATGACATTTTGCAGCCTGAACTATTTTTTCCTTGTCATAAACAGGTCAAAATATTTGATATTTTTAGAGACCTATTTACATTAACATACTCGCATGAGGGTCTTTTCTTATCAATTCCAGTTTTACATAGCTATTTCCTGCATGTTGGTTGTACCGCATGACATTTGGTGGATGGACACTTTGCAGCCTAAACTATTTTTTCCTTGTCAAAAAAAAAAAAAAAAAAAAAAAAAAAAAAAGATCAATTTATTTGATATTTTTAGAGACATCTTTACATTGACATACTGTATATGCAATTAATAATCATGAATTAATGAGTCACTATTAATTCATATACATTATTATGTTTTTAGGGAGTTGAACCACATGACATTTTGCAGCCTGAACAATTTTGGTGGACAGACAAAAGTTTTTCAAATTTAAATTAGTTTTGTTAGCATTTTTATTAAAATATTCTTTTTTAATTATTTGAGAATGGCAAACCACTTCAGGTTTTCTTTTCAATAATTTTATTCTTTTAATGAGACATTGTTTTGCTTTGATTTGTTTTGCTTTTAAATATGAGATCAGGTCAAATGACCTGACAATTTTTTTTTTGTTTTTTTTTTTTTACTTCACGCCCCCTAAAAAAATCCAAAGTAATTACACTGATCAAAATTATAAACGCAACACTTTTGTTTTTGCCCCCATTTTCATGAGCTGAACTCAAAGATCTCAGACTTCTTCTATGTACACAAAAGGCCTATTTCTCTCAAATACTGTTAACAAATCTGTCTAAATCTGTGTTAGTGAGCACTTCTCCTTTGCCAAGATAATCTATCCACCTTACAGGTGTGGCATATCAAGATGCTGATTAGACAGCATGATTATTGCACAGGTGTGCCTTAGGCTGGCCACTATAAGGCTACTCTAAAATGTGCAGTTTTATCATACAGTACAACGCCACACATGTTGCAAGTTTTGAGGGAGCGTGCAATTGGCATGCTGACTGCAGGAATGTCCACCAGAGCTGTTGCCCGTGAATTAAATGTTCATTTCTCTACCATAAGCCATCTCCAAAGGATTTAAGAGAATTTGGCAGTACATCCAACCGGCCTCACAACCGCAGATCACATGTAATCACACCATCCCAGGACCTCCACATCCAGCATCTTCACCTCTAAGATCGTCTGAGACCAGCCACCCGGACAGCTGCTGCAACAATCGGTTTGCATAACCAAAGAATGTGGGCAAATGCTTACATTCGATGGCGTCTGGCACTTTGGAGAGGTGTTCTATTCACGGATGAATCCCGGTTTTCACTGTACAGGGCAGATGTCAGACAGCGTGTATGGTGTTGTGTGGGTGAGCGGTTTGCTGATGTCAACGTTGTGGATTGAGTGGCCCATGGTGGCGGTGAGGTTATGGTATAGGCAGGTGTATGTTATGGACAATGAACACAGGTGCATTTTGGACCTGAGGCCCATTGTTGCGCCATTCATCCATGACCATCACCTCATGTTGCAGCATGATAATGCACAGCCCCATGTTGCAAGGATCTGTACACAATTCCTGGAAGCTGAAAACATCCCAGTTCTTGCATGGCCAGCATACTCACCGGACATGTCACCCATTGAGCATGTTTGGGATGCTCTGGATCGGCGTATACGACAGCGTGTTCCAGTTCCTGCCAATAACCAGCAACTTTGCACAGCCATTGAAGAGGAGTGGACCAACATTACACAGGCCACAATCAACAACCTGATCAACTCTATGTGAAGGAGATGTGTTGCACTGCATGAGGCAAATGGTGGTCACACTAGATACTGACTGGTTTCGGACCCCCCGGACCCCGCCAAATCAGTAAAACTGCACATTTTAGAGTGGCCTTTTACTGTAGCCAGCCTAAGGCACACCTGTGCAATAATCATGCTGTCTAATCAGCATCTTGATATGCCACACCTGTGAGGTGGATGGATTATCTTGGGCAAAGGAGAAGTGCTCACTAACACAGATTTAGACAGATTTGTGAACAATATTTGAGAGAAATAGGCCTTTTGTGCACATAGAAAGTCTTAGATCTTTGAGTTCAGCTCATGAAACATGGGGGCAAAAAAAAAAAAGTGTTGATTTTATAATTTTGGTCAGTGTAAATAAATAATTAATTCTAATACAGAAATTAAAAACATTATTATAGAAGATTATTAAAGACATTATATGTATAAATTGCATTTTGTAAGTATTTTTTAACTGGAAAACAGCCAGAAACTCACCACCCCTTCAAAACAATCCACCTGAGGTGCGTAGACCAAAAAAAGT
Organism: Cirrhinus mrigala; assembly: GCA_036247105.1. Lineage (NCBI taxonomy): Eukaryota > Metazoa > Chordata > Actinopteri > Cypriniformes > Cyprinidae > Cirrhinus > Cirrhinus mrigala. The sequence continues at coordinate 17,833,179 of CM070014.1, forward strand.
AAAATAGTTGAAAAAAGTCTGCACACTTTACCAAAAATCACAAGTGAGATGAAAGCAACAAGAAATTTACTGAAAAAACAAAAACAAACCAAAAAAAAAAAACATGGCAAATGTTTGTCACGTGAGTGTGCGGACCTTATTTGAGTATTTCTTTTATTTTAAATAAATTAATAGATTCCCAAATAATAAGCATCTATTTTTTTTTTTTTTTTTAAGGCCAGCTTGCTCTAATTCCCTGAAAGTTCATAAAATGTATCTTCATCTGGTTCCTTAAACATGCAAACCTTTTCCTTTTTGAGCGTGGCAGTTGAAGCCATATAGTTTAATTATTAGTCTTTTTTATTACATAAATGCATAGTAATGGGAGTTTGAGCTCTGCAGGTGTTGCTTTTTCTTGGCACGGGGCAGCAACTGTGTTGAGAAGCTGCCAGGACTGCAGAATTTTGGGATGCATCTCAACTACTCGGATTCGCACCGACAGCCAACATCTGACTCAACACTAAAACACTGCTTTAACGTAATATGATAAATGTGATTATGACAAATCTGATGAATAATTTAACCGGCGAATCAAATATTTAATAGCCTCTTCTGTCACTAATAGTAGTTAGTGGAAGCATCTTCGCTCTATTAAGTGTTGAAAAACAGATATAGATTACTACTGGCACGATTAGCACAGGAAAATCTGCACTTGGCACTGGATATTAGAGCATGTCAAATTCAACCAACTCTATAACTCAAATATATTTTATTGTGGTTATGGTATGCATGTATTATTCATTTTCTGCAACATAAAAATCCAGATTTACGATGATATAGTTCATTTTAAAGGAAAAGCTTTCCCATAAAAATTGCATTTCGTCTTTCAAAACCCAGATCACTTGGTTTCTTTTAGGGAACACGAAAAGAGAAATTAAGCAAAATGTCCAAGCTCTTCTTTTCCATACAATGAAAGTGAAATCTTGTGAAAAATAAGTGTGCTTAATTGTACTGAATGTACACTTTAAGTGCACTTCAAATCTTAAAAGCATGCTTTAAAAATAATGTAGGGCCCTATGATTTCCGCAATGCTGAAAACATCGACGGATTCGTGAAATCAAGTCATAAAAACAGGATTTACTGTATAATGTGGAATGTCATGGAATTTGCCAAACTTTGAATGAATAAATCAAATGTACGTCAGTACACTTAAAGCAAAATGCGATATGGACTAGTGTATGTGAATATTAAGCTGCAAAAATACTATTTAAATATGAATTTTCTGCATGTCTCTGTGTGAACGAATGGCACAAACAAGCGATTTCATTTACTACACACATATGTGCTCCTGGAGCTTGCGGTGTTTTCATACATGTGCTTTAATATATGAGTACACAAACACATAAACATAATCTTTAGAACTGCCCTGAGGGTCACTTCACGAGCATGTCAGCATTTCTTTTGAGAAAAACTATCGTCATGTCATATACAAACAGAAACTTACAAGTCTTCACAGCAACCCATCAAAATAAAAGTGTTTTAACTTGAACAAATTGTGACAGAAATATATTACTTCATGTACCTAATGAAAGTGCTACTACTAATAATAAATTAACAGATTCATTTTTAAAATAACATGTACCAGAAAATTTTACCAGAATTTATTTACCAGAAAAAAAGTAAATACACAATACAGATTTTCTGATAAAAAAAAAAAAAAAAAAAAAAAAAAAAAATAATAATAATAAAATAATAATAATAATAATAATAATAAATAATAATAATAATAATAATAATAATAATAAAAATATTAAAAACAATTCAATGCATTTCATGGGCCCTTTTTTGTTCTTAAATTGTATATAATTCACATGTATAATTAAATATACATGTTTTGTTTTGTTTTTTTTTATTCAATTTGAGTCTAGGGAAAAAAAAAAAAAAAAAAAAAAAAAAAACAGAATCCAGACAAAATTAAAACAGAAAACAGATTTTGGAAAAAATAGAACGGAATTCATAGGGACCTAAAAATGTACAGATAATATAATATGAATGAAATAAAGGCCACTTAGGAGTACACAAGAAAGACTGTTTCTTACATTTACACTTAATCACTTAAAATGTGCAATTTGTGTTGACTAACATACTAAATTACATGTTGTCTTGATTATAATTTTAACTCTAGTGTGTTATTCAATGTTACATTTAAAATGAACACATTTTCATTGAACCATATTTAAAAAAAAAAGTTATTATAAAATTACACATGAAGATGTACAAAAAACAAATCACTCATGTGTTCAACTAATTGCATTTAATATAAATAAAAAAAAAATCAACTAATTTAATTGCAATTAACATGTCTAAGTGTCTACAAAAAAAAAATGTTCACACTTAAGTCTATTCTTTAGTTCTATAACTTAACTACTTTTTTAAAACAGAAATTATTTCCATTTATGATTTCCATTAAGATTTTTAGAGTACAAGTTGCATAAATGTACTGCATGACCTAAGCATGCTTAAATATAATGAGACAAGTAAAATTGTCGCTGGTCCTCATCTATTTTCATTGTAAGGAAAAGAGCAGTGTGAACATTCTTCTAAACTTCTCATTTAGTGCTCAACAAAAGAAAGTCATTCAAACGGATTAAGAAATGACATTGAGGGCAAAAACATGACATTTAATTTCTGGCAAAAACTTCTTTTGTAATTATTTACCGCAGAGATTTTCAGAATGATGTGCAATATTTATTAAATAAAACTGACATTTTTTGATCTGTCATGCAAATACGTAAAACTAAGGAGACAACGAGGATTTCTTCTGTCAGATAAGCGTTTCCATCACTATGTCAAATGAAGTTAAAAATGTCAGATGATGTTGAACCTTTCTTTCACGGTTCGATGCCGCCATTGACATTTCAACAAAGAACAAAGAGCCCCTAACGAATGAGCGAATTTACTGCAAAAAAACAAACAAAAAAAAAAAATGTATAGGGCATATCGCACCACGCTGATGTTTGGAAACACACTCGTTTTCACCACTCTGTAAACAAAGGGTTCATCACTTAAAGAAAAAGAGGTCTTAAAGACTCCAGAGGTCACAAAAGATCAAGCCTTGCGCATTCATGACCTCAATACATAACACTCATCCACATCATCCCCCATCTCTCCTGGACTCTCGCTGTCTTCCCTCCCCCTCTCTTTTCTCCTCATTGCCCCTCTTTTTCTCTCCTCCTTTTTCTGTCCAGCCCTCCTCTACTTGCTCCAGAACTGTCAGATCACATTAGCGCGTTTCACGCTCCACGCCTGCGGAAAAAACAGCCGTGAACCTCGCCGCAATTCTCTTGCTCCAGTTCCCTCCCTGCACTCAACGCAGCTAAAATACCAACATTATTTTATTCATGATGAGGCCCACACGAAGCTCACATCGCCCCACTAAAGGCCACAGTGTCGCACACCAACTAATGCAGAGGAGGAGATGCTGATGATGCAGGCGTGTAATCGTATCTCTTCCAACCCTCTGTTCATCCCTAAGCCCGTCTATGATCTTTAACTCCCAAACACGGCATCGCCGACTCTATATCTGCGATTTTCCCTGCGTCTGTGTATTCACTCGTGGAACTGCACTCAAAAAATTGATTTTTGCCGCTCGATCGGTTCAACTGTTATAATGATCTAATGCAACATTTTGTTACGGATTGATTTTTCTGTCTATTTCAATTTGTAAACTGGACTTTATTGACTGAATTCATTTATTTTATTTTGTAAAACTGTTTGTTTTGAATATGCAGCGTGACTTGTTTCATGCTGGTGCACAAGCGATCTGAATCCAGCTTACTTTCCTATAAATATTCACAAAAGGACTATAACAAATTCACACAGCCATTTTTTTTTTTTTTTTGCTGAAAGGCTTGATTTAATTGCATGGATATGTTTCTCTCAATTTACTTACATTCATTAAACATATTCATTTTAAAAGAAGTCATCAGTTAGGTTTTAAAAACCAAATCAAATACATTGCTGTTCAGAAGATTGGGGTCAGTAATATTTTCAAGAAATTAGTACTTTAAATTAGCAAGGACGTATTAAATTGTTTAGAAGTGGCAGTAAAGACATTTATAATGTTATGAATTCTTTTGAACGTCATAATTATCAATTAAACCTGAAGAAAAAAAAAAAACAAGTTTTTTTAAAAATATGAATCAGCATGACTGTTTTCAACAAAATAATAATAACCGTTACTTGAGCAGCAAATCAGCTTATTAGAATGATTTCTGAAGGATCATGTGACACTGAAGACTAAAGTAAGGATTATGAAAATTCAGCTTTGACTCACAAAAATAAATGACATTTTACAATATATTACAATAGAAAAGTGTTGTTTTAAATTGTAATAATATTTCCCATTACTACTATATAATAAATGCAGGCTTGGGAACATAAGAGACTTGGTTTAATAAAAGTAAAATCTTATGAACGGTAGTTTATTTACTATGAAAGCCCGTTTCCATCACTGAATAAAAAATAAAAATTGCGACTTGTTATCTTACAATTCTGAGTTTTTTCTCTCAGAACTGCATGATACAAACTTACAGTTCTGAATTTTTTTCAGAATTGGGAGTTTATATCTCATAATTCTGAGAAAATATCAGTATTTTTTCCCTCCCTCAGAACTGGACATTATAACATGCAATTGTGTGTTTATATATCACAATTCTGAGGGAAAAAAGGCAGAATTGTGACTAAATAAATAAATAAAAATAAACTGTGAGATACAAACACGCAATTCTGAGAAAAAAAGTCAGCATTGTGAGATTGCGAGAAAAATTGCGAAATACAAACTCACAACTGCAAGAGAAAAACTCAGAATTGTGAGTTTAAATCTTGCAGTTGTTTTTTTTTTTTGTTGTTTTTTTTTGTTTTTTTGAGAAAAGTCAGAATTGCATGTTTATATACCACTACTCTGTGGGGAAAAAAGGCAGAATTACAACATTTAAACTCTTTTTTTTTTTTTGTAAGAAATTGTAAGAAAATAAATTGTGAGATACAAACACACAATTCTGAGAAAAAAAAGGAAATTCTGAGATATAAACTCACAAATGAGAGTAAAAAAAAAAAAAATGAATTGCAAGATACAAACTTGCAATTCTGAGAAAAAAGTCAGAATTGTGAGATCTAAAAATACAACTGAGTAAAAAAAAAAATAATTGCGAGATGCAAACTTGCAATTCAAAGAAAAAAAGTCAGAATTGTGGAATATAAAAACGCAACTGCGAGGAAAAAAAAAAAAATTGCGATATGCAAACGTGCAATTCTGAGTAAAAAAAAAAATAAATGGCAAAATATAAACTTACAATTATTGGAACAAAGGTCAGAATTGCAAGATATAAACTCTGAATTACTAGTAAAAAATGAATAAATAGTGAGATACAAACTCACAGTAATGCGAGTTCTGAGAATAAAATCAGAATTGAATGTTCTGAGGAAAACTCGCAATTGTGTGTAAGAAAGTAAAAAAACTAATTCCGAGAAAAAAGTCCAAATTGTGAGATATAAACTCGGATTTTGCAAGTAAAAACAATTGTGAGATACAAACACGCAAATCTGAGTTTTTCTAGCAATTGTGATTTTTTAATAATTGTGCATTTATATCTCACAATTCTGAGGAAAAAAAAAGCAGAATTGCAACATATAAACTCTTTTTTTTTGTAAGAAATTGTAAGTAAATAAATTGTGAGATACAAACTCATAATTCTGAGAATAAAAGTTTGAATTGCGAGATATAAACTCACAATTGCGAGTAAAAACAAAAAATAAATAAATTGCAAGATACCAACGTGCATTTCTGAGAAAAAAGGCCAGAATCGCGAGATATAAAAATACAATTGTGAGTAAAAAAAAAATGAATTGCAAAATGCAAACTCGCAATTCAACGAAAAAAAAGTCAGAATTGCGGGATATAAAAACTTGCAACTGCGAGGAAAAAAAAATTGCAATATGTAAATGTGCAATTCTGAGTTAAAAAAAAAAAAAAAAGAAATCGCGAAATACAAACTTGCAATTATTGGAACGAAGGTCAGAATTGTGAGATATAAACTCGGAATTACTAGTAAAAAAATAAATAAATAGTGAGATACAAACTCGCAATAATGCGAGCGATGAGAATAAAGTCAGGATTGCATGTTTACATCTCACAATTCTGAGGAAAACTCACAATTGTGTGTAAGAAAGTAAAAAAACTAATTCCGAGAAAAAAGTCCAAATTGTGAGATATAAACTCAGATTTTGCAAGTAAAAAAATTGTGAGATACAAACTCGCAAATCTGAGTTTTTCTAGCAATTGTGATTTTTTAAGAATTGTGCATTTATATCTCACAATTCTGAGGAAAAAAAGGCAGAATTGCAACATATAAACTCTTTTTAGGGGTTCGAGCGCGTAGCGCTGAAACCCTATTGTAATTGTTAAGATTTTTTTTATTATTATTATTATTCCGCGCTAAAACTGATCGTGCAGCCCAAACCGTAAGGCCTAGAGAGCTGAAACTTGGTCAGAAGGTAGTAGTCCTCCTCGCTACTCAGGCGCAAAGAACCGGCCAAATCGGCCCAAAGGTGGCGCTACAGCGCAAAAAACTAACTTTTTTCGCATTTTTGGCCCTAGCTCGTACATTTTTTGTCGTAGACTCAAAAACTTTACATCGTTGCGATCCTTGGGTCAATACGCACAAAAGTGCACTGGCACAGATTTTTCGTACGAAGCCCGGTTTTTCCGCAAAATGGCGTTATGTCCGAAACCTACTTTTACGAACTAGTCCTAGGTTTTTCGCCCGATCGGAACCAAACCAGTGCAGAAATGTTCTCTGGACACTGAATATCAATAATTATCAAAAAAAAGTTGAAATTTTGACTCACGGTCGAATAGGAATGCCAAAATGTTCTATGCTAACGTTAGCAAATTCTTACATTTGGCTATAACTTTTGAATGGAATGAGATATCTTCACCAAACTCGGTACACATGTGTATAAGCTCAATCTTTGGTCAAATAACAAAAATTGCACAGCTCTGCCACTTGGGGGCGCTATAAGGTGGAAAAAACATAAAAATGACTTTAGCTATGCAATCGTTGGTCCGATCGACCTGAAAATTGGTATGCAGTGTCTCTGTCCAATGTGCCATAAGGGTCTATGAGGACATTGGCGTATCTCAAAAAACATGGCCGCCATTGGCCAATGAAGTTTGAGCACCCATTAGACAAGGTTAACGGAGGTCGATCGGAACGAAACTCACTGGGCATGTTCAACTCATGGCCCTAAAGGTCTGTAAGAATTTTGAAAGAAATCGGCCACTAGTTGGCGCTAACGAGTTTTTTGGCTCTGTAATCACGTGGTGTTTTACACATCCACACAATATGCATACCATTTGATAGATCTCCTCATGATGAACAACTTTGCCTCAAGAACCATTGCTGTCAATCAAATCGTTCATTAAATATTCACAAATATGTGAAAAACCTACTTTTGCGAACTAGTCCTAGGTTTTTTGCTCAATCTCGATCAAACCAATGCAGTAACATTCTCTGGACTCTCTAGATCAATAATTATCAAAAAAATTTTGAATTTTGTCCTTCGGTTAGCTATAACCAGGTTAATTTACAAAAGGGGTGTGGCCACATATACCCAAAAGCCTATAAAACCAAAACGAAAACTCAAAACTTTACGAAAATTGGTGAAAAAATGTGTCAGATGATTCTTAACAAGCATGCAAAGTTTCATGGAGATCGGAGCATAGGTGGCGCTATAACAGCTAAAAAGGCTTCAAAAACAAAATTTCTATGGTAAATGGCCTCAGATTGTTAAAAAATGCTCATCTATTCACACAAACACAAGATCTTACACTTACATTTGTATGATATATCCCCTCATTCTGAGCAACTTTGCATACCACCTAAAAGGCCTTAATGCTCGAACCCCGGTAATTGCTGCTTGCAGCTATATTTTTTGTATGAAATTGTAAGAAAATAAATTGTGATACAAACAAAAAAAAAGTTTGAATTGTGAGATATAAACTCACAATTGCAAGTAAAAAAAAAATAAATAAATTGCAAGATACAAACGTGCAATTCTGAGAAAAAAAAGTCAGAATTGCGAGATATAAAAATACAATTGTGAGTAAAAAATAAAGCCAGAATTGCATGTTTATATCTCACAATTCTGAGGAAAACTCACAATTGTGTGTAAGAAAGTAAAATAACTAATTCTGAGACAAAAAGTCTGAAACTCGCTATTGCAAAATACAAACTCAAATGCAAGAGAAAAAACGTTGTGAGTTTAAAGCTTGCAATTCTGAGTTTTTTCCCCACAACTGTGAGAAAAAAAAAGGCAGAACTGCAAGTTTGTATCACAAGGAAACAAGAACTCTGACATGCAAACTTACAACTGAGGGAAAAAAAAAAATGTCAAAATTGTGTGATAAAGAGTCACAATTACCTTTTTTATTCTTTATTCAGTGGTGGAAATGGGCTTCCATAATTTACTCATTCGCTGAAGCATGTGAAAAAATGCAGACTAGATTTATACATTTATGAAGAATATGAAAATGGTAGCTACTTGCCAGTGCAAAAATAACCTAACAGCAGTGGATGGTTGTGATGTTGCTGCAATGGACTTCAGAGGTGTTTTTAGAGTGTTGCTATGCAGTTGTTAGGGAGGTTGTTTACTAGCCCCATTAAATTATAATCATAATCATAAACTGTATGACATGGGTCCCTCCTTCAATGCAAGCCAATGGGACTCCTTATCATCTGCCATAAAATCATAAACCCAAACTAGATCCCACCTCTCCTCAACAAGCCACAGGAATGAGGCGTCATCATGATGAGCTATCTTTAGTCACATTAGTTTCTAATGAGTCATAAAACATGTCATATCAGTGTTCTATTTTTTCTTATCCATAGTTTTTTTGACACCAGTCGATTGTTTTCTTTTCATTCCTCCTACTTCCAAGCTTTCATTGGTTTGTCAGAGGAACGATACGGGCCGTGGTGTAAGACCCCCGCTCCCCTGCCTGTGATCTGCCTCCTGAAATGACAGGCTGGGCGCCTCTGTAGGCTCAGGGTGGAGCATAATGACACTGTGTGCGTGTCTAACGTTAACATTACAGCTCCTTGGCTACAGGAACTGAGGGGAGGCCAAGCCTGTTATTAGCTTTAGGACGTCCTGTAATCATAACTGGGCTGGACACCGAGCTGTCTGTAAGGCGTGTTACTTCACAGCAGATCCCAGATCAGATGTTGCATAAACAACAGCATAAAGAAGGTCACGCTACAGGGATAATTCAGCCAAAATGAAAGTTTACATCATTTTAAAAGCATATGACTTTCTTTTCTCTAAGGAACAAAAAAGGAGACGTTTTGCCAAATGTTCGCGCTGCTCATTTCCATACAAAGTGAACGGGGATTAGCTGTCAAGATCTAAAAACAAAGACCAAATAAAGCTTTTTGTTATATATTTATATCCATAATGTTCTTGTTTCATGTTCATTTTAAAGTTTTAGTAATTTTGTTGTCCGTTTTTGACATTTTTATTAGTTTCTAAATACGTCTACATAGTTTTTATTTATTTTATTTCATGTTTAGTTTTAGTTATTTTAATACATCAAGTTAAACTAAATGAAAATGAGAAACTGTGCCTTGGAAAATAAGAATATTTTTCATTTTAGTTTAATAAGTATACACTTTATTTTAATTTATCTTATTTCAAGTAACGAAAATGTTTTTTATAGTTTTAGTTTAAGATGCGTTTTTCAATGAAAACTGTAATACTTTATACATTTTGGCTGATCATTTACACATTTTGGGGTTCTTTAAATGCAAACGTTAAAAAAGTGGGTTGTTCAAAACTACCGTTATCATCTCAATGTAAACTACAAAAATGCAAATTTGTGAAAACGGTGACATCATGAGCATTACGTATTCAGTGTATTATAGGTATGCATGCTTAATGCGTATATATGCACAGGTGTGTAGTGTTTTTTTTACAAAGTGACATCGCCATCTACTGGCCTGGCATGCATAAAACAGCATTTTTAGATGCTTTTGTAAATCTGCGTGAATAGAGATCGTCAATGATTGACGATGTTGTTGTCTTTATGCAAAATCTTTCAAAAACGTGAGAAAAGAGAAAAACGTTTCTATTTTTAGTAACATTTTTGTCATGTAAACTTACCGTTAGTTAACTATAATAACCGAGGATTGCAAATTGATTGGGTTAAGGGATTTAAGGGAATAAGGATAAATAATAAAAGAGCTAGAATTTGTAGTAATGTATTTGCACATAATATTTTTATTTTATAACACATTTCATTGTAATCGTATATGATTAAATTGTTTTCCTGTTGTTTTCTTTCAATTGTGAATGAAATGAATTAGCGTTAATTACATTTTTAAAAATTCAAAATGACAACATTTGACAAAAAATAAATAAATAAATAAATAAATAAATAAATAAATAAAGTATTTTTTAATCACTGCGGGTTGTTTAATATTTACATCATAAAACAGTTAACAGTTAAAAATATTAAATGTCTTGCTATAGCCTAGATGTTCATGTCTTTCTTTCTTCAGTTGAAAAGAAATCAAAGTTTTTGAGGAAAACATTGCAGGATTTTTCTCCATATAGTGGACTTCAGTGGGGATGAACGGGTTGAAGGTCCAAACTGTAGTTTCAATGCAGCTTCAAAGTGCTCTACACGATCCCAGCCAAGTAATAACAATCTTATTATTATTATTATTATTATTATTTTATTTGTTTTTAATTTTATTTATATTAATTGATTTGTTTTTAAATATTTTAATAATTTTTTCTAAATTAATAAAATAAATTAATTGTAATATAATTGCAATAATGTAATATAATAATAATTGTAATTGTAAATAATAATTGTTAAAATAATATATAAAATGCTTACAATTGCTTGTTTGTCTTGTCACATTCAATTACTAATTCCATGAATTACATGAATTAAATACTTTTAGTAATAATATTCCTAAATGTTTTTTCTAAATAAATTAAAATATTTATATGAATTTATTATTAAATAATATTTAAAAACAAAAATAAAAAAATAAATAAATCAATAAATAAATAACAACAACAACAACAATTTTATTTAATTATTATTTTCAATAGTTTTTAAATATTTTTATTTAAAAAATATATAATTTAAGAAATATTTTATTTAAAGTGATATAATTTATAATAATATATAATATAAAAAAATTATATGCTGAAAATCGCTTGTTTGTCTTGTCACATTCAATTACTAACATGAATTACGTGAATTTGATATATTTAGTAATAATTTCTAAATAATATTTTTCTTAAATATTATTTAATAAAAATATTTTGTACAAATTTTACTCATTCTGAAAATATTTTTATTTAAAAAGTGATATAATTTATAATAATATATAGTTAAATTATACGCTGAAAATCGCTTGTTTGTTTTTTTCACATTCAATTACTACTCGCATGAATTACGTGAATTGCATATTTTTAGTAATATTTTTAAATATGATTATTAAATATTATCTAATAAAAATATGTTTACAAATATTACTAAAATATTATTATTTGAAATTGTTTCAAACAATAGTTTTAAAAAAAAAATACATTTATATATGTATTTTACATATTTAATACATACACACATTTTTCATCCTTTTCACCTCTTTATAACTACTTTTTTACATTTTCAATTTAGTGCAGCTGACGTGTGTCTCCTTCCATCCAGGTTCTTCTTGGCGTTATTAACGTCATGCGAGCTGTATTTTGAAGCAATGGGAGATTGAGTCAACTATCACTTATCAGTTTCTATAATTTACAGCTGATTGTGTGTGATTTGGTCACCATTCACTTTCATTGTATAGGCAGGAACATTGTATGAGCAGGTTTGGGTATCTGATTACAGAATTTTTAATTTTGGATAAATGATCCCTTTAACTAAACAAACATTGGTTTCATGTGTCTACAACTTTCTAGCACTTAGTTAAGAAAATAAACTTAGGCCCACTGCGCGATCTTGCCTCCAGAGGTGAAAAATGAGGCAGATCAGGATTTGTATTTGAGGGACTGTGAAGAGTTTGGTGTTGAGTGATAGTCACTGGGGCGTTGAATGGCAGTCGAGCTGACGCACTCGCTGTAAGTCTGGCATGCTTAATCTCTCATTCCACACCGTGACACGTAGACTGTGAGGAATGCAGGCGAACCTACATTCTCAACGACTAGAGCATGAAACTACAGCTAATCATGCAGCTTGAATGGATCTTTTCCAGGTACACATCCTGTCTGTCTGGAACGGGGAGTGCGTGTCACTGTAAGTAGAGAGGCACACCTGCTGTGGTAAAACATCCTGAATTTATAGCTAATCTTCAGCACGTGTTCTTTTCAGTCCACTACAGACAACACAAATCAGTGTGAGGTAATTCCTGCTTAACAGAAAACAGGACAACTAGGGTGGTTGCCAGGTCATTGTTACTGACTACTAAGGTGTTCTTGGTGGTTTTATTAGATTGCTAAATAGTTGCTAGGTGGTTTCACCTGTATATCACAGTCTAGGGCAGTGGTTCTCTACTGGGACTTCAAATGATTTAAGTTAATGCAAAATAAGCAAAAACAAACAAACAAACAAACAAACAAACAAACAAACAAACAAACAAACAAACAAAAAATATTGAACTAAAAGGTAATTTTTTTAAATTATTATTATTATAATTAATTTCTTAACAACTGTTTGTTTCATCTAAAGAACCTTTGAGTGGTCCTGAATATAAAAAGCAGCCTGATATTGAAAGTGTACTATTTCTTTTTTTCCTTTTAAATTACCTGGAAAACTGGAAATAATAAACCTGGACGTAATAAAAGCTTAAAACATCATGGCCATTTTTTAAAAGAAAAAAAAGTAATAAATGAATAGATAAATAAATAAATAAATACAATTTATTATAATGCATTTACTACTTGCAAATAATATTTTTAATTTTAAAAATAATCTATCATTTATAATATTACAAAAGGTAAAAATAGTATATAATATGCTTAAAAAAATTGCTTGTGTTTGTCTTTGCACATTCAATTATGAATTATATGATTTATGTAAATACCATATTTTAATAATAATAATAATAATAATAATAATAAACAACAACACAACAACAACAACAATAATTATTATTGAATGTAAATATTTACATATTTTATCAATATATATATATATATATATATATATATTAAATATATATATATATATATATATATATATAATATATATATATATATATATATATATATATATATATATATTATAATTTAAAAGTAATATATATGCTGAAAACTGTTTGTGTTTGTCTTGTCACATTCAATTATGAATTACATGAATTACGTGAATAACATTTTTAATAATATTTTACACTAATATTTGTATTAATATCAAAAATATTATAAATATAAAATATTTTATTATTATTATTATTATTATTATTATTATTATTATTATTATTATTATTATATTATATATGATATGATATTATATTATAGAATATATGTGATAGAAAAATAATATTATATATAATATTATATTATATATTATAATATTATTATATATATTTAGTTTTTTATTTTATGCTGAAAAATATTATTAAAATATTATTATTATGATTAAATATTTAAAAATAAATGAATAAGTAATAAATAAATAAATAAATAAATTGTATCAATGCATTTGATCTACTTGCAAATATTTTTGTTTAAAAAATACATATTTATAATAATATAATAATATATAATTTACAAAAATAATATATAACATGCTGATAATTGCTTATGCTACTATTGTCACATTCAATTACAAATTACATGAATTACGTGAATTCCATATTTTAAGTAATAGTATTTCTAAATAATTTTTTTTATTTAATATGATTTAATAAAAAAGCAGTAAAATATTATTAAAAATATTATTATTCTTATTACTAAGTAATATTTTATTAATAATAATAATATTATTAATAATGGTGTATTATAATATATATTCACGTGAATTCACTATTTTAATTCCCATTTGAATAAGATAGCTAAATTTACACAAAAATAGGAGTGCCCACAGATAAAATAAGAAACCAGGAAAATATTGTGGTGGAGTACGGGGGACCTCAGAATCAAAAATGTTAGATAGGACATATTTTCACCCGTTTTAATCACACACCAGAAGACAATTGTAAGTTAGATTGCTTGGAAAAGTAATAGTACACCTCTCTTCAACAAGCTGCACAATTTAAGATATCATTTATGTGTAGTAGTATAACACTGACCAAGAATAACAGTGATGCTTGTGACACAAGCATTATGACACATAATTCTTTATAAAGACATATACCTATAGCATATGCGACTCTATTTTCCGCTCTATTTGTTTTTCATTACATTTGTGATATGTGCAACAAAGTTACACAGATGAGAAATGTACCATGATTGCAACTGAAACAGCCCTATAAATAAAGCATCCATTTTCACGCTAGTTTAGCATTTCCATTTTGTTGTTCATGAGGGTATCATCACACGTATCTTTCAGGCGGCTCTACGAAGCGCCTGCTTGATCTGTATGCTGATGACGTGCTCAGCCGTCCTCGGTGCGCTTCAACAGACGTGTCGCAGCCTGTCGGATGTGATAGCGCTGGTATGCCACACAGGTATTTGTTCTCAACAGGTATGTACGATCCTCTGAGACAAGAGGAGACGGCCATCTGAATTAAAAAGCTAAATGTTAAGCGTGTCAATTCAGGGTCAGTATCAACAGGGTCACTCTATGAAACATTTTAAGCAAATTTAAAGCAAATTTTAGGGATAAAAAGTTACATAACGAAGGATTTGAAATATTCTAAGAGAAAAATATCATCATGAAACAACAGTAGGGTCCTATGATTTCCACAGTGTGGAAAATGTGGACAGAATCACGGAATCCAGTCATAAAAATGCAATTTACTGTATAAAATGTTTCAGAATGTGCCAAATTTTGGATGAATGAATCAAATGTCAGTACAGGTAAATCAAAATGCGATATGAGCTAGTGTCTGTGAATATCAAGCCACAAAAATACTATTTAAATATGAATCCTGCATGTTCTGCGTATCTCTGTGTGAATGAACGGCACAGACGCGCGGTTTCGTTTACTACAAACATACTGAAGTGTGCGTGACGCTCGCTGTGTTTTCAGACTCTGAACGCATAAACAATAAACAATCTCTAGAACTCCTCTGAGAATCACTTCATGAGCATTTTACTATCTTTTGTGAGAAATTATCACCACATCATTTTCTTCAGAGTCTTCACAGCAACCCGTCAAAATATAAAGTTTGGTTTAACTTGAAGAAACCATGCCAGAAATATATTGTTAATGCAATATATGTATAATGTAAAGATAGTTCTACTACTACTAATAAAATTATTATTAAAAGGTTATTTTTTAAAGGAATATTTACCAGAAAAAAAATAAAATAAAAAAAATTCTAGAAAAATTTAAATACACAACACAGTATTTCAGAACAAAAAATAAAATAAAATAAAATAAAATAAAATAAAATAAAATAAAATAAAATAAAATAAATGTAAAATAATAAAATAAAATAATAATAAAATAAATGAAATAATACACTATTTTTTTTTTTATAAAATCAGTTAATTGGAGATGTTTTTGATTATTAAAATATAATGAAACTATTAACAAATGGAACAAAATAAATGGAACACACAATTTGGTAATAAATAAATAAATATATATAAAACCTATTTCATAGGGGTTTAAAAATTCTATTTTTGTTGAACTTTTAACAAATTGCTGTTAAATTGTGCAAGTTTCATTATTTCAATTAATCAGAAAAATGTAAATACACAAAAGTATTTCTGAAAATAAATAAATAAATAAATAAATACATAAATAAATAAAACAATAACTATTTATTTTTTTCAAAATCAGTTAATTAGCGATGCTTTTGATTATTGCAAAACTAGAGGAAAACAGAATTTGGTAAAAAAATTAAAACTGAAATGGAGAAAAAAATAAAATGTATTTAAAAGGGCTTTAGAACATAATTTTTTATTAAACTTCAATTCAATTAACTAATTAATTAAATATTAATTATTATTTTTTAATTAACTGTCAAAACTAGAGCAAAATTAAAACTAAATTATTTATCAAAAAAATGTAAATACACAACAGTACTTCTAAAAAACAAGAAACAAATATTTATTTTTAATACAAAATCAGTTAATTACAGATGTTTTTGATTAATAAATTTAATGAAACCATTAAAATGGAATCCAGAAAACTAATGGAAAAAGGAATTTGATAAAAAATAAATAAATAAATAAATAAAACTGAAATTGAGAGGAAAAAAAACATATTTAAAAGGGCTTTAAAATGTAATTATTGTTAAACTTTTAATGAATTGATGTTTATTTGTGTCAGTTTCATTATTTCAATTAATCAGACATAATATTTTTAACTGTCAAAACAGAGTCTAGAAAAATTACAACTAAATTATTTATCAGAAAAATATACATACACAACACAGTATTCCTGAAAAATTACAGATGTTTTTGATTATTAAAAGGTAATGAAACCATTAAAACCCAGAAAATGAATTTCATAGGGCAATAGCTTTAGAAAGGTAACAGCATTGAATGTTTAATTCTTACAATCGTTGTGCTCAAGGATGTGAAACAACAAATGTCCACTTTTCAATGATCAGTTGTTTACTATACGAAATCTTGGTAACTGGGTTGAAATTTTAAGATCATCCTCTAATGAAATTTTTGCTTCTTGAAAAGAGGATTATGTCATTGACATATAAAGTTTTTTTTTTTTTTTTTTTTTAAGATATTGACAGTTTTATTTAGCGAGGATATATTCAAATGGTTTTTAATTTTTGGTTTTCGATTTCTGTTCTGAACTTTCTATACATTAAAATCTCAGAAAGCAAATCACAATGTTTCTCGAGCAGCAAATCAACATATTTGAATGGATTTCTAAAAGATCATGTGACACCGAAGACCAGAGTAATGAAAATTCAG
This sequence comes from Cirrhinus mrigala, assembly GCA_036247105.1. NCBI lineage: Eukaryota > Metazoa > Chordata > Actinopteri > Cypriniformes > Cyprinidae > Cirrhinus > Cirrhinus mrigala. The sequence continues at coordinate 17,850,279 of CM070014.1, forward strand.
CTTTGCATCACATTAATTAATTACATTTTAACATATTAAAATAGAAAAGCATTATATTGGTTTCACAATATTTGACTATTTTTCTTAGTGTGTGCACAAACAATAAAGACAAAATGCAGCTTTTGTCTGTAAGCAAACACCTGACGTCTTTGTATTAAAACAGCGCTGATGTATGAACACGAACACTCAGCCAAGACGTAAACTAGCACAGGCAGAGAAGCTGTACATAAATACTTGATTGTTTTGGTCTTCTGCTCTAGAGAAATAATGCTACAACATTATGCTGTTTGTGAGCAAAGTCTTTAACATGTCAAACAGCGATACGCACTAGCATAGACCTCTGTATATTTAGCATTTTATTGCGTGCTCTCTATGGAAATGAAAAAACAAACACGTATAACGGGCGCTTAATCGGAAGGCGAACGTCAACAGCTATAAACATGACTCACAAAACGGCTACGGCAGTCATTAGTTGCGCATAACATGTTTGCATTTTGACCCTGGCACTGACCCCATTATTTGTTCCCCAGAGAAATATGAATATACACACAGATTTCATGAGCGAATGCTCATTTAACTTGGCAGGGTGATTAGCACGCCGGGCGGCACCGGAGAGAGGGGATATGTAAACACAGTTGGATCAGCACCCCCCTCCTCCTTTCTTTCCTCTTCCCTTCACAGTCATCAGAGCCCAGCCTGTGGGCCCGGCCTGACCCCCTTCCATATATTAATCCCAAGGCTACTGTCCTGTCCACTGGGTGGTCATAGCGTATGACAACGCAGCGCACTGTCGAACCTCATATGCCAGGAATAACTCAGCCTTACAAGGCAAAATGTGGAGTGAAGAGGGGGGGGGGATAAAACAGAATTAGGCCACAGCTGTTTAGGTCTGTAGGCAAAAAATTAGTCTCAATATGTCAAAGAATATTACATCAAATAAAGGGCCGGCCGCGTGCTGCCCCGCTTTGCTGTCGTATATATGCAGGACGCAGCAGTGCTGTTCTCACACCGCTTTGTGTGTTTGTTTGCGCATACATGTTATTCTTTAATCGCTGAGCCTCTGTTTTTATGCTAACTGGGAAAAAGGATATGTTGGGAGGGGGAATTACAGATATATAAATGTTTGCTAAGGCAAAGATATTGAAATAGCACCTAATAAATGTCAACTTCAAGACTATTTGTGCTACTGACATGAATGATGCATCAAATCACATGGTTTGTTAAAGGAACACTCCACTTTTTTTTTGAAAATAGGCATTTTCCAACTCCCCTATACACTGTAAAAAATAAAAAAACATAATTTGTTGAGTCAGCTTAAAATAATTTGTTACCCTGCTGCCTTAAAATTTTAAGTTCAGTCAACTAAAATAAGTTTAGTCAACTTGAAATGTTAAGTTGTACTAAGTAACAACTTAGATATTTGCGTTTGCTGAACTTAACAGATGGGTAAGTAACCCAGCTGCCTTAAAATTTTAAGTTGAATCAACTCAAATATCTAAGTTGCCACTTAGTATAAATTAACATTTCCAGCTGAATAAACTTTTTTTTGAGTTGACTGAACTCAAAATTTGAAGGCAGCCAGGTTACAAATTATTTTAAGTTGACTCAACAAATTGTTTTGTTTTTTTACAGTGTAGAGTTAAACAGTTGAGTTTTACCGTTTTCGAATCCATTCAGTCGATCTTCGGGTCCGCCGGTAGCACTTTTAGCATAGCTTAGCATAGATCATTGAATCTGATTATACTCTCATTCCGGCGTAATAATCAAGGAACTTTGCTGCCGTACCATGGGTGCAGCAGGCGCAATGATATTACGCAGCCGTCAACTCTGCCGGCTGGAACTCTGCATCTACACAAACTTAGTGCCGGTCACTTTCAGGCGCTGCATAATATCATTGCGCCTGCTGCACCCATGGTACGGCAGCAAAGTTCCTTGGTTATTACGCCGGAATGAGAGTATAGTTCCTAGCCATATCGACCGAGAAAATCACAACTTTTCAAATTCCGTCAGTCTTAGCTCACGATGTAACTACAGAAGAGTCAAGTTTTAAATAGGAAAAATATCGTCATTATATATAGTCTATTTTGAACGAGATGCTAACAGTCCAATCAGATTTGATAATCTATGCTAGGCTATGCTAAAAGTGCTACCGCCAGACCCGGAGATAGACCGAATGGATTCGAAAACGGTAAAACTCAACCTTTTAACTCTAGGGGTGTTGAACAATGAGCCTATTTTCAGAAAAAGTGGAGTGTTCCTTTAAGAAAAGAAAAATTTAATTGCACACATACAACGATGGTGGAATATGCAGAAAAACAGCAACTCTTTTTCTGCATATTTCCTTTTTACACATACTTAAAGGGATAGTTCAAAATAAAAATCACCCCATGATTTGCTCACCCTCAATCCATCCTAGGTGTATATGATTTTGTTCTTTCAGATATATTAAAAAATGTCCTGGCTCTTCTAAGCTTTATAATGGCAGTGAATGGCTGTCGAATTTTTGAAGCCCAATAAAGTGCATCCATCCATCATAAATGTGCTTCACACGGCTCCGGAGGGTTAGTAAAGGCCTTCTGTAGTAAATGAATGCATTTAAAGAAGTTCACTTCCAGAACAAAAATTTACAGAAAATTTACTCCCCCCCTAGTCATCCAAGATGTTCAGGTCTTTCTTTCTTTCTTCAGTCATAAAGAAATCATGTTTTCTGAGGAAAACATTTCAGGATTTCTCTCCATATAATGGACTGCTATGGTGCCCCGAGTTTAAACTTCCAAAATGCAGTTTAAATGCAGCTTCAAATGGCTCTAAATGATCCCAGTCAAGGAAGAAGGGTCTTATCTACTGAAACAAGTTTTTTTTTTCAAAAAAAAAAAAAAAAAAAAAATTACAATTTATATACTTTTTAATCTCAAATGCTCTTCTTGTCTAACTTTGCGTGTACTCTGTGTAATCTGGGTCAATACAGTTAGTGTATGTCGAAAAAATCTCATCTCATTTTTTTCCCCCACCTCAAAATAATCCTACATTGCTGTTTTAACTTTTCGTTTTGTAAAGGGCATTTGATCTTTGCAAGTTCACTTTTTAAACACTGGGTCGGTACTTCTGCAGCGATGTAGGATGATTTTGAAGTTGGAGGAGAAAATGAAATAGGAGTTTTTCGACATACCCTAACTGTCTTGAACCGAAATACGTAAAGCTAGACAACAAGAGCACTGGAGGTTAAAAAAAGTATATAATTTTTATATCAATTTTTTTTAGAAAATAACTGGTTGTTTTGCTAGATAAGACCCTTCTTCCTCAGCTGGGATCATTTAGAGCCATTTGAAGCCGCATTTAAACTGCATTTTGGCATTTTGCGGTGTGCAGTGGTGTTCTGAAATGAGGCAAAGGGTTTTTTTTTCTCCTTTTTTTAAATATTCTTAATAATATTATTATTATTTTTTTTAATCGTAACAAGGCAGTAACAATTTAAACTATATTTTTATTTGTGAACTTTTGTTCAGCTATTATTTTTAGCAGTTAACTTGTAACTATGTTTTAAATGTTTTGGATCATCAGTCATGGAAGCTAAGATGCATAGAAAGTAAATTTTTAGTTAAAAACAGAGTCATGTAAACACATCCTTAACTCAATTACATACAAATTAAATACACACAAAGCAATGACTTTAAAGGCAGGCACTGCTCACAAAAAAAAAAAAAAAAAACTCTATTAAACTTAAGGTTTAAAGAGTAAAGAACTTATTGTGAAACAGCAAGCAAGTATATTTCTAGCAAGTGGTAGAAATATACTATAGCACCAATTTGGAAAACTAAACTTTTGAGCAAAAACAATGAACAAAACAATGTCAGTGCTAATGCATAACGTCAACATCAGTTAGTATGACTAAGAGGAACTATCATGATATATATCCTTTAGAGGCTTATCACACAAACTGACATGACTGTGGCAAAACAAGTTTTTGTTGTCTGAACAAGAATTTCTGTAGGCTGCACGACTTATTGGGCCTTTTAGAAGGAACAGGTCACCTTTAAAAAAACAAACCAAAAAAAAGAAAACACACACACACACACACACACACACACACACACAACATCTGTCGCTATTTATTCACCCTCATCTTGTTCTGAATCCATTTTCTGTGGAACATTTTTAAATATTCTGTTTAATATTTTTAAATGTAAACACTGCTTTGTGCTTTTGATCGCTTTAAGAAACAAACAAAAATGAAGTTCATTCACTGACAATTTTCCCCTTATGCCAAAACTAACAAATGTCAAATGAGCTAACAATTCAATATGGCATTGAGGAGTGGAAGATTCTGGGTTTTCTTTACACAAATACAACATGTTTAAGTCTTCAGAAGACACTTTCCATCTTAAATAAACACTAAAATGAATAAAACACCAACCATTTTTGTTCCTTTTCACAAACATTATAAATACAGGGCAATTAATACACTTATTTTTAGATGATTCCTTGCACAATACTATGCTATGACCTCAAAACACTTGTGCATGATTTATAAACGAATACATTTTGACGTCTGTATCACATAACTAGTTCCAGGTATGAGTTAGGCCAGTCACAGCCATCCAGAAAAGAGCTCAAAGCTTCATAGAAGGAAGGTAGAACGTTTTTATCTCTCATGTGCCTTTGTTAACATTATCGGTGGTGGTACATTCATTTCAAATGCGATTTTATCACCACACACCAGGCATTTAATGTTTAGACCTGCTATACGTGCCCTAGTTATGTCTAACGGTTTTGGAGAAAACTGAACATATTTATTTAGCACCAGACATTGGACATTTTCTTTAAAAGTGCCATACCGCAATATCATTACGCAAAAATGTGTCACTGGGCTGTTAAATAAACACACATCTACAATTGAGAGAAAAACAATATTGCTCTAGTCAGGGCTCTGTACCAGTTCAAGAAACGAAAACTGGAAACAAATGGAATTTTCACCGGAACAGAACCAGAAAGAGAAACCAAATCAAATTTTATAGTTCCGAACAGAATCTAATTTGAAATGACCATAAACCGGTTAATAACGTTATTTTACTGTTCCATTTAATTTATGAAATTTGCTGTCAACCAATCAAGAATTTAAGTAGTACGACCTATGCAAATATGAGCTGTCGCATCCAACGAGTGAAATGCCCGTGCTCAGCTGTGAACTCATCGGTATGTTGCAATGTATGTGTAATGACAGTGTAAGATGGATTCAACAAATCGCACGCACCTGCAGCACTTGTGTGAAGAAAAAACAGAATAAAACTATAGGCTTACATAAAAAGGGATATATAGGCCTATACACTAAATATTCCACTTAAATCATTGACAGATTAACAAAACGAAAGAAAAAAAAATCTGCTGAGTTTCGGTTTATTGTAACGCAATCAAAAGTTCACGAAAAGGAAAACGAGATGGGAGAAAGTAAGCTAGTTTTCTTTATTTTGCAAAAGCTTACAGTTTTGAATGATATCTTGCTTCTATCTGTATATCCAGCCAGCGCTGCTATGCAGCGCCGCGCCGGCGCCTCACGCACACACAGACACAACATATTTTTGTCACACTGAAGTCCACTTCCAGAACAACAATTTACAGATAAAGTACTCACCCTCTTGTCATCCAAGATGTTCATGTCTTTCTTTCTTCAGTTGTAAAAATTTTTTTTGAGGAAAACATGGATTTTTCTCCATATAATGGACTGATATGGTGCCCCGAGTTTGAACGTCCAAAATGCAGTTTAAAAGCGGCTTCAAACGATCCCAAATGCGGTTGTAAACGATCCCAGCCAAGGATGAAGGGTCTTCTCTAGCAAAACGATCTGTTATTTTCATTAAAAATAATACAATCTATATACTTTTTAATCCCAAACACTCGTCTTGCCTTGCTCTCCCTGAACTCTGTGTATTCTGGCTCATGACAGTTAGGGTATGTCGAAAAACTCTGATCGTATTTTCTCCCTCAACTTCAAAAATCATTTCAAAATCATCCTACATCACTGCAGAAGTACCGACACAGTCTTTGCAAAGTGAACATGCAAAGAAGATCAAACACCACTAACTAGAAAGGTAAAACAGCGATATATGTATCTCTATAAATAGAGTTTTTCGACATACCCTAACTGTCTTGAGCCAGAATACACTGAGCCCAGGGAGAGCGAGACAAGACGAGCGTTTGACATTAAAAAGTATAAAAATTGTATTATTTTTATGAAAATAACCGATCGTTTCGCTAGATAAGACCTTTCTTCCTCGGCTGGGATCATTTACAACCGCATCTAAACTACATGTTGGAAGTTCAAAATCGGGGCACCATATCAGTCCATTATATGGAGAAAAATCCTGAAATGTTTTTCTCAAAAAACACTATTTCTTAACAACTGAAGAAAGAAAGACATGAACATCTTGGATGACAAGGGGGTGAGTACATTATCTTTAAATTGTTGTTCTGGAAGTGGACTTCTCCTTTAAAGTGTTAACAGATTTTTCTTTTGTTTAGTAGCCTACATTTGGCCAAAATATACAAATTTTTTTAGAAAACTAGCAGCTAATGATAATAATACAGAGGAACGGGAGAAAATGAAGACTCTTATGTTAACTTTTATATCCAAATACAAAGCACCTGCATTACTTATGAGGTGTTGTTGCTACAGCTGCTTGAGCGGGGAAAAAATGCCGGACAATGTATAACTAGCTGAGGATGGAAATATGCTAATATGGGACAGCCCGTCAGCGGCTGTGGGCGGGGCTTGAACAGTATGACATCATACTGCTCAGAAAATCAAAATGCTTTGATAATTAAGACCGTTTAGATTTTTCAGGGATTAAAAAAAAAAAAAGCAGTTAATGGATTTTTATCATTGTAGGGCGGTTGTATCCACACACTAAGACACATTTTACTATGTAAAAGTGAATTTTGCATGCGTATCCCCTTTAAGATGTCCCCTTGAAAAATAGCCAGTGTGAGGTTGTGTGCAGGCCCAATGCCTTTGTGTTAAAATGTGAGCATGAGAATAGGGCATGTTAGCAGTGAGACAATGATAGTCCAATGGTAAACAAAATGTCCTACGAAAGTCCTTATCTCTTCATGACACACCATTTTAGAAGTTCTCAAGGCAGGAGCATCCCTGCGCTCACTGACAGAACTGGGTAACCCAGTAACACAGTCTCTCATCCTTACTCAGATCTTTCTCACGCAAGAAAGCGAGAGAGGAAAGGACACGAGAGAGAAGAATGAAGAGAGGAGGATGCGGGAGCGTCCCGGGAGGAAGACTTGCTTTCTCAGACCTCTACACCCCCGACTTCAGGCTAAAAATACTCTCTTCCTGTTCAGTGAGTTGGGCTTCCCCAAACCAGATAAATAATTTAGGCACCGCAAGAAGCGGGAGAGAACGAGCCAGCGTCTCTCATCTAACGTCCGCGATATCGTGCTTTGGCGCATGAGACGAGGCGATGTGCGCCGGTTCAGATAGCCATCTCGACTTAATCACGCAGCCGCTGCTTCATTAACACTTCAAAGAGATGCAGAAAAAAGGAAACGGAGGCCATTTTATTCATTGGCCTCCTTTTCTGGAGTCAGTAATGAATCACTAAGGAATTGGAATGAAGGAGAAAGCAGTGAAAATGCATCAATAAGGGAATGTGTGTGCTAAATCCATATGTTTACAGGATCACCAGCACACCACTGCAATGTAAATACACCCCCTTGTTCTGACTCTCAATGACTGACTATATGCAACACACTTCAAAGTACTGCACTGACTTTATGGTTAATTAATTCAACAGAAGCTCATATATAAGGTTGGATAAGGTTCAGATGAAACTGACGCATCAAAAGCAGTTATAATCAGCGAGCAAGACTGTATACATATGACTAGTTTAGCTGGTTTTTCAGCAGCCATTAAACATCTAACAATACTAGTCTTCAGTGTCACATGATCTTTCAGAAATCATCCTAATATGATGATTTGCTGATTTCCATCTGAAGCAGAAAAACATTTTAAAATGAATTCAATGCAAATGATTGCACTCATATTTTAAAAAACACAAATGAATATTCCAGGTTTAAAACATTAGTTTAAGAAGCTTAAAGGAGAAGTCCATTTCCAGAACAAACATTTACAGATAATGTACTCACCCCCTTGTCATCCAAGATGTTCATGTCTTTCTTCCTTCAATCGTAAAGAAATTATATTTTTTGAGGAAAACATTTCAAGATTTTTCTCCATATAATGGACTGATATGGTGCCCCGAGTTTGAACTGCCAAAATGCAGTTTAAATGCAGCTTCAAACGATAGCAAATGCAGTTGTAAACGATCCCAGCCAAGGAAGAAGGGTCTTATCTAGCGAAACAATCAGTTATTTTCTTTTATTTTTTAATGTCAAACGCTCATCTTGTCTTGCTTTGCCTGATCTCTGTGTATTCTGGCTCAAGACAGTTAGGGTATGTCGAAAAACTCCAATCATATTTTTTCCTTCAACTTCAAAAAAATCATTTCAAAATCATCCTACATCGCTGCAGAAGTTCCGACCCAGTCTATGCAAAGTGAACATGCAAAGAAGATCAAACAACCTTAATAAAAAAGGCAAAACAGTGATATAAGACGATTATGATGTTGTTGGGGACTCCCAAAATCAAAATATGAACCTTTCACAATCTATAATAGGGGCACTTTAACTTATTTTAAAAATAAGCACATTTAATAGCAGAATTTGTAGTGAAAAACTACATTATGCATGATGCTCTGTGAAAAGTCCACCAATCAGAGTTGCAGCATGCAAAATGCTCCAAAAGAGACCTTTAGTTCCGTGAAGCACCACAAATGACGTAATCAAGTCTCCTTATACTCTCAAAATACCTGAATAAATATTTGAATAAACATATGCATATCTCCAGTAACTGATTACATGCAATTAGGATTACGTAATCACATTCCACTCGTAAATAGAGTAGATTACATTTTAAAATGCTCATAATCAGATTACAGTTACTTTATGGATTACATGATTAGATATTATTCACAGAAAGACAGTAAATTATTCATAATTTATTCACTCTCTGTAATTCTTTTTCTTCTTAAATTTTCCTTTCTAAAAAACATACTGGTTGTCATGCCGTTTAGTTTGAACTATTTTCACAAATGTCATGTAAATAAATTTGAAAAGCAATAATTGAAACAAATAACTTTGTTAGTTACTAAACACTGGTGCTGTACAGCTGTGAGACACAATGTCATCTTCATATCAAGTGACCTTCAATAACTGTTGATTTTGGAAGTCTGGACAATGAGTAATGTCATTGTTTTCACGATTATTAATATCTGTTCATGTAATGCAGGGATTCCCAAACTTAAATTAAAACATTTACTTGAAGTTAACATTTCAAAAATGCGCATGTTTACAGTTCTCTGATGTTGGTTAATGTTCATTGACATGCAGGTGAAACAAATATTTCTATTTTTAGTGTTCAAGTGTCTAAATTATTTTTATTTTACATTTTTATGATTTAATCAGTTGTTAGTTTTTTAATTTTTGTTTTTTTTTCCAACTCACAAACCTACTGCAGTTCTTACATCATGCCCAGTTTGGGAAACCCTTGTGTAGTGTAATGTTTAACGTATTTTATGATGTTGATATCATCATCTTTCTCTTTGCTTGTTTATATTAATATATTGGGCCTTATTTTAATGATGTAAGTGCATAGTCTAAAGTGCGTGGTGCAGGTGCATTTAGGGCGTGTCCAAATTCGCTTTAGCAAGTTTAACGATGGGAAAAATGGTCGGCGCGCCCAGCGCATGGTCTAACAGGATTGTCCCTGTTCTATTAATGAGTCATCATGGGTGTGTTTTGGGTATTATGGCAATAAACCAATTAGAATCTCATCTTCCATTCCCTTTAAAGGGGTCATCGGATGCCCATTTTCCACAAGTTGATATGATTCTTTAGGGTCTTAATGAAAAGTCTATAATATACTTTGATTAAAAATTCTCAATGGTTTTGTAAAACAACACCCTTTTTACCTTGCCAAAATCAGCTCTGCAAAAATCATCTCATTCTAAGGGGTTGTTCCTTTAAATGCAAATGAGCTCTGCTCACCCCGCCCCTCTCTTCTTTCTGTGGAAAGACGATCTTGTTTACATTAGCCGCATTTAACGTTTAGCCGCTAAACTTCCTAACTACCACGTTATAAGGAAAGGCGATCACAAAGACTTATAAAAAAAACGCTTATACTCACTTCTGCTGTAAGTGAAGCTGGATCGTGAATGATTCGCGCGAACATAGACGGATATATGTAGATCGGGAGGCTCATTCCCTTCACAAACAAACGTAATCCACTGCATCTTCAGTGGCTCAGATGTCGGGAGTAAATGACGACCACTATGTTTATTATTACACACAACACCTCAAATCGCTCAATCGGAGATATTCTTGTCTAACTTACATCCCCGCTCTGGCATCAAAACATGGAAAGTTACTGGACTGTGACAGCTGGTCTGAGGTAAGAGCTCATGTCAATCAACTATTGTGGGAAGGGGTCGATTTGAAAAAGGGGATATCATTTTTACAGATTAATTAAAAACACTGCATGGATTTTTATCATTATAGGGTAGATTTGTACATACACTGCCAACACACATTAATGTTCAAACAACATGAAAAAGTGAACTTAGCATCCGATGACCCCTTTAAAAGCCAGTTGCACTTGCGCCATGGCGGATTCGCTATTTACACAGCAGAATTTGCAAGAGCAAAGATGAACGCTTCTGCAGAGAGAAAACACATCTGTTCATGCACAAGCAAATAGGTAGGCTAATTCTGATGTATATCAGAATTATTATATAATAATCTTTTACACTGTAATCCTTTCATTTTTAATATCTGGCATGTTTGTGTGCCGCTGCGTGTCCCTGTGTGTTTCATTCAAAGTTTCGCTCTCAAGAGACTGAGATGGCAGAAAACGTATTCCGTTTGCTTTCATTATTTTACAAAAGTGCAACGTTTTGTTGTTGTGAGTCTTTACAGATTCGAAAGATGTATTATTTTGATCTCTATGGCCAAAAATGACGGAGTATTTTAAGAGCAAGTGGGCGCACCAGCACCTCCATCTGTCATTCAGCTTCCTCAGTCCGCACAGACAGTTGAGTAGCGCACAATTTTCTAGGTTAACATTAGATTGAGCAGCCATGTAAACTTGCTACTACTTACATATTTTAGATGATAAGCCATATTTGAGGTCGAGGAATGATAGGTAAGCGTTTGGATGTCCTGCCCTATGTACTATTTTACCACACCGTTACAATCTTTCCATCATGGACTGCGTGAATTTGCCACATTTATGTTTTTATTTTCAGCGACTAAGCGAATTTTGGTCGACCAAACCTCTTCTAATCGGTTAATGGTTAGTCAGCTATTAGGGGGCAGCCCTATTTTTTTTATTTTTTGTCTTTGTGCACAAAAAGTATTCTCATAGCTTTAAAAAATTATGGTTGAACCACTGATGTCACATGGACTATTTTATCAATGTCCTTACTAGTGTCGTCACAATACCAAAATTTTGACTTCGATACGGTACCAGAATAAAATAATCATGATACTACTACTGAACCGATACTACAAAAAAAAAAAAAATAGAACAACAGGAAAAGTAATTGAATAACAGATGATCCAAATGGAGAGCATAGTTAATTTATCTATTAAAACAAAGCATTTCATCCCCCCCTTTAAATTATTTTTAAAAATAATAATAAGAATTTAAAATAATAATAATCACATGCCAGTGCCACTATACATGGTGAACAACTATATTGGTAAGTTAGCTTAAAGGATAAAACCAAATCTTATTTCATGATATAGTAATTTTATTTTACAACAACAATTTATATCATGACATAGTCATTTTTTGTTATTTTATCTTTGTTATTAATAATAAGAACCTAGATGCAAGTAACAAACTAAAAGACACCTACAATAACAAAGACACAAATGAAAAAAAGCGGGCCCTGTGAAATCTGTTTTATTTTTTCCTAAATTCCATTTTAATTTTTCTAGACTCTATTTTAATGGTTACATTAAAAAAAATATTTATCAAAAAGCATGTCTAATTAATTGAAATCATGAAACTTGCAAACTTCAACAGCAATTTATTAAAAGTTTAACAAAAATTACATGTTTTTAAGGCCCTATGAAATCAAATTCAGTTTTTTTGTGAATCTCTGTTTTCCATTAATTTTCTGGATTCTATTTTAATCGTTTCATTACGTTTTAATAATCAAAAGCATGTCTAATGAATTTATAAAGGATAATTAGATTTGATAAAGAATTTATTTATTATAGGGTATTTATTTCTTTTTTCAGAAATACTGTGTCGTGTATTTACAATTTTCTGGTAAATAAATTCTGGTAAATATTTTTCTGGTAAATACTCCTTAACCATTGTTTTAATAATATTTTTATTAGTAGTAGTAGTAGTAGTAGTAGTACTACTACTACTACTACTACTACTATCTTTACCTTTAGGGTCTTCATTATATGTATAATAGTTTTTCCACAAAAGAAACGGCAAAATGCTCATGAAGTGACTCTCAGAGCAGTTCTAGAGATTATGTTTATGTGTTCATGTACTCATATAATTGAGGCAGCAGATGCTGAAAAAACCAGTACAGGTATATCGTGCAACACTAGTCCTTACTATCTTTCTCGGTCTTGAACGTGTCAGTTGCGTCGCCGTCTATGTAGGGTCAGAAAGCTCTTGAATTTCATCAAAAATATCTTAATTTAATTTTCATGTTTGGAAGAACTTTCCCTTTTGTTTCTATAGATACAACCAACAACTTTAAATGAATAGTTTCATATTTTTCTATCATTTTTAATTTGATTAATGTCATTCACAATGCTTTGTGGTTCGGTTCATGGCTTATAATGGTTTAACAAAGACTTTTTTCAATAAGATCAGGCATCTCTTCTGAATGATAAAAATAACGGTTTTGAGGACAGCGATGAAGACAGGTAAGTGAAAATGAAGTGAGACAGTGAGTCAAACTTAGAAAAGGAAAGAGAGTGCGTGTTCAAAGGTGGACAAGCCCAGACAGACACCTGTCAACTATCTCTGTGTTTTTGTTTTGTCTAACACTCACCCTCATACACACAACACAAAAGGCACTGAAGATCATGTCTGTGTTGTCACTCTACAACCCAACCCAACGGAGGGGCGTCTGGGGTTTCCTTGCCCTCGTTCACCTCTCATGAGGGTCCATTTCACAGGAAACCCTATTAAGACGCCCAACACCCACATGTTTGACCCCAAGCACTCAGTTCAAAGAACTCCGACACAAGACGACAGGGTGGAAGATCAAAGCTCTGCATTACGACGGGCGGCTCTGCAATCTGTTCCTCTCAGCTCCACTTTTCAACACTCCAGTGTTTGTTTGTAGGTTTGAAAATGTCAAAACATTCATTAACTCTTTTACTCTATATAGCCATTCTCCCAGGTTTAGGACTTGGCCTGTAACGAAGTGCAGCAGCAGATAATGATGTCGTAAGAAAAGGATGCAGATGTGCACATGCTTTCCTGCGCAGGAAACAAGCGGGTCAAACATCTGGACCGTATGGAACGCCTTGAGACTGTGTTTGTTCCACAACCATGATTGTGAATGTAACTTCAGCACATTAAAAAGCAGTCGTTTTGCTTGAAAAATTACATGATTTTTAAAAAATATCTGGCTCTGTCAAGTTAAAATAAATACAACACCACATTAAAAATAAATACACCTCTTCTTTAACGAACATCTTAAATTTAAGAATTTTCTGCACGGCTTAAAAATTAAATAATTATTTTGTTATAATCTTTTTAGAAGTTAAAATAATATATATATATATATATATATTTATTTATATATATATATATATATATATATATATATATATATATATATATATGGGCTGTGAAACGATTAATCGCGATTAATCGCATGCAAAATAAAAGTTTGAGTTTGTCTTGAGTTTTATTATTGCGTATATATAAATACAAACACCTTCATGTATATATTTAAGAAATATTTACAAGTATATGTATTTATTATAATTTTTATATAATTTCTATTATATATAAATAAAAATATTTTGTACATAAATAACATATTAAATATATAACATATATAAATTTATATATTTATATATATATAAAAATAACAATCATGATAATCCAGTGTCATTACTGTCAATTAAAACTACAAATGTGGCCCTGGACCACAAAATCAGTCATAAGTAGCACGGGTATATTTGTAGCAATAGCCAACAATACATTGTATCGGTCAAAAATATTGATTTTTCTTTTATGCCAAAAACTATTAGGATATTTAGTAAAGATCATTTTCCATGAAGATATTTTGTACATTTCCTACCGTAAATATATCAAAACCTAATTTTTGATTAGTAATATGCATTGCTAAGAACTTAATTTGGACAACTTTAAAGGTGATTTCCTCAGTATTTGGATATTTTGCACCCTCCAGATTTTCAAATAGCTGTATCTCAGCCAAATATTGTCAAACCCTAACAAACATACATAATAACCATATAAAACTGAGGTTGCTACAATTTTTACAGATGTTACTGATTGATAATGAACAAAAAAAAAAAATTGCCTCTGCATCCTCAAGCTACTATCAAATGTGCATTTCTAAGAGACAAAAAAGTGATATAATAATAATAATAATAATAATAATAATTATTATTATTAATTTTAAACATTTAACCCTTATGACTGCTTTTGTGGTCCAGGGTCACAAATATTAAAATCATTTGGCTAACTGAAATAAACCTGAAATAATATAAAATAGAAATATTAGATGACAAATGATAAACTAAAACCTTTAAAAAAAAAAATAAACAAAAAAAAAAAAAAGTAAAAACTGAAAATCAGAAATGTTGCATTTGCAACTTTTGTAACTTTGCAAATTTTATTAAAGTTCTAAAATTACAATAAACAATAACCAATAAAAATAACTTATTAAATACATGTAAAATGAAAAATGATGATGAATGTTCAAATTTTTTTAGAATAATGTTACCTAGGAAAATATGTTTGAAAACATTTTTCAAATAAATAAATAAATAAATAAATGTGTACACTAAAGTGGATACAAAGTATAAGGAAATATTTATTTTACTTTTTATTTGACAGTATTATTTTTCTGAGGTACTAAATCACAACATTTGTTGAAAACATAAAAAGGTTTATAAAGATCAACTTGACATCAACATGAATACACAGATGATGTTTCTGAGAAAATAGAGCATGCGTTCCAAGATTTAAAAAACAAAACAAAACAAAAAAAATGTTTGTGTGGATCAAAAATATGGGTGAAAGAGAAAGAAAGAAAGAAAGAAAGAAAGAAAGAAAGAAAGAAAGAAAGAAAGAGAAAGAAAGAAAAGAAATTTCTTGAATACAATTTTTTTTTTTAATGTTCAGGATTAAAAGCATTCTTAATCCAAGCAATCTATTTCACACATGCGCATTTGTGGTTGCTGAGTGTGCAAAGCATGAAAAATCTACTTCAAAGGATATGCTACAGCATCGTTTGATAAAAGAAGCCCATTTTTTCCAGGAACAAAAAAAAAAAAAAAAAATGTAAAAAGAAAGAGAAGTTTATAGTAATTCCTCAGACTATTTCCCTTCCAGAGCTGCTGGGAGATTCACATCCATATAGCGTCTACACGCACATGTATCCCCCACCCCCATGTTACATAAAAGGCCTATTTAAGCTTCAAAAAAGAGAGAGACACAGAACACTGCCACTACTGGCAGCCTGGCTCCATGACCTAGTTTCCCACTTATACAGAGAGAGAGAGAAACAGAGAGAGAGAGCGAGAGAGAGAGAGAGAGGGGAGGGCGGGGGTTCACTGGATAAGTAGGAGGGGGCCATGGTTCATTGCGGGCTGCCTCCGAAACGACAGACAATAAGCACTGACGAGTCATTTGACTGGGACAGGTGATAAGCTCAAGTCAGCAGGTTAAAATCTCTCCCATGGACTGAATTAAATGTTTTCTAACATTATGCTGAGTGTGTTTGCTGTAACACATTAGCTGCGTTTCAAACCTATTGTGCTGCACTACACAGGCAGCTGATTACAAATCTGTAGGATAATGAACTCACCCCTATGTCATCCAAGATGTTCATATCTTTCTTTAGTCGAAAAGAAATGAAGGTTTTTGAGGAAAACATTCCAGGATTTTTCTCCATATAGTGGACTTCAATGGTGGCCAATGGGTTGAAGGTCTAAATTGCAGTTTCAATGCAGCGTTAAAGGGCTCTACACGATCCCAGCCGAGGAATAAGGGTCTTATTTAGTGAAACGATCGGTTGTTTAAAAAAAAAAAACTAATAATAAATACATAAATAAATAAATTTATATACTTTTAAACCACAAATGCTCATATTGCTCTAGCTCAACCTCACACATTACTTAATCACATTGGAAAGGTCACACGTGACCAGTGTTATTTTTGACAGCAAATTTTGATTTAGTCTTAGTCATAGTCTTTTGACTAAAATGCCATTTAGTTTTAGTCATATTTTAGTCATCTGAAGTGATTCAGTCAAGAGCAGTAAGCGATTTTGTTTCTTTGATTAACATCAATGCCACAGACAACAGCAACTAAATTAGGCCGCTGTCCTTTTAAAACCAGATACAATGTACTTATGCATGTGATATTCTCCCAACTGTTTACGTTCACTTAAGGCATAACCAACTATGTTTATGCAAATACTTTTCAAAACGGACAATTCAACATCATTTTGTGTGTATTTTTCCGTTCATGAGACATGAAAGAGTGCTCGTATGTTATGATGAGAGACACTGCTTCGGTGTCTGCGCTCAGAAAACCAAACCGAATTGAATTCTCTTTTGCATCATCAAATTCAACCGTATGTCTGCACTTCTCTTACTCACAGATACTGACATTTTTGATCATTTTATAAAACATGCAGCAAATGTATGCTAGCTTATGTCCCGCCAGATACATCAATAGGCTATGATATAGTTCAAATGTACACATCCAACCTCCAACCACACAGCAGATTTGTTCTGAACGAATCTCATCCCAGATCGTCCCTCCATAACGTTTTCATCTTCAGATTTTCATCATAGTTTTTGTCATTCAAAACGAGTTTATAGTCTCGTTTTCGGTGAAAAAATGTCATTAACGAAAATTGTGACAAAAATTATTTGTCAGCGAAATAACACCGCACCTTGTGTAGGCAGAAGTACAAAAAAAAAGTTAAAAAAAAAAAAAGGTAAAACAACAATGTCTGACAAGACAGTTGGAGTTGCAGAAGAAAATGAGATGGAGTTTTTTTAACCGAAGTATACAGACCAAGAACTATGCGTGACCTGTCCAGTGTGATTACGTAATGCGTATCACGCATGCACATTACAGAGCTAGTTCAAGACGAGCATTTGTGGTATAAATTTTTATTTATTTATTTATTTTTGGAAAATGACCATTTCCCTAGATCAGACCCTTATTCCTCAGCTGTGATCGTGTAGAGTAGGGTTGGGTATCGTTAGATTATTATCAATTCCGATTCCGATTCCGCTTATCGATTCCGATACTTTTCGATTCCAATGTGAATAAAAGATGATATCAAGCATATTTATTCTGTTTCTTTTTTTGCTAAACATTTAGTTGCAGCTGAATACCATGAACAAAAATCAACAGGCTACATAAAAACAAGATTCACTTAAGAGCTGTTTGCAAAATCGAGCTGCGCGATTCTGGATAAATTGGGTAGTTTTGTTTTTTTTTTGTTTTTTTTTTTAAATGTGGTTCTCTTACGATTCTGATGAGAAAAAAAAAACATTAGACAACTAAACAAAATCACAAGTAGGGCTAATTTATAAGTAAATGATTCAGTGATTCACTCGAGATTTATTTGGTTCATTACTGGATGAATCCGTGTTTTTGAATGAATGATCAAAGACAAATACATTATTAACAGCCCCCTTTCGCCATTTACTGGCATAACAACGTAATTGATAAATCTTTAAAATTATTTGGAATGTCAAATTAACTTTCAAAAGTATGATTTACTCTTTTGATCTCTACCATACATATCAGAGTTTATATCCAGACTATGAACTTCTATCCCAGTAGTTCTGTGATTTTTGGAATGTTTGTAACACAGAAATGATGAACTGTGTGGTTGAAAAAACTGTGATACTGTTTCATTCATATACATGACAGTGGCTCTCTTTAGATCAGCAGCAGCACAAACGCAGATTTGAATGTTCAAATCACACTGGCCGTTCGCTGCACGGAAAAAGGGTTGAGGAATCAAACAGGTGAATCATTGTAATGAACAGAATCACGTTGGTATTTGAATCGTGTTTGTGATCTTTAATGATCTGTTAAATTAAAATGCTTTGTCATATTGGTGGTAACACATCTATTGCAACATGTTTAGTTTATCACAAATATTATAAGCTACTTTGTTTTTTCGACTTCTGATTGCAAGTGTAGCCATACAATAGAGCGCAATGTGCTTAGATTAGCGAGCAAGGTCCTGGCAGATCGCTAAGTTGGGTCCTCACAGATGAAAAAAAAAAAAAAAAAAGAACCGCATATAGGAATCGACAGGCGGAATCGAAATTTTATTTTCTGGAATCGAATCGATTTTCAACACCTAACCCTTTGAAACTGCATTTATACTGCAATTTGGATCTTTAACCCGTTGATCCCCATTGAAGTCCACTAAACGGAGAAAAATCCTAGAATGTTTTCCTTAAAAACCATTTCTTTTCATCTGAAGAAAGAAAGACATGAACATCTTGGAATGACATGGGGGCAAGTAAATTATCAGGAAAATGTTTATTCTGGAAGTGAACTAATCCTTTAAATTCCCATCCTGTTACTCATCATGTTCATTTTCTTGTCATTGTGTAAACAATAAACCTCTAATTAATATAATTAAAAGTTTAAGCGCATAACAGAAATACTTGCTTAAAAAGGATAACACACATTTTTCTGTTTTAAAAAACAGAGTTTAAGTACAGAATATGACACAGCCATTAACATTCATTAAACCAAAGTTAATGAGCAGTAAACATTTATTAAGCTCAACTGCAGCATTATGAGAGTGCAGTATCCATTATTATCTAGCTACTAAAAAACAAACACATATTGGTAGAGGCTTTATCTGTTTGTGACATGCAGGACCCAGAGGTCTTCACGGGTTCCCTTGAATCCTAAAAGCTAAAGTCAGACCCAAAACTTCAATGAGTGCCTTGAACACAGGTTGGGTTTAGTATCAGTGGCCTCAGGTCTCAGCTAATTTAAAACTGTTCAATCATCTTATGGTCAGATAAATAACGTTACACCAAAAGTTAAATCACTGAGTAATCATCACTAATGAGTGATTGACATTTTAGCATTGTTAAGTGCATTTTTGAGAAATGCATGTATAAAAGGAACACATGTCTGTAACCTTGCACACAGAATATATCTTATAACTATGAGATCCATCAGAAAAAAAAAATAAATAAAAAAACACTTGTTTGTTCATGCAGAGCTTTTCTTTTTTCTGTGCGGAAGCCCTTCACTGGAGATGAGGTAAATAGCATTGCAGACAACACTAGCGCACCCATGATTTATTAGGCCATTCATTTAATTTTTATTGAGCTATCACATTCATTTTTCTAATCCACTGGTCACAGTTGAAAGCTTAAGTCAGAAATAACTTGTATCCATTAATCAGGCAATAATATAGAGTAATAACAAATAAGTAAATAAATAAATGAAAATAATGGAGCAGCAGCCTAATCAGTCAGTAGAACACTGGGATTTGTCTCTACTGACTGCGGGGCTGTAGGCTGTGCACGTGTCAATGGCGTTTATGTTTGGGTCTAAATAAATGCACTTGGGTCAGGTCAAACTCAGGTCTGTCTCAAGTCAGGTTTTTCTGTTAAAGGGGTCCTATTATGCTCTTTTACAAAGTCTTGATTTTATTTTGGCAGTGTACTAGAACATGCTCTCTTGCTTGGTGGTTCTAAAAACAGATTTTTTTTTTTTCACATAACTTACATTATTACAATACCTTTCTCTCCAGCCTGGCACAAATGGCTCACTTAGTTCTGGGTTTGATGAAGGCCCGCCTTCCGAAAAATGAAATGTGTTATGATTGGTTAGCTGTCCCAGTGCGTTGTGATTGGCGAACAGCTTAGATGGTGTTTCAGTCCTGCCACGCCCCTTGCCAAAGCAGTTCCGTGTACAACTGTTAGCTCAAGCTATATAAAAGCGATTCTTGCATTTTAAATATGGATATTTTTCTTACAAAAATGCATCAATTTGCTATAGGAGGCCTTTACTGACTCCCCCAGAGCGGTGTGAGGCACTTTTTATTATGGATGGATGCACTTTATTGGACTTGTTTTGGGAGAGAAACACTCGTCTATGTCGTTCTAAAGCCTGGGAGTGCCAGAATAATTTTTAATATAACTCCGATTACAATCGTCTGAAAGAAGAAAGTCATATACACCTAGGATGCATGGAGGGTGAGTAAGATAATACGCTACAGTAGTGTTGGGTTCTATCGTTAGCCTGCGAGATCACCAATACAAATTATTGTGCTAATTTAATTATTGTTACATACTTAGTTTCATTGCCTGAAACCAGCTCCAGCATAAGGCTTAAAGCAGCCTAATGTTTTTAATGACTTAATTTGTATTTAACATGACAACAACTAAATAAAACAGAAAACAGAAAAAGAGCAAAGAACATAATCACTGATTAGCCTAGCCAAGACCAGTGCAAGTTTATGCATTTAAAAAAAAAAATAATAAAAAAAAAAAAAATACCCTTGTGTTATAAGTGAAGCCATACACTGTATGATGAATAAATCTCTTACCACTCACTGCACACGTCTGCGGCACGGCTCTGACATGGCCACCTGAGATGATCGGGGTCACTCTAGTCAATGCTTGTGTTTACATCAGCCGAACCTTTGCATGTATTTCGACCCTCTATACTGCACACGTGTACGGCACAGCTCCAACACGGCCACCGAAACAGATTTCGGCACATCTAGTCAATGCTTTTGTTTGTACCTGCTGCATCGTGGCTCGTTGAAGCATCCCAAAAGTGGCTCTCTGCACTGCATCGCTAAAGTTAGGCTAATCCTCCACCTCGTCCCTACCCACCCCCAACCTTTCGAATTTCAGTAGGCGGGATTTAGTTTAATAATATTCTATTAGCCCCGTTGTGACATCATAACATTCAGAAAACAAACGCTGCAGTCCAAAGGAGCCGTTTGTTGTAGTTCTTGAAAAGCGATTTTTTAAAAACGAAATATCTCCCTTTGGAGTGGACTTTGAAATTTGTAACTTTGTTGATTTTTTTTTATGCCCAATCATACACACCACACAGTGACTAAAATTAAAAAAGTGAAAAAGCATAATAGGACCCCTTTAAATAATCAATTTATGCATGTCAGGTTCGGGTAAGAAGTGATTTAGGTTGGGTACAGATTTCAGGACCCGTGAAGACCTCTAGCAGGACCACAATAGCTATAGGGTGCCCAAACACTCACTTTGAGTTTGCCAAACTCAAATCATTTTTTTATGCAAAACTATCAACTGCAAGCTCACATTCATTTTTGAGCATAATGCATGTTTCAAAATGTAATCAGCAGCAACCTGGTTCTACATTTTCGTTCACAAGAGAGTGGCGTTTCAACGAATGACGTAGGACGTAGGGGTAGCGTAAGCTCCAGTGAGAACATGCTAGTCTCTCAAGAACCAAGTTTTGTTTACAGCAAAAGAAAACCAGTCTCCTTTTGGCTTATATCAAAATCCTCTGACATTTTTCTTTACAAATCCTCCTTTTGTATTTCTAATTCATGACCAGTGTTTTGTTTGCTCTCTCCTCTGCACTTCTGCGCTTGCAAGTTCCATGTTCGCAAACATCCTACGTCATCCACTGGAACACCACTCTCTTGTGAATGCACTTATAACAGTTAGCAGAAGCTAGAGACTATGGTTTATGAAGTTCAAATATGGATATTTTTCTTACACAAACGCATTGTTTCATTTCAGAAGGCCTTTATTAAACCCCCGGAGCTGTGTGGAGCACTTTTTATGATGGATTGATGCACTTTTTTGGGCTTTAAAATCTCACCACCCTTTTACTGCCATTACAAAGCCTAGAAGACCCTGAACATTTTTTAATATAACTCCAGTTGTATTTGTCATAATCATATTCACCTAAGATGGCTTGTGGGTGAGTAAATCATGTGGTAATTTTCATTTTTGGGTGAACTGTCTCTTTAAATTAAGCCATTACATTGCATACAAGGAAGCAGTGAAGGTGATTTTAACCGTAATCAGTGTGTTTTGGCACACCAAGCAAAGTTTGATATCAATTATTTTGGTGCACTTTTTCAAAACACGGCCCATAACGCTCACATGTTAGGTCAGTGGGCAACAAACATAGGGTTTTTTTTTGTGCCAGTTCAAACTTGTTCAACTATATGAGTGTCTACACGATGAAAGAAATACATCTGAATGCATTTTTGACAAGTGGACAAGCTTAAAATGTTTAGACGACATTTAAACCTGTATTTAGATAGCCATCGGCACAAATCCTCAGCAAAGACCACGAGAAAGAGATGAGTCCTCTGCACGGACCCTGTGGCCAGCTTCAAGCAGCTTCAAGCAGCTTCAAGCAGAAGGAACTGGATGAAATATTCTGAAAGATCTGACTTGTGATGGAGCCATAAGGAGAACTGGCCCTCGACTGAGCTTGGTTTCTCCCAAGGTTTTTTTTTTCTCCATTTCTGTCACTGATGGAGTTTGGGTTCCTTGCCATTGCCACCTTTTGGCTTGCTTATTTAGGGACAATTAATATTTGCCAATCTCATTTACTTGATTACACAGACACTACTGGATGAAAACTTAAAGGAGAAGTCCACTTCCAAAACAAAGATTCACATATAATGTACTTACCCCCTTGTCATCCAAGATGTTCATGTCTTTCTTTCTTCAGTCATAAAGAAATTATGTTTTTTGAGGAAAACATTTCAGCATTTTCTCCATATAATGGACTGATATGGTGCCTCGATTTTGAACTTCCAAAATGCAGTTTAAATGCAGCTTCAAACGATCCCAAATGCGGTTGTAAACGATCCCAGGCGAGAAAGAAGGGTCTTATCTAGCGAAACGATCAGTTATTTTCATAAAAATAATACAATTTAAATACTTTTTAATCTCAAACGCTCGTCTTGTCTTACTCTGACTGGTTCATGACAATTAGGGTGTGTCAAAAAACCTCATCTCATGTTTTCCCTCCACTTCAAAATCGTCCTATATCGCTGTTTTACCTTTTTTGTTAAGGGTGTTTGATCTTCTTTGCATGTTCACTTTGCAAAGACTGGGTCGGTACTTCTGCAGCGATGTAGGATGATTTTGAAATGATTTTTGAAGTTGAGGGAGAAAATACGATTGGAGTTTTTCGACATACCTTAACTGTCATGAGCCAGAATACACAGAGTTCAGGCAGAGTAGACGAGCGTTTGAGATTGAAAAAAGTATTTAAATTGTATTTTTTTTTTTAAATGAAAATAACCGATCGTTTTGCTAGATAAGACCTTTCTTCCTCGGCTGGGATCATTTACAACCGCATTCGGGATCATTTGAAGCCACATTTTAACTGCAGTTTGGAAGTTCGGGGCACCATAGCAGTCCATTATATGGAGAAAAATGCTGAAATGTTTTCCTCAAAAAAACAATTTCTTTACGACTGAAGAAAGAAAGACATGAGCATCTTGGATGACAAGGGGGTGAGTACATTATATGTGAATCTTTACAATACAATTTATACAATACAATCTGTATTGTATAAAGCACTATAGGAATAAAGATGACTTGACTATGTCATTTTCAAACTGTGATCAGATTGGCGAAAACGCATTATAAAAGTGTAAAAGATTTAAAAAGAGCCTCAGAAGACCCCCTGAGTTACTCAAAAAAAAAAAGTTTGCCTGACTTTAAATTTTAAGTTCAGTTAACTTTATTTTAGGAAACTAGACTAGCCCAATAGGGGCAGAAGAACAGAAGAGTCACTCAGTGTCCACTGCAAACTTTATATTAAGTTTCTAGACACTTCCCCAAAAAATGTGATTGATTCCCATTTTAAACTTTTTGGTCTGTTCTGTTTTAAACCGTGTACAATTTAGACCTTATTACAGCATGTGCTAGTTTGGGCTGGTACGGCCTCATTGAGCTCAAGGTAATAGCTGAGTTTAAAACTGTTTGAACGAGTCTGTCACTCGGGAGACAGCTGCAGGATGCGGTTAAGGGGCCCCAAGTTCCTTGTGTGTGTGTGTTGGGGGTGGGGAACATGTCAGGGATCATGAAGTTTCTGAGCAGAACACACAAGCACTGAAAGATCTTAGTAGACGTACTGATGACAAATGCATGTTTACCAATGCAAAGACTTGACCAACACATTTTTTGATGAACTGGTCAAAATCACACAAAGTTAGGCATACATATGATTGCATTAAAAATAAATCGTTGGTTACACCAACTACAGGCTATGTGGAATGTGGAGTGATTTTCCATAAAAAAAAAAAAAAATAAAAAAAAATCCCCAGTCTTTTGAAACATTATATTGTCACAGTATCATAAGTGGCAGTTTACATACCGGAGGCAATCTTTGAATCCACTCAATCAACATGCAAAGACCTTTCAAAGAGTGACTGAAGAGGGCTGCACACTAAAACTAACACAACTGTAATGCTGTTAAAGCTAAACAGACAGTAATTCTGCAAATGCAGAGTGTGTGAAAAGTGCTGTAGTTACTTTGTGTAAGTTGTGTTAAGCCACAAAATCTGGTGAAAAAAACATACTTTTGTATTTCCTTGCTCAAGTAAGATTCAGAAATGCAGTTTTGTTAATTTCATGCTTGTAAATAAATAAAAAGCTGGCAAATGATTCAGTGCAGCTCAACCTATAACCACAGAATAAAGAAACCCAAGGTTGGTCAATAAAGAAACAACTGAGTTTTTTACTGTAGATTATTACAACACAACAGTGTCAAGTTTAACTGCAAACAAACTGAGCCTGCTGGATCTCTGCAGATCACCAATGCCCATTCATCTATGTGTTTTACTGATCATTTTTGCATTGTGACCTAAAATAAATGTCTTGCAGCTACCGATAAAAATGTACTACTCTCTCCGCTCCCTTAACAGAATTTCCCAGACTTTCCATTGCCACTGAATGCATAACAGATTAACTAATAAATTTATACTTCTCAGCAGGTGCATATTAAAATGATCAAAAGTGACAGTAAAGAGACATTTATAATGTTAGATTTCTATTTTAAATAAACTGAGCTTTTTTGAACTTTCAGCTCATTAGAAATGTATCATGGTTTGCACAAAATATTATATTTTTTAACACTGATGATAATGAGAAATGTTTCTTGAGCAGCAAATCAGCATTATTAGAATGATTTCTGAAGGATCATGTGACACTGAAGACTGGAGTAATGATGCTGAAAAATCAGCCTTTTCATCACAGAAATAAATTATTTTTAAATGTATATTTACATAGAAACATGTCATTTTAAATTGTAATAATATTTCACAATTTTGCAGTTTTTGCTGTATTTTTAAACTAAATAATGCAGCCTTGGTGAGCATAAGAGACTTTTTAAAATGTTCCTTTGTACTGTTTGTTCACAAAACAGACTGACACAAATTCCTTTGACTTCTCTATTAAAGTTTGAGCCTTATCCAGTCTGTTGCCAGGACCTGGAAACATTCCTGGAGCAATCATCTTTACAAAGTGGAGTTTAGCTGCCAGTAATAATGGAAGATGGGAATTCTGACAGTCTGATTTATGATGCTTCACTACTGCAACAGAAAGACATTCAGTGAGTCCCAAAATCAATATTTAGACAAGGTTCATGTGATCTCTACTACAACCACAAGATCAAATCTGTCTAACATTACACAATTTAGATGATCAGTGGATTAAATCACTAGAGCTAATTACAGCCATAAAGCCATTTTGACAGATACCCCAAAACATAACAAAATCAATTTTGTTTGGAGATCTCAGAACATTTGGCAATTAGTTACAGATATATTCTTAAATCAGTATATCAGTATATCACATATCTGGGCTCAATTCATAAGTGTGCCGTACTTTGGGTACGTTTGGATATGTAGGACATAGCTAAGATAATTTAAGCTCAAATAACAAATTTATCATTTCCAATCTTAATAATCCTATTTATTCAGGGCGTCTTTCATCAAAAAGTCATAATTTTGTTTTTCATGACTAATTTTGATAGTGAACACATGTCGTTTTTATCAAAAGAAAATGCATTTTATCAAAAAAAAAAAAAAAAAAAGCCATTTTTTTTTAAGTGAATCATTCTCACGGAGAGAGAAAAATGCTCTGTGTTAAATGTGGATTTATTGTTAGGATATACGTTTCTTTGTGTTTATGGGATAATAGTGCCAGGGAACAATCTGTGTTTGCGTTACGTGCCTCTCTGCTCACGTCACATTCCACTGAAACTGTCCCATTGTCTATCCATGTAATAACAAACAAAACCTCCACAATTCACAGATGTGTATGACTCTGTAACACTATAAACTACTCAAGATCATAACATTTCAACAAATTGTTTTATTCTTTCCCCGAAATCTCTCTGTTTTGTCTGTTTTATGTCTAGATTCAGCATTCCAACAAATCACAGTTGTTGCTTTTGTTATTTTTCCCTCCCTCGCACTTTAATGGAAACCGTACTTGGCCAAATCGTTCAGGAATCTCAATTTTTCAAGTTCACTTAAAAGGAGCTTCATCTATTTTGCAACTTATTTCGAATACTACGATCCAGTTTAAAATTCACTAATATCCAACAAATACATAAACAAATGCATTTGTGAATTCAGGGCTATTTAGTTTTCATAATCAAGATAATGCTCAAAAAAAAGTGCTGAATGCAGTATTTACAAGTCAAAAACTCTTTTAAATGCAAATTAAGCTCACAGACATTTAAACACTAAGAGAATAATGCCTCACCCTTTTGTAGATCACCTTAGTTTGTATCAGCTTGTTTTTTTTAATGTTTTATTAATTTATTTTCCATGTAAATTCAACTGTGATGTGCTCTAGTATATTGTCAAAGCCAAACAAGCTGTAATTAATACTTTTATATATATAAAATGAAGTCCCCATGAAATCAAAATTTACGTTTTTTGCCTTTTAGTATGAATATGTTAGCCTTAAGGTTAACTGCCAATATCACTGCCAATATCACTGTAAAAAGTTTTCACCTGTTTCAACTTAGAAGCTCAAGTTTAGCAGCTGCCTTAAAATTTTAAGTTAAGTCAACTTAAAAGTACTATTTACATTACATTTTTACATTTTATTGTAATGAGTTAAAATGACTTGTAGTTTTAAGTTGATTTAACTTAAAATTTTAAGGTGGTTACGGAACTGAAGTTTTTAAGTTGAAACTGGTGAAAAATTTTACAGTGATGGATCAAGGATTTTGATCCTGTCCAATCAAATGCTCTCTAGTATCCGAAGCTTCCTGCCCCCTACACTATAAATAGATGCTGAAGCTGCGGCTGAAGTCAGTCACTTGTTTACAGAGTTAGTATTTTCTGTATGGTGAATGGGACATAGTGCATTATATAGGAAATAGGGAATGACAGTGTAAACAGACAGTGTAAATATGCTTTCCATTGGGGCAAAAGAAGTCTGATTTTGACCACAAAACGTATCGGACCCATTTGAATTCTACACAAAATGCTATATTTTAGCGACAGGGATGAAATTGTGGCTGTCATATGCTGTCAGTTGCGGCTTTACCGAGCTCAACAACTCTGGGCCACGCTGTGATATAAATGAAATGCTACTGGCCGTTTAAAAAATGGGGCAGGACTGCTTGATATGTCCCACCCTGTATTCCTGTTTCAATTGAAATTACGTCAACACATAGAATAGCGCTGCGTATATCAAAGCACTTCAGTGGACCTTTAAATTCAAATGGGTCCGACATGCCAGGTGCTATAAAATATAAATAAAGTCAGAATTGCAAGATATAAACTCATTTCTGAGAAATAAAGTCACAATTTTGAGAAATAAACTTGCAATTCTGATAAATAACGTCGCAATTCTGAGAAATAAAGTTAAAATTGCAGGATATAAACTCAATACTGAGAAATTAAATGGCAATTCTGATAAATAAAGTGGCCATTTTAAGAAATAAAGTCAAAATCGCAAGATATAAACTCAATTCTGAGAAATAATGTTTTAATTCTGAGAAATAAAGTTGCCATTTTGAGAAATAAAGTTAGAATTAGGCATGGGAGATATCTTATCATTTGTGATATACCAGTAAAATTTTTCCCCACGATAAGAATTAGTCTTCCTGCGATAACGATGATAAAATCTAGTTGTTGACATATTTCTGTGTGAGACAGTAGGTAGTGACATGCTGAAGGCTGACGTGAAACTAGTATATGACTAAATGAGGAGTTTGGTTTGGTTTGGTTAAAACTGTACAGTGCGACAAAAATCGGTCTGAGCCTTGAATAACGTAGGCTACAAATAATATACTAGTAGCACGTGTGCGATGCAGTTTTGCATATGTGTATAAGATTGTTTACAAACGTGTTGTCCAACAAAGATATCACTTATTGACATGCTTTTTCTCCAAATTAACTTCATAACATGGTCGAGTGTTTGAAATAACCTTTTGATATCAGACATGGTTTCATAATCACAGAATGAGGCTGAAATCATACTGTGGATTAGCACCATATGTTGATTAGCATTGCATTATTAATGTATTTTATCCTTATAAAATACCAAGATTGCTTTAAAATCACAGACAAACCATATATTGTAGCCATCGTATGTTTATTGTCTTCCGTTTCCTCAGGTAATATTTCTCTGTCTGTGTTTTATTCAGCTACAGTGATAACTGGATTAGAGATTCGTGAAGCGTCATCAGTAGTATTACTTCTGCTTCCTGCGTGTTGTCACGGTACCAAAATTTCAGTATTCGGTACCAATACCAGTAAAAATCCACGGTTCTTGGTACCAATTTCGGTACCAAATCAAAACACAAAAACATGAATTGAACAACACACTATTTTTATTAATAACAAACAAAAATAAAACAAAGTTTTGGCTTGGAAGCTGGTATTTTGGGTTGAGGTGATGAAGCATTTGCTGTAATCCCCATTTTTCACTGTATAAACTGGCACTTGATCCATACAATTGAATTCAGCAACAGCTCTGTTCAGTTTTCTTGCCTCAGGTGAGTTTTTGTCGTACTTCTGCTGCTGAAAAGCATCTGGAACTGTCTGCTTAGGAGTTTGATTTGGTGGTTCGTGGTCTTCTTCAGCCTGCAGCTGTAAAAGGAAAATATTATATACTTCATTAAAACAACGGGCTGAGTCTGACTAAATGCAACATTAGATTGACACCAGCTAAACAGAACTTTATATATAATATAACTTTTCAGTAAATAACAAACCTCAGCTTTTATAATAAATTTAGATAAGATTACTTATATTGAGTTTATATCAATGTTACACAGACGGAAACTGTAGTATTAAAAAAGATTTATTATTATTATTATTATTATTATTATTATTATTATTATTATTATTATTATTATAATTATTCTTCTTAATTTTAAAATGTATTATTTTTTTTAATTAAAAGTTGTATCTGTTGACATTAACGCACAATGAACAAACATGAACGATCAAGTGTTTGTATAAAATAACATTCACACACATTAATTAATGTTCACTCATTGTAACTTGATGTTAGATAATATATTAAGTCATGTTAATAAATGGTATCTTTTACCAAACTATACAGGACTGTATTTGACTGTACTTTTATTTAATCAAACTGCGCAAACTATATTTCATAGCCTAGAACTGGTTTTCTGTTGACCGATTTTAAGGCTATAAACATTAACCATACATTTGTACATTTGTTCTCTAACACACATATTTTAGCTACACGGGTCATTTAAAAGCCTTAGGTGTGTAAAAATAGTACACTATCATGTCCTTTT
Source organism: Cirrhinus mrigala (assembly GCA_036247105.1). NCBI lineage: Eukaryota > Metazoa > Chordata > Actinopteri > Cypriniformes > Cyprinidae > Cirrhinus > Cirrhinus mrigala. The sequence continues at coordinate 17,880,415 of CM070014.1, forward strand.
TTTATACAATTTTATAAACGCTATAGGAGGATTAAACACGTAATGAAGTTTATTCTAATACTGGCGTTAGCATTAGCCGGGCTTATGCTAACGATTAACTAAGCACATGGCGATGTTATTTAGGGTATAATTTTTATAACAAAAGCTCTAAATATAAAATTAAATTAAAACTTACCTTGAACTTTTTCATTAAATCTGGGTCTCGGCCTTTGAGGTGTTTTATTAAGTTCAATGTATGTCCTCCTTTTGAGAGAAAACTTCGATGACACCGTTTGCAGATGGGTTTCTGATGATCTATGATGTTGCCCTTGTCATCAGCCGCAAATACAAAATATTTCCACACGTGGCTCCTTCCTCCTTTTTTTTTTTCAACAAGCGGATTAAGAGCAGCCACATCAGCAGCACCGCCGGTCGCCCCATGTCTCTGTGCTTTTATGAAGAAGACGCAACTGCGCAGTGCGCACCTTTTGGATAGCGCAGCAAGAACCGGGTTGACCGGGTGCTCGGTACCACCAGTACTTAAGAAAACCTGGTACCGTAACATTTAATTTTTTTTAGTACCGACTTGGTACCGAAGTACCGGGTCTTTTGACAACACTAACTTCTGCTATAAAGCACACGTGGAGTTTCTGCGCAAGGGCGCCCTCCGGCTTACGAATCAGAAAGAGCTTTATTGCCAAGTGTGTTGTATTACATACAAGGAATTGGTGTTAGGAGCTTGCAGCACAAAAAGTAAAAAACAAAAAAATATAAATCAAATAAATAAATAAATAAATAAATAAATAAATTCACATTCCAGTGAATTAAACAGTCATTACATTACGTGTGTACCCAGTAAAGCTCAAAAAGAGGAAAGATAATACTTTTCTCTAAGAAGAAACAGGATTCTCTGAATTATCGTCATTGATATTGTTATCGCAATAAACACCAGAAATTATCATGATAAATTTTTAAGCCCATATCGACCATCCCTAGTCAGAGTTGCAAGATATAAACTCAATTCTGAGAAATAAAGTTGCAATTCTGAGAAATAAAGTCACCGTTTTGAGAAATAAAGTCAGAATTGCGAGATATAAACTCAAAAAATAGAAATAAAGTCAGAATTCCCTGCTGAAAAATACAGCATTGCTGGTCACCAGCATATGGTATGTTTTGCATGCTGGGACCAGCTTTGGATGTTGGTTGCTGGTTTGCTGGTCCACAAACTTTTATACCAGCACTAACCAGCATAAACCACCCTGGACCAGCACTATACCAGCACTATACCAGCCTGGACCAGCACTATACCAGCATAAACCAGCCTGGACCAGCACTATACCAGCATAAACCAGCCTGGACCAGAACTATACCAGCATAAATCAGCCTGGACCAGCACTAATCAGCATAAACCAGCCTGGACCAGCACTATACCAGCATAAATCAGTCTGGACCAGCACTATACCAGCACTATACCAGCATAAAATCAGCCTGGACCAGCACTATACCAGCATAAACCAGCCTGGACCAGAACTATACCAGCATAAATCAGCCTGGACCAGCACTAATCAGCATAAACCAGCCTGGACCAGCACTATACCAGCATAAATCAGTCTGGACCAGCACTATACCAGCATAAATCAGTCTGGACCAGCACTATACCAGCACTATACCAGCATAAAATCAGCCTGGATCAGCACTATACCAGCATGAATCAGCCTGGACCAGCACTATACCAGCCTGGTTAGAGAGTGTAAGTTTTCTAAATCTTCTAAATGCAAATTTTTTCATTGTTTTGGAGCACACTAGCTTATAGATAATCTTAAAGCTAACATGCTCATACTAAAAGCCAAAAAAACTAAATTTTTAATGGGAACTTTAATAAGTAAGCATTAAATTAATCAAAAGTGACAGTTAAAGGCATTTAGAATTTACAAAAGATTTCCACTTCAAATAAGCATTTGAATAAAATAATGTTTTGATTTAAACATATGTCTTTGTTTTTTTTAAATGTGTGCAATTCCAGTGTTGCCAACACTACTAATAAATCACTGGACATACTGCTAAACAATGCAGCCAGCACAGCTGATATGACTCCATAAAATTTCAATCATACACTGTTTTGGTTATGGCATCACACGTGGCTTGCCAAGTCTCGCTAGTCGACTGTGCTGACACTGTAATGAGCAGCAGGGTTCGTGAATCTCTGCAGGATGCTGCTTGGTGACAGAGTCAAGTAAAAATGCGCTCTAAGCAGAGGGTTTTCCCTGAAATAATCCAGCTCACTGCCGGCAGGGTTCAGCGCTCGACATGTGGCTCTAATTCCCGCCCAAGCCGCCACCACCGCTGCTGCCAGAATCTAAAACCTGAGCCATAAGTGAGCTGAGCACATTTAGTCCGGAAAGCACATTTAGTCCGAAAGCACATTTAGTCCGGCTGGGGGAGACAAGTTCTGTAGTATGATTTTCAAAGATGTAGTTATCTGAAGTGACTGAGTACACAGTAAAACTACAACAACAAGAATCCAAAGCAGATATGATAACCTTTCAAAGCTTCAAAGGCCACAGGCTCACAAACACATAACAAAACTCGTCCTCATCCAAATACGAAAGCTTGAAATGATTGTTTTGCACAGAGCCTCTTAAACATTAGCCCTCATTGAGTTGGGGCGGCACAGGAAGAGGCCAATCACTTTTAGAGCATGTTTCAGGTTCAATGGGTTCATTTGGGGGGAATTCGAGTCCTGACCCTTCCCCCCATCTTTACTTCTGACTCGGAGTTAACTAAAAAATAAACCAACTCATCTTTTTCCCCACTTCCTATAGGTATGTTAGTAGTATGTGTAAAAGGTAGCAGACTTGGGTGGAGGATTTGTTTGGTTGAGCGCTGCTCTAATTGAAGGGGAATGGAATGGGAATTTGACTGATGGGAAGTCTACAAATGCTGAACCAGAGAAAGTGCTTCCCTGTTAGTGTTTGTCCACCTTGGGTTTCAGATGAAGAGATGTTAAACAGTCCACTTTACTTTTAAATTGCTACTTTTTGCTTTTAGAAAGGATTTAATTTGAGATGAACCTCAAAACGTTGGTTCCAGCTAGCATAACAAAAACTTAACAAAACAAGCCACAATCTGAACACTGGATGAAGCCAGATTCAAAGTGCTTGTTTGATTTTGGATATCTCGTTTTATCACTCAATAAATCAGAAAATACTGTCAACAACTGCAACAGTTATGTTTCCATCCAAAGTTGCCAATTTAACTTATGTACAAAACTGGAATATTGCATATATTGGTACATGGGTTTCAATCATATTTTACGTGCATATCTTTTTTATTGGATAAAAATAATCCAACTCAATTAAGCGCATTAATGTTTTTTTTCTTTTCAGTTAATGTTATTAAAGTGCATTTTTAGAATTTGTGCGCATCTTGGCATTTCCATCCAATTGCTTTTTTTTTTTTTAAATGCAATATCCCAAAATTCATATAAAAATTGGTGAATAGAAACACATCTAATATTTTTAAACAAACATAAAATATGATACAAAATACATTATATAACTCAGGGCAAATTACGCATGTTGTAAATTTAAAAAAAAAAAAAAAAAAGGGGTTTTAAAGGGGATTATTATGCTTTTTCAGTTTTTGCATTTTAGTCAGTGTGTGGTGTGTATGTTTGGGCATAAAAATGATCTACAAAGTTACAAATCTCACTCCAAAAGAAGATATTTTGTTTTTAAAAAATCCCTTTTCAAGAACTACCATGAACGGCTCCTTTGAACTACAGCGTTTGTTTTCCATATGTTATGATGTCACAACGCGGCCCATTAGAATATCATTAAAATAAATCCCACCTACGGAAGTTGGAATGGTTGGGGGTGGGTAGGGACGAGGTGGGGGATTAGCCTAACTTTAACAATGCAGTGCGGAGAGCCACTTCTGGGATGCTTCAACGAGCCACGGTGCGGGTATAAACACAAGCACTGACTAGAGTGACCGCGATCATATCCGGTGGCCGTGTCGGAGCTGCGCCACAGACGTGTGCAGTGTGTAGTAAGAGATTTATTCATCATACAGTTTAGCTTCACTTATAACGCGAGTGTTTTTTTTAACGCATAAACTTGCTCTAGACACTACTGTAGTGTATTATTTACTCACCCTCCATGCATCCTAGGTGTATATGACTTCCTTCTTTCAGACAAATGCAGCTGGAGTTATATTAAAAATTATCCTGGCACTCCCAATCTTTAGAACAGCATAGACAAGTGTTTCTCTTCATCAGTCCAAAACAAGTCCAATAAAGTGCATCCATCCATTATAAAAAGTGCCTCACATGGCTCCGGGGGGTCAATAAAGACCTCCTGTAGCGAATTGATGCATTTTTGTAAGAAAAACATCCATATTTATAGCGTAAGAATCACTTTAATCTAGCTTGCGCTAACAGCTGTACACAGAGCTGCTTTGGCAAGGGGCGTGGCAGTACTGAAACACCACCTAAACTGCCAATCACAATGCACTGGGACAGCTAACTAATAACAACACATTTCGTTTTTTGGAAGGCAGGCCTTCACCAAACCCGGAACTAATCGACCCATTTGTGCCAGGCTGGGGAGAAAGGTATTGTAATATTGTATATTATGTGAAAAATAATGCGTTTTTCAAACCACCAAGCATGAGAGTATGTCCTAGTACACCCCCAAAACAAAATCAAGACTTTGTAACAGAGCATAATAGGACCCCTTTAACATTGTATAATGGAGTATAATGGAAGAAAATACTTTTTCCGTTTCCTACTTCAAAATTTCATGTTTAATTCAGTGCGTTACTTGCCATTTTGTAATTAATAGTGAAAATTACTAGCAACTTCTCAGTGAAAATGACTGGTGTATGAACATTTTTTTTTTTTTTCAGTAAAAACTATAAATAGGAAAACAACTGGTGAAAGTTTGTTGTATGTAAGTGCTACTGAAGTAGAGATTTCTGGCTCAGAGCATGAGAAATCACATTTTGTGAAACCAGCGCCTATATCTATTTGCATCTGTAGGTTTTATTTACAGCACATATCTTTAAAGTGTAAAAAATAAACATTTATTTCATTCCACAATGTACAAAATACAATTTCACAAATGTTTTTGTAATAAAAAGCATGCAACACTTCAATTCAGCCTGTGGATATTTGTGATCTGAAACAAAGGCCAGGCAGAGATTACATACTTTATTGCCAGGCTTACTTCACTCGGGCTGCACATGTGGCCAGCACTGCCCCAGACGGCCCAGATGTTGTTTTTAATGTGTTCGTGGAGAGAGAGCGCTAAGCCTAGCATGGCAGCTCCAAACGCCTTTGTTCCCACCAAGCTGAGTTACGTTTCTAAACTACAGTACCCCTAATGCAGTGCAGAGCTGGTGGCCTTAAAAGACACCGAGGTCAATCGAGGAGGGCTGGGCGATGTTTTTGATTTTATTTTGCAATTGTTTTTTTTTTTTTGTTTTTTTTTTTTATTTAGGAATGACGTTTTTCAATAAAAAAAATTAGCAAACAAGGTTATAAGACAAGTTTAAGACAATATTTGCCTTCATATTTCAAACATCTTTTTTTTTTTTTGGCAAAGATATTTAACAAATCATTTGTTTTGTGACCATGTTCAATTGGAGTAGAACTTTCTTTAACCAGATGGTTAATAAAGAAAATGGTAGCCTACGTTGAATCATGTTGTAATTCCTTTTTTAAGTTAGCTAGTTCAGTGGAGAAAAAAAAAAACAATATTAAATTTGTTAAATCTTATGACAATTATTTTTTTGCCATTTCACCCAGCCCTACTATCAAGTTGGTAAAAAGTAGTTGGCAAACGTGAATTAATCAACCCGTATGACTTTCTTTTATGAAGAAAACGACAATCTATGTTCACAAGTTCCATTATTACCAACTAGGGATGTTCAATTCGGTTATTTTTCCTAACCGATCGCCTAACCGTTAACCAACAATATAATTTTAAATTAGAATTTAATTATTTTAGAAAGGATAAGTGTCTGTGACCTGTTAAAAATACCAAAATTTGTTTTCCGGGGATTAATTTTACATGCGCAAAAAAAAAACAGCAAACAACAGAACATGAGAACTCATGGACACATCGTATCACGCACCTGCAGCGCTTTTGTGAACATAGAAAAACAATAAAGCAAGGCTAAATATATATAATGAATGAATAGGCCTATACTATTAATATTTTTACTTAATTAACAAAACGAAACAAAAAAACGTGCATCAAGTAGCTAGTATGCAGAGTTTTGGTTCATTGTTGTGCAGCGTGAAAGGAAGACGGTTGAAAGCAGCATCCTATTTTTCTTTATTTTACAAATACACAAAGATTTGTTTTTATTGTGAGCGTACGCAAATAAAAGCAAACCGTTTACAGTTTCGATTCTCTGTATGACTAGAAGGAGATGTTTCCACTGTTAGAAGGGAGAAAAGTCAACACACACAGTTAAGCATTGCTAACTTAACACAGCCTTTCCATTATCATAAAAAAATACTCAGCCAAACATATGGAAAAAACACACTGCTTAATCGTTATCAATGTACTGTCGTGATATTATGTCAAACATTTTGTTTAATGTGGATATTGGAATGCGAGTGAAGTACAAACCAGGTTTACATAATAAATAATATTTTTTAAATACATCTTGAATATGGAAACATTTGGATTTGTGTCATATGAGAGACCCAACGTTAGTTTCCGTTTCGCTTTAGCCTAAATGAATTCGTTTTGGCTGGTCGTTTATATAGCCTAGCTTCTTATATTTTTCGTTCTTGTTCTTTTCTAAATACTGTTAAATTGAAAGGATTTTTTTTTTTTTTTTGGTGGAGCGAGAGGAACTAAAATAGCCTAGCCTTTGTTTATAGTGTTTGTAAACATTTCGTGTCGGCATCAGGTCTATTTCTGAATGTAATAGTAAAATGTGACTTAATGCTATAAGCCTAAGCGATTTAACTTTTTTCTCTCAAAAATGCAACTGTATTTTATTCTAACCATTCACCAAACATTTTAAAATATTTTGATAAATTACTGAAATAAAAAAACCCTTCTAAACCGTTTAACTGATTGTATTAATCAGTCAAAATTCTTCCTGTCCGTTAACGGTTAACGGTGCAGTAGTTCCAACAAATATTGCAGCTCTCGATTTGTCAAAGCATAGTTTCTTAGTATTACTTGGACTTAAACCAATTATGTTTCAGAGCAAAATAAGCATGCTAAAATTCTGTATAGTCTATATATGTTATTCTATTTATAGAGTTTTCCTTCTACATCTTTTAATGTGTAAAGAGAATGGAAGCAAGTATGATGTTAAATGGAAACTGCAACTGAATCGAATGTCTGGAAATAAAGTAAAATGGCAGAGAACAAATATAGCAAAGTAGTCCTCATTCATAGTGCATATAAACGCAATAAAAAAAATCTTTGACTTTCTGTTGTCCATGCAAATGAGCGACAATAAAATGACATTCATTTGATCTCAACCAATTAATTAGCAGTTATTACTCAACCTCCTCATTAACAACAACTGACATCATTAACAGTTCTATATTGGCGAACCAACGTGGTTTGAGAGGCAGATGTGCAAAAAGTTACTACGGTTTCAGGAAACTGTTAAAAGTAGGCAATTAATTTCTCCAGTGATCCATTATACTAAGCAATGGTTAAACAGTGAGTTATATAGTTGTATGGGAAACACACCCCAGACAAGTCAGATTAATTCAAAGATCTGATGCAAAAAAAACATCTTGTTCAGAAAACGGACGAAGCTGCTTCTTTGGTGAATTCCCATTAACACACCAATATTTTTAGAGAATAATGACATAAAATGTTCTTCAAATAAAGCTGTAGTGTGGCTGCAGAAGACTTGGGATATAACTAATAAGCCCTTTCACACCAAGAACAATAACTATAATAATTGCCATAATGATGAATTTACAAGCTTTTTGAAGCTTGAAAGCAGTGACCAACATCGTTTTTGTAAAGAGCATTTGACTTTCTTTGCACGTTCGCTTTGTAATCGCTGGGTCGGCACTTCCTCCTACGTGAAGCATAACCTTTCCAACATGATTACGTATTATGTGAGGTCGGACTGGTGCAAAACAAGTATTTGTGGTTAAAAAGTATATACACTTTTTAGTGTTTTAGTAAACCGATCGTTTTGCTAGATAAGACCCTTATTTCTCATCTGTAATTGTGTAGAGTCCTTTGAAGCTGCACTGAAACTCCAATTTGGACTTTCAACCCGTTGATTAGGGGTGCACGATTATGACAATCATAATTGTCAGTTATTCCCTTGAAATTGTAATTGCGATTATTAATTACAATTATCACAATTTACATTTAATGATGTTTTGAATAGCTTTATATCATTGTTTGAAGCAACTGCATGCTACATTTTTATATATAGTTTCTTCTCTAAATATATAAAAAAAAAAGTAAAAATTGAAAAATTAAAACAATGTTCAAACAACATGTAAAAGTGAACTTTGCATCCGATGACCCCTTCAACAAAAAAGGTGAAACAGCGATATAAGACGATTTTGAAGTTGAGGGAGAAAATACGGTCTGAGTTTTTCGACATACCCTAACTGTCATGAGCTAGAATACACAGAGTTCAGGGAGAGTAAGATAAGATGAGCGTTTGACATTAAAAAGTATATACATTTTATATACTATATTATTTTATTATTTTTATATTATATTTGTATATTATTTTAATGAAAATAACCGGATACAACTGCATTTGGGATCGTTTAAAGCTGCATTTAAACTGCATTTTTGGAATTCCAAACTTGGGGCACCATATCAGTCCATTATATAGAGAAAAATCCTGAAATGTTTTCCTCAAAAAACAATTTTTTTTTTTTTTACGACTGAAGAAAGAAAGACATGAACATCTTGGATGACAAGGGGGTAGTGGACTGGAAGTGGACTTGATAACCTGTAGGAAAAATACACACACTCTCACTCTCTATCTCTCTCTGTGTGTAAGTGTAAGTGCATTTTTTTTTGTAATTGTGCCTTTGAACGATTCCATAATTGTAGCATCTGTAATTCTAATCATGCCGGGCTCGAAATTGTGACCGTTTTGGTCGCATATGCTCCAGAATTTAATCTGCGACCTCCAAATATATTTGGGAGCATTTGTGCAAGTGCGAGTAATTGTTGTGGTGTGACTTGTTTTCATTTCTTTACAAAACTTTCGCTAAGTACTGCACAGTACATGACTGCTGTGAGCTGACACAGTGAGCCGTTCTATCCAACATTAGCTTACATAACCAATTAAACTTAATCTTTACATTTTTAGCTTTAATGCAGATTTTAGATATTAGCCGTCAATCACTCACATTGTGCTCTGTTGGAACTCGGAACCGGACGGTTTGTGCTCCAAACGTTTTCTTTCAACCAATCTCTGTTTCAGATTTGCACTGCATTAAAATTATGGGTGTGCGATGATATGAACATTTTTGATTTAAATATTCTTACGATCTGCTATTATTTAAGAAATAAAGTAGGCCTATCGTGCTACAGCGCACATTCTGTCAGTTGCAGTTCTGGTGCCTCCGTCTCACGCGACATACATTCACAACAAATGTTTACTCAGCAGCAGAATTCCACTCACTAAACACTGCACTTATCTGCAATCACACAAGTACATTATTTGCATGTGCTTTAAACCTTGCCACTTAAACATTTTATTTACGTGCTGTTCTGACATGCGCTTACATTTGAAGCGTGCGCACTCAAAAAAAAAAAGAATAAAAAATAAATAAAAAGCCCGTCAAACAGCGCCTGATTACTGGAGTAAGTCATCTTTCATGTGTGGTTTGGTTCAGGTGTTTTATGTAGCATAATTTCACAAAGCCAAAGTCTGTCAGACCATTCTGTTTTTGCTTCAGATATTGAAATTATAGTCTAATTTTAATCAAAAACGGCTCATGCATGCAGCACCTGTAATAGAAAAAATAAACATCTTGTTCATCTACTCATATTTTCATTTTTTCTTGTCCCTTTGTTAAGGCAATAAATAATTATTAAAATAGCCCATTTGTTTGCAAAGCATCGGCAATCAGAATCGGCCATGAAGAATCAAGATCAGTGCATTACTAAAAAGAAGTGTGTGGTAAAGAATTCAGGATCAGGTTCAACAGGTGAAGCTATTAATCATCAGGATGCTGCTGGCCGTTCCTCTCAGTTGGCAGTTGTGGTGCTCCTTAATATTCATTGGGTGCTCCTAAATTTTATTTGGTGCTCCTAACTTTTTGAATTTGGGAGGACCAGTGCTACCAAGTAAAAGAGTTAATTTCGAGCCCTGTCATGATTAGAAATTTGATTCATTGCGCAGCCCTAACGTTGATCCCCACTGAAGTCCACTATAATGGAGAAAAATCCAGGAATGTGTTCCCTCTCTTTTTTTTTTTGCGAATAAAGAAAGAAAGACATGAACATTTTGGATAACATGGGGGCAAGTAAATTATCAGGAAATTTTTATCCTGGAAGTGAACTTCTCCTTTAACATAGCAACTGCATGTAATGCACAAGTAAACGAACATATGAATCAGACTGCAACATCTAAACAAAACTTTCAGAATTTGAAATCAGATTATATTCATTCTGATTTATGAAAATTAGTGATCAGATGACTTTAGAGGACTTGGATAGACCTTCAGCACAGCAGCATATTTAATTTTTGACAGGACTGAAAATAAGACTGCGTACTTGGATTGTACTTTAATCGATTGTTCTGATCTCAAAACATCTTTCCAAAAAGCTTTTAGTAGCAAAAAAACTTCATAAAACTATTTGAAAGTTCTGAGTTACGAACATTACACTTCATCTGTATCCCTCACAGTTTTATCTTCAACTGCATAAAAATCAATATGGCGTCTACGCTGACTAAAAGCCTGTTCACATCAAAATAAATGTGAATTTTTTACTTCTGTGATGTTTCTTTTGCATCACAGAATTAGAAAAGCAGCATGAACATTCTTCAAAATGTCTCCTTTTGTGTCCCTCACGGTTGAAACGACATGATCGTGAATAAATAATGACAGAACTGTCACTTTTTAGGTGGACTATCCCTTTAAGAACAAGAAAATCATGTTAAATAGTGTGACACTTCGCTAAACTTTCACATCCATTGTCACAGGATGGAAAATGGGCTTTTTAGCATGTTAGCAAATTCCACATTTCATCACACACATCAGCAGCCGATTTCCAACCCTGCATTATGTACACAACTACGGCTAGGTTTACATTCAATTAACATGTCTGCGTAGTGACTCCCCGTGCCAGGACGCACGGGGGAGGAAGCATATCTGAGAAAAGATCTAATGCTCTGCTAAGTGAAGCTGAAGCAGGATAAGGCCAACGCTCAGAAGAGAGCCGAGCGGCAGAAACGGGCCTAGCAATCTCCTCACATCAGCCTCAGTCGGATGTGACAATCAGAGGATACTAACGAGATGATTTTACGGTTCGGCTGCCCCCGCCCCTCGGCCCTGCTCATCCACACTCATGCTCTGTTTACGCTGGGGGCATCGGGGTGCCATCTTGGGCACAACTCACATCTATTCCATCTGACTGCTCGCCGTGCCACACAATCATGCATATGGACACGCATTTGGATGCAAAGGCATGGCGAGAACGCTCCCATCTCGACAGAGGCCTGCTTTTCCGTGGACCAGAAAAGGGTGGAGCCGCGAGAAGAGGAACAAGAGAAGGAAAAGGAGTTATACGGCCGTGGGCGAGACGTTATCAGATAAGAATGAAAGCGTTTGGTTCCGGTCCCAGCGTGGCTTTGTCGTCATTGTCGAGCGGGATGGATGGAACAGAATAAAGCGTGATGGCGCTTCGCATCACCTCAGAGACACGACTGCAGCCTTATCTGAAACATCTGAACAGCAACAGGAAACAATAGCAGACTATAAAATCAGGCTGAGGGAGAAAGACCAACTGAACATGTAGGGAGGGGGACATTTCAAAGTTTATGAGTAGCAAGTACCTATTTGTGGCTGATATGAGAGATCTGATAACAGATGTGATGGAGGATTTCCTGGTTTGCAGTTTTAATACTGACACATTAACAGTTTTGACATAATTTCAGTCCATTTTACTAAAATTGCAATCATGTTAGTCAACAAAAAAAAAAAAAAAAATCACATTTTAGTTTGCAAAATACTGTCAAACTGTATTCAACCAACAAAAATGTAACATTTTTAATTATAAACATTTATTCCAGTATTACAATTATTAAAACAAAAGTAATTATATACTATTATACACAGCAAATTAGCATATATATATATGAGAAAGACATTACACTATTAAAGAAAAAAAAAAAAAAAACACATTGTGAGGTGAATAGTGGGGAATATCCATTTAAAGTGGTAAATATAAGAGGATTATGTCAAAGTCATTTATATGTGCTAAAAGTCATTTATATGGCACTATTACTATAAATGAATATTGACGTGTGAATGTTTTCAGGCCAGAACTTTTATTAAGTGTGAAGTTAGGGGCAGATCGGACATTGCACGGCTGAGTTACAACAACCTTTTCCATGGCAAAACATCCAAATTTGTCAGGCCGCCACAGACACGACAAAAACTCAAGATCTTCATTTCAATTTAACATCGCAAAGGCCTTTAGAGTAAACTGACCAAACATAATGTTTATGTCATTAGATCTAGAGGAGTTTCTTACAGCGTAAAACATGTCACTTCCTGTTGCCAGCAGGTGGCGCTATGACTACAACTAAGTATGGGCATAGGCTTGCGTTCAGCACTGGACTCTTATCAAAACTGAAGATCTTCGCAATTTAACATCACAAAGGGCTTTAGATTAGACTGACCAAATTTGGCATTGATCCCTTTAAATCTCTAGGAGGAGTTCGTTAAAATACAACACCTGAAAATGGCAAACCCGGCACAAAACTTGCAGAGAAAATTCTAAATAAAAGACCTCCTGTTGGGTTTCGGACTTCGTGGCGCTATCAAGCCATTTTGCCACACCCACTTCTGAAACCCATATCAGATGTAAATTTTCACCTCTTTTGGTGCGTGTGCAGTTTCATGACTTTTCAAGCATAAAAATGTGATTCATTTTGGAGAAGAAGAAGAAGAAACTGAGCAATTCCACCGGTGCTCAGGTCTTAATAATGTACGTGAAATTCCCTAGTTATTAGTTGCTGATCTTCCCTTACGCAATCCCTTGGAAATCTTAGTTGCACATTGAAAGCACATATTCAAACTCAAACCAGGTTATGAGATATACATATAAATGACGTCATCTGGAGCAAATAATCATCACGTGCCAAATTTGAATATCTGCATTCACAAATTATCTACTGTTTAGCTGTCACTGTTGTGAATTCTGCTTCAAGATCGTCGTATTTGTCCATAATTTAGAGACTATTGAGATATTGAAATACATTTAGCGTGTTATAGCAGTAGCATATTCAAAACATCGGCTACACATTCTTATTTTAAGTTCACCTGTAAATTGCTTGTTGTGGAACTAGCAGATTAATATCATATGTATAGGATGTTTTTATATGAGTTAATTAACCTGCTAGCAAAAGCCAGTCAGCAAAGAACATTATACTGACAAAATTATGCTTCAAGTCAATTTAGAAGTTGAACCATTTTAATGAAAGACAGAAAAGATGTAAACCTGTCTTGCTTTAAAATAATTCTGAACATAGACCATGTTTGTCCTCCATTTTGGAACAATAAAAAACATGTTTTTTTGGATTTTATTTCATTTGTTTGCATTAAATGAGAAACACAGCACTGAAAGAAGCTGGCAGCCAACATCCCTGCTTCCTAAACTTCGCTACTTGACACTTTTATTGAGGCAAAATAGCCACACAAGATTTGCAACTCTGACTATTCTTGTCCGCAGCAGCTAAATAGTTTTTTTTTTTCTCCTCTCTCTCGCTCCCTCACAATGATTAGTGTTAGGACTGACAGAGTGCAGCAGTCCTGCCCTGCCCCGGCCAGAACAGTAGTCTGGAATACTGAGAGATTCTTCTTTCAGCAACCTCAAAAGCAGCCAATCGCAGCGCTCTAGCCCCGGGGCTGGCCTCAGCCAGCCAATAGGAGGAGCTCCTTTCTGTCACCTGACAGAATGTGCTCCTGTCCATCAACCGAGTCATATATAGCCCATTCCAGCAGCCTGAGACAAGGCTGTGAGTGTGTGTGGGACCGGCTGAGGACTCTGTGTACCTACAGTTCGCTTTGTAACCAACTGCGTGTGCTTGCGTGTGGGAAGCAAATGAAGGGGGCGAACGAGTGTGAGAGAAAGATGAGAAAGGGGAAAAAAAAAAAAAAAAAAAAAAAAAAACGCAAGAAAGACTGTTTATTCTGGAAGTTAACTCATATTGCACTCAAGAAGGGACTTGAGATTTTGGAAGGTACTTTTTAAGAAGAAAAACATTTTTGGTTCCATTTTTGACAAAACCACCATCAAGTGGGGCTCTGGTGACCTTACAGTGAGGGGTAAGTACTTTAATCTCATTTCACTTCCTAACCTCTTCTTTTTTCTCATTTCTATCCCTTTGTTGTGGCTCAAAAGTCGTTTCGAGTGTGACGCGGCGGCGTGCCGTGCGCTTTCACTCTGCCAGAGTTCATTCAGTGCATTCCGCCGTTATGTGCTTGTTTGCTTTTCTGTTATCTGAGTTCTGAATGAGGGCTTACGCTTTTCACACGCAAAGCTCCCGGGCCAGACCGCGTCCAGACGGCCGTCTGAGAGACAAACCATGATGATCCCTATTAGTTCCACTATCACCGCTACTTATACCGCTGGGACGGAGGGATGTGAATGAGCTGGGTGGCAGGTTTCGTGGCCTTGTCCTAGTTGGAGAGTTTCTCGGTCCGGTTCGTTGCGGGATGGTGCGATACGGCCAAGAGCGTTCAGAAATGTGGTGGGGGGGTTAAAGGCAGACAGCAAGACAAAAGCATCAGACCCCCTCCAGACAGACTAGGTCAAGCTTCATCCAGGCCCGGAGCTGGACGGGGTCAGCCGGTTGCTGGGAGAGCGAGAAAGATGGGGTGAACGATGGGGCCCCTAAGGGTTAGAGGTTGCCAGACTCTTGCTCTTGAAATACGAAGGGGAGAGAAGAGTTTGATGCTGCATGAAGCTGGATTTTTACTGTTTAGGTTTGTGCTGGGGTGTAAGATTGGGCAGATTTTGCACAAGGCAAAAAAAGAGTGCAGCGAGTTCACTTTAACTGCTAAAACAAGAGGGAGGGAAAAGGTCTGTAATTATGACAAGGAGCCTGTGTTTTTTTTCTTTGTGCATGTGTGTGTGTGTGTGTGTGTGGGTGGGGGTCACAAGGGTTGGAATGTATTGAGTGACAGCAAATGCTGTCTACCTATTTTTTCCTGTGCACAATGCTTTCGTCCAAAGGTCTTAAGCCATAGAGGCACATTATTGAGTCCTCAAAGCATCACTAAATACTTATACGAGCCGATGCTTGAAAATATTTATTCCTGGATAATCAAACAAACCAGCAGCACCGGCGTGATTCTAATCTTCTGTCTGACGCAATAAAACGTGTTTATGTCCAAGAATGTCCTGCTCAGGATACAGACTGTGTTTATGGCAGACGCTTTGAATTACCCAACATGTACAGTCTTGTTCAGTTGTACCAATAGAGGCAGGAACACAAACACGCTCATACAACCTTTCCCCCCACCTTCACTCACAGAGCATTTGACTGATCTGCCTCAAAAAAATCCCGTCAAAGATCATATCACCACTTGACGTTTCTCCATTCTGCCTTTGAATTAAGAAGAGACAAGTCCCACGCTTGGAAAAAAAAGGATTCACAGTCTCCAGCCAGCCAATACAAAGCTTGCACACGCACACACTCTGTGCGCAAGATTATCAGACAGCTCTGAGTCTGGGGGGATGGGACGTCAGGGGCGGGAGAGTGTGGGACAGGATATGGAAGTCTTTGATGCGACTGCAAGGCGGAGAGGAAGAGTGCCCTAATCAGACCCACCGACCAAGGGCTCACACAGCAGACCCCAAGCAACATGCTGTAAAATGCTATAGTAACTCACACACACCTTAAAAAAAAAAAAAAAAGCTTCCTCCCATCATCCGTTTTCATTCTCAATCTAATAAGGCGGCCTAATCCATCGGCGGGAATCCTGTTCGGCCCCCTCGCCCCTGTTCTGATTACACACCAGACAGGAGAGAATAGGTCAGCCTATTGTGATTTAGCCGGACCTGCAGATTACGGCGCCCCTACGTCGCAGATGTGCCGCTGCGGTTTAGCGCGACGGTTGCATCGCACATCTGTTCGCCACTCTTCTGGTTTCCTGACGGGTTTGAACTGAGAAAAGCGCGTGTTTGGAGAAACGACACGCTGTAAATATCGCAGAGATTGTGTCAGGCTTTTAAGTGTCGCATCGTTGTGACACTATGGAGGTGAAATTACGAGTTCACCATCATCTACGCACCATTTCACTGGCCGTTTGAGGTGTAAGCCGTACAATCCTTTAGTAGTTTATGGTCCTCTCACAGCCCGAACCTACATGAGCGTGTGAAGTCGTAAAGAAATACCTTTTTGCCCTGTCTGAAGTTAAGCGGGAATAGTGGTTAGGCTTCCTTTCAGAAGATAAGAATGGCTTTTATTCAATGCAACGTGAAGTTTCTCTTGGATACTGGAGCGAATGATCCTATTATCATGTGTGGAAAAATGTTTAGCCATCACATGCTATGAATTTTGGAATGTGTAAAATCGAAACAGATTTTATTTCATCAAGACAGGTAGGGTTGCAAACCTGTATGACTTTACTGCTTCTGTGGAACACAAAAGTAGATAAAAAAAGGTTTTACAAAACTGAAGAGAGAGTCATTTTGGGGCCAACTATCCTGTTAACAATGTTAAGTGTTTAATGCGTCTTGGGTCATAAAGTGAATCCGTTTTTACCCAGGTATCATACAAACCCTTAGTCCTTTGTCAGTGCCACATCAGCTTTCCTAGAACAAGCAAACGGAATGGCCGGAAATGCCCATTTTTTCAGCTTGTGTGGGAAAATTAGGTTTGAATTCGGCCTGCAACGTTATTCACTCCAACTTTTGCACCTAGTTTGTTCCATTGTTTGTTTGTGTACATCACGCAGATCAAATCCATTTAGTGATGTGGAGAAAGACACAGGAAGGGATTGAGCTGTGCAAGATTGCAGCCTCAGCAGTAGATAAGAACAACCAGGATTGAAGTTTCTCCGTTAACGCATTACCGAAGCACCTAACACTTGCTGAAGGAACGAAAGATGTGTGTGTGTGCACGCACGAGACAAGCGGAGACGGGAGTGAGAGAAAGATGAAACACTGGAGCCGGGAGTGAAGTCGGCAGCATGAGAAGGGGAGCGTGTATGATAATGCTCTTAACCCGCACAAAGGGAAGAGAGTCGAAGCTATGGCACTGCCAGCGCTGTGGTTAATGCCTTCCGAGGGCCTGTCAACCCGCTCGCTCGCTCTAATCCACTGAGCTTTAGTCGCTCTTTGAAATGTGAACGGAGAAGCCTCCTGATTTCTTTAAGATCAACCCACAGTCATCGTCAGGGTTTGAGCATCTTTCCCGAAATGCAGAGAAACGCTTAAGTTAAGTACTTTACGAGTGCCTCATTAGCAAAGTCGAGCTAAGAGTCGCAGACGAGCAGCGTTTATCGAATGTAATGTATGCAAACCGCTTAAGACGGGTGACCCTGAGGCCTTTCACTAGAATGCAAGTTTCATCACATCAAGTCGGATAGGATGTGCATGTTTTCCATGTATAACTGACATCATTTAATAACCTGTCATATTATAACTGACATTAACGGTGATGTGAAAACAGACGCAGTAGATGCAGTGACTCGCTCACACGCGGACAAAGGGATACATCAACATTTAGTAATCGTAATTGCCCCACAGCTTGAGCGTATCAATTTTACTCTCTTCCACAGCCGCATTAGCGAGACGCGTGTGTGTGTGGCGATAAAGAGCAATCGGACGCGAGCAATGGAGATTAGCTTCAGTTTGAAGCAAACACTGTGGCAGCGTGGCGTCTACGGAACAGATTAAACCCGGATTAAACGTCCAAATCAAGTGTGTGTGTGTGTTAAGCTTTTATTTGGCTCCACACATCTTTAGGCAAACACTAATTTAGCGGCGTATCACCTCATCAAGGATAATTTACGCTTTATTAAACTTCAAATAATAGCTATGTGTAAAAAAAATGAGGTTTGATGGTTTTACAAAACATCGATTTCAGTCATTTTCACCCTTTTCTATTACTAAAGTGTGAAAAGAACTTTGCATTTGCTGAAATAAAATACAAGCCTTGATTTTTCTATATATATTTATATTTTTTTTTTAAACACACTTAGGCTTTATGTACGATTACAAGACCAATCAAAATTAAGTATGCAAATAGATGCAAGAAAAAAGGCCAATTGCAAATGAGCAATGCAAAACACTATAAGATGATGACTCACATTTTGTATGCGGAATGTTACAATGATATCTTTCAGTTTGAATTTTTAATTTTAATTCTAATTTAGAATGTTCCAACAAAATTTTTGAACTTTTATCCAACATTTCTTTACAAAGCCTGAAATCACACACACACACACACACACATATATAACATTTTAGTTGAATATTTCAGATTTCGGTTTAGAGGTTGAGAAGAAACCTGAATGTTTTTGGAATATCAATACAGTCTTGTTTGGTGCACTCCTCATTTCAAAGGTGTCTGCTTTTTTGACACTTGCAGTAAATAGGTCAGTGTCTAAGTGACTGTCTCTCTCTCTTTCCCGCAGAACGCCTCGTGAGTTTGACTGACGAAAGACGCGCTGATGGAGAAGTGAAAGTCGTTCGGCTCTGACCCCGAACAATGAGCTCCGCGGTGACGGGAGCAGACAGCCGCCATCATGGAAATGTCACGGCCAACATCAGAGACCCGGCAGCCTCCTCTTTCATTCCCTTAATCCACAATCCCTCCTCTCCTCTCCTGAGCGGCATACATATTCAGCAGCTCAAGTCCTCACCATTCTAATGAGGGCTAGACCAGCGGGCTATGAAAGAGAGGAGAGATACGGGGAGGTGGGTGGGTGAGTGGGGGGTTTAAAAGAGAGGAGAGACCGTCTTTGAACTCCCAAAGAAAGAGGGAGACGGATGAGAGATGAGGATGAATAGATGGATGGCTGGAGTGATGAGAGAAGAAGTGAGAGGAGAGACACATCAAATGCTCCTGATTCTTTCCTGTGGTCTTTACACAGCAGGGTTAGTTGTGTTCGATTTAAATGCTGCTTTAAGAGAGCAAACTGTTATATTTCATCACTTGATTCACTCTGAGACACTTAAGGCTGAAGTGTGTCTTTATGTTTGATCTATTTCAGTTTAAAGCGATACTTGAGCTAAAATGACAGTTCTGTCATCATTCATGTTGTTCCAAACCTGTATAACTTCATTTGTTCTAGAAGACGTTTAGCAGAACATTCACGCCACGCCGTTCCGTCCTTGTGCGACCACCGGTTCGGAATGACATGAGAGTGATTTGATTTTTCAACAAACTATTCATTGGTTGGTCTCACCAATGGCAGATGAGGAGAGAGTTTGGAAAGATTATTTGAGCAGTTTCTTTTGGCACAAGTACAAGAAAAACGAGACAGACCAATAAAAGAGAGAAAGCAATAACTCCATAAGTTAAATAATATTCAGAGGTAGTAAAGAAATCATGCATTTAACAGAAGCTATTATCCAAAGCGACTTACAAAAGAGAAGAAAAAAGCAATTTGTCGAAGATTAGGCGGCAAATTTTAGGCGGATTTTAGAAATAGAAAAATATCAAAATAACAAGGCTGCTTTTAGAAAATGAAAAATATCAAGGCATATTTTATCTTTTATCATTTAACCTTTATTCACTATTGTGCTAGATTTTCAAATGTACCACACAGTTATGCAAATCTTCTATAGTATATTATAATATTTTATAGCGATAGACTGATATTTTTAAGTATTTCCACAATTTAATTGAATATAATATAATAATAATATAATATTTAATATAATTGAATACACACACATACATTTTTTATTCAATTATATATATATATATATATATATATATATATATATATATATATATAAACTAATATAATTACACTTATATAAATATGATATTTACATAGCAAAAATTATCTTGACTGCGCTTAAAACTTGTATATTATCTGCAGTTACAGTCAACTTAAAGTAAATACTTTGTAAAATTAATGGGCATTTAAATTAAAGTCAATAATATATTAATTTTATTTTCTATATATTTGAATATATTAAAATATAATATTTATTCATATATATATATATATATATATATATATATATATATATATATATATATATATATATATATATATATATATATATATATATATAATTAAATGAATGTATATAATTGAGCACACACACATACATACATGTATGTAGCTAAATTATATACGCTAATATAACCATATAAAAATAAATATGATGCTTACATACCAAAAATATCATAATTGCGCTTAAAACTTGTATAATATCTGACGTCATAGTGAACTTTCATAGTTCATTTAAATTAATTGTAATAAATAATATATTAAAAATATTTAAAATAATGTATTACTTCTATCTTCCATATATATATATATATATATATATATATATATATATATATATATATATATATATATATATATATATATATATATATATGACATTTAAAATATATAAATATGCTGTAAAACAGCTGTATAATATCTGCAGTCATGCTGGCTATAAATATATACAAATATATACATTTTTGGCAATCAGTACCATCTAAAATTTCTATATCAGTGCATACCTAGTTCAAAGCCTCAGAAAGGAGACATTTTTAGCTGCAACTAAAGCAGTCTCTGGGCATATCTGCTCAAATGAATGCTGCAGTGGTGTGAAATTGGTCATTTTCAGCACTCCTACACTCTTGTAAAAGTAGAAGAGGGTGCCTGAGGTCTATTTTCCCCTCCTCACACACAGCTAGCAGCGGGAGGCAGGAAGCGTGGTCCTGAAAGACTCGCTGGACGCGCTATCAGAAGGGGAAGTTCCCGTTCCCATACGCCACTTTACAAACCAGATGTTTCATGGCCTGGATCTGGTTATTGGAACAGAGCGATAGTGCCAAACGTACAGCGAGTGCACTTCAATCTGACGTTGTAAGTAAGCATGCTTCGGATAAATGAGGGAAATCAGGATCGCGTGCTAATACGTTTGCATTTTTAATAGAGGACAGAGAGACTACGATGCATTCGCTCGCTCTTGAGGGAGGCTTTACACACACGTGCAACCCGTCCACTGGTCGTCCATTGTTGGTGTGAGCAGGTGTGTGAAAGGTGATAACAGAGTCTGCTTTGGGGTTCACCAAAGAGGGGGGTTTCACCTGCTCACAAACGCACACACATATGCAGGCCACCAGCCGTTAAACCGTTCCACTTAGCTGAAACCAGGTGCAATAACCCAACGCTAGAGCTCTTGGTTTCAGTAAAGACCTAGCTGAAGTCGGTATTTGAATGGTATTCATTTATACGGCTAGGGTTGCATGATTATCGGGGGGAAATTCATATTTATGACTTCTGTCATATTGTAATCAAACATAAATTTTGTATTTGATTAGAAATTTTCTGAATTAGTGTAGAATCAAACAAAGTGAGCGATGCAACAACAATATAACATTCCCATCATGTTATATTAAAAAAAAAAAAAAAAAAAAAAAAAAAAAAAACTGCAAGTTTGCAGTTTTACATGACTGTTTCAACTAAATGATGGTGCACGTTGTACATCAAAATGATTATTTTAATAATTGTACAGAGTCATATACTTTTAATATTGGAGAGGTCAGTTAATTAGTTAACTTCTTAACTTCTACGGTTCTTAACTTTAACTTCATGTTGCATTTTTGCTGCCTTAGTGTTAAAAAAAAAAAATATATATATATATACTCCAGCATACTTTTAAAAAAAGAGTACTTATTATGGATATAATATACTTGAGTACAACTTAATGTAATGCTTTTGGACTCTTAATTGCATGTTAATTTCAATTAAATGAAATGTCTGCTTTTTTTAAACCACTAAAGTACATCTTCATATGCAATATTACCAATTACTCCCAAAACTTTATTACGAAGTGCACTTTTTAAAAGAAACAGTCATGAATTGCTTTGAAGCACACTCAGGTAGCTTTTTGTTTCATTAATATTATTAAGTACAGATTTTTAAGGTATATTTAAGATTTGTAGTACACTACAAGTGCACAGTCAATAGCGTTAAGCACACTTCTTTTTGCACCAATATTAAAATTTTGGTCGATACTGATAAGCCAGTATTTATTTTCATGTTATAACTCATAATAATAAAAGTCCAGTATTAAAAATTCCAAACTATTTTGTCTAAATAAATTAACAATAAATCACAAAAATATCATTTTAAAATGCTCAAAGTAAATTTATGCATCACAACATTATAATTTATATTCTTAGATTTTCTAAAAAAAGTACATTTAGTGTTATTATATTATTAGCATTTTTAAAGAGTAACTTTAAATGCGTGTTAGATGATGCAAAGATAATCTAAACGTAAAAATAAGGGAATGCACAATTAAATATTTGAAATATCGGATGTAATATACTAGGGATGCACTGAAATCAAAATTTGAAACCGAAAATTCTGGATGCACTTGGCTGAAAACCGAAACCAAAAATGCTTTTTAATAATTATCTATTGTTTTATTAAATAACATAAAATAATTTTGTAGACTTTTTAATTTAACTCCGTTTTAAATGATACTGAATTAAAAAAAAAAAAACTGAAGCCAATAAAATAATAAGTATTATTTTTATTCACTTCTATGCAACAGAATCAGATTTTTTTTTTTTTTTAATTATCCAAATAATATATAGACCTACAAAGCTATTTTTAATCAGTGAGCAGAGCAAGAGGGTAGCATCATTTTACCATTTTACCATGGTGCACCATATTATTTTGGCCATTTTCCTCTTTCAGCCAAAAACTGAAAATGCTATTTTAAGACAATAACGCACTCTCAGAAATAAAGGAAAAAAAGCTGGCGCGGTACCTTTTCAAGAGGTACATGTTTGTACCTAAAAAGTCCATTTTGGTGAGAACCTAATAGGTACAAAAGTGTACCTTTTAAAAAGGTACCACCCCAGTTACAGGTTTTGTACCTTTATTTTTGAGAGTGAACAAAAACAATGCTAAGTAAAATAAAACCTCTAGTACTAGTTTTTTTTTGTTTTTTTTTTCCAGCCGTATCATCACAGACCCCTGTTGAAGACTCTTGTGCTCAACAGGCATGTCTGTGGCTGCTAAAAGCAATTCCAGCTAAAAACGCTTAATTGCAGCCGTACTCATAACCTTGACTATTTGATTAGTTCTGCAGCTTTAAATGTTTCCTTCCCTAAACATTTTCTTTCTTTCTTCCTTTGTGCCATAAAATGATGTCAAATGCCCATCCATCCGAACCTGCATCCAAAAGATCCGCGCTTACGTTCTCTTTTCATTGTCATACCTCGCATGATATTCTAATCAGGGATTTTTGAAATCCCCCAACATACTCAGCCCTCTTGATTTCTGTGCCAGAGAAGTGAGTGGGGGGTGGAGATAAAAAAAAAAAAAAATAAAAAAAAGACAGCATATAGTGTATTTAAAAGTCGCCGGGATTGGTTGTGTAGTTTGGAGGAGCAGTCAAATGGGAGCGTGCATTAATAATGCATGCCTGCCTCAAAGAGCTCTCACACAGG
This sequence comes from Cirrhinus mrigala, assembly GCA_036247105.1. Lineage (NCBI taxonomy): Eukaryota > Metazoa > Chordata > Actinopteri > Cypriniformes > Cyprinidae > Cirrhinus > Cirrhinus mrigala. The sequence goes on from CM070014.1 coordinate 17,904,256, forward strand.
AAACACAGACTGGGGTTCAGATCAGGGTAAAGAGAACAGGCCTGGAGAGAGAGAGAGAAAGAGAGAGACAGCGAAAAAGAGGGCGAGAGCAAGAGAGACATTAAAAGAACAGTAAAAGCCAGGTTTTTAACCTCACAATTGTATTTTGTCTCATGTTGTGATGCGTTTTTTTAATATTCCAGCTTTTAGATTTTCTTAAAAACCCCATGAAATTGCTTGATGAATGCAGAATTTAGTCATGTGTTGATGTATTTCCAGTTGAAATGGGATGTTTGGGGTGAGAGATTAAATATTTCACTTGCTAGCCAGTTAGCATTGGGGGCGGGGCATTTGTATTCTCAAGAGCATCTGATTGGACAAAAATCTGAGTAGTGCAGGATGAGTCATCGTCTCCGCATTTAGTTTTCTAATCAATGCCGTCCAAATTTTTTTTGTTGTTGTTAAATATCTTTATTTAGTTTCATGTTGACTTTATGAAGTCCATTCCAACTCCAAGTAAAACCTTTGATCAACTTTCTACCGAAACGCACCTGGTGTTTCTACAGTAGGTCTACACTAAAAGGCCCATTGTCCTTTAAAGATTTGCTGGTCCCTTGGTGAACATTCAACGCTGTCGGTGAGTTTTGAGCTTCTGTAACAAACCATCGACCGTTGACTGTACCCTGAGGGTGTCCAAAAAAAATGACGCAAGCAGAGCAATCTAGAAACGGATCTGGAAAGAGCTATATGGGTGTATTAGCCCACTAATGACTGCAATAAACATTCATTGCTGTCGGTGGGTTTCCAATGGACACAACTCACTGATCAATGAATGCAAACTGCGGTGCAAGAACCTCAGTCAAAAACGGTCTGAGGAGTGAAGGATTTCTGGAAAGAGTCATTTGTACAGTGTTATAAGGACAGCAGCACACCAGTGAAGACTAAAGGAGAAAGGTAAGTCCATAATCTACTTTGTATATTGTAATAAGTTGTCTGACATTATTCATTCATCACAGATGAAAGATACAGTAGAAATTCTACCATATGAGCAATATTACACAAACAAAAGTGCTGTTGTATTGAATACCAGCACGGCTGAGTTTCAGCTGTAGACATGAAGCCGTAGGCCGTGCTTTAGGATTGCTCGAAGCAAACACAGATGCTCCAGTTTTCCAAAAACCTTGCTTTGCCTGAGGCAAAATCCCACCAATGCACTTCCTGTTCCACTTCTGCTCCGCACCACTCGCATACTCTAGTCTGGATCGTTGTGAACATGGATAAATGGAGTGATACAAACACCCTAAAACCCTGAAAACCCTTTTAAATCATTTGCGACACCTTAGGAACCACACAGGAACGCCCCCGCATTGACTCACAACGCCCTACCAAGCAAACTTTCCTCACATCCTCTACAGAAGGGAGATAACGGTGCAAGAAAAACCTGTTTGAATTCGGCTCACAACACTTCCTGATCACGATTCCCTTCATCAACAGGGTTATTGTCATTAACTAAAAACTGTATTAAAAACCGTTTTTGTTGGCGCTGATTGCCTTGTGGGCCAACATATAGCGCAGTTGCGCTACGGATGTCCCGAGTTCGAACGCCGAATCAAGGACCTTTTCACAATCCCGCCCCCATCTCTCTCCCATTTCGTTTCCTGCCAGTTCTGATCTGTCCTATCATGATAAATGCAAAAATGCATGGATAAAATTTTTTAAAAAATTGAAATTGAAATTAAAATAAATATTTAATGAAAAATCTAACCTAACAAGGCAACTAACCACAATATGATTAATAAACAAACAAAAAAAAAAACTCAAATAAAAATAAAAATAAAAATAAATTCTTAATATTAAATTATAATACAAAAATAAAATAAATACAAATGGGGGGCTAAATAAAACAGAACAAATTAAATAAAATAAAATAAAACAAATAAAAAAAATAAATAAAATAAAATAAAATACAATGCCTATTCAAAATATTCATAAAAACTGCAATAGTATAAATAATAAAAAATAATAGGGTGATACAGTGTTATTTTTTTCTTTCTAAAAAAAAAAAATGAAACTCTAGCATAACAAGATGCACTTTAGACACTTCAGCAACCACATAGTTCAAGAACCTTTCCAATAAATATCAAAATGAGGAAATGTTGCAAGCTGGATTTGAATTTGCATTTCCTTAATGGCCACCACAGGTTAATAACGTGTCACGAAATGTGCACAAACTTGCTCTTTTTGAAAAAGACTCCTTTAAACGACTTTAGCTTTTCCTGTGTATGCAACCGAACACTGGACCGATTCAAAATTCATATAACAAAGTTCTCAGTGTATTCGGTGTGCTTGGTTACTAAACAGTACTATTGTCTGGTCGGTGGGTCGCTGGCTTGTGCCTTGGCTGACCTCTAAACCCGGTCGAGACTTCTCACCATCGTCATGCTAAAATAAATCTGTCCCGAAATAGATCACAACTCAGCACAAAAACCCAGTCCTGCGTAAATAAATAAGTGTATAAAAATACAACGGTAGCCACTGAGGAGCTAAGCAACACCTTTTTCACACTCATCCACGTTGACCTTTCTGCACAAACGAACAGAGAAACACTCAGCACACTCAGTTCTTGAAAAGCTTGTTTCCCCTTTTTTCAGCAGGAAGAGAGATAGAATCATCTGGAAACAATCCCAACGTAATTGCCCTGTTTAGTTTGCTTTACGTGCTGGGAAATTTCTAACACATTGACATTTTCCAGTCAGCCTAAACCAAGATTTCATTTTATTTTTTCTCGTCTCGCTCTTTCTTTTCTCTATTTGTCTTTTACAGTGGAAAGTGTCTGAGGTGAAGGAGGAATACGGCTGGGTTCGTGTCTCTGCTGCCCATATGGAGCTTTTACTATGGTGACCAGACCAAACTGGCACTCCGCTGTGACTCTGAGAGAGACCTGACTCACAGGACTATAATAGCATTAAAACCCACAGCATGCAAACAAGCGAAGTCTGCAGAGAGTGCACTGACCACAGTCTTGGCCTCTGATTACTTGGACTTGTTTTTTTCGACATAAATTGGTCTTTTGCTGCAGAAAACTTACTGAGTTAAAGCGGGAGTTCATCCAGAAATCATCATTGGTTCACCCTCATGTCTTTCCACCCTGTATAACTTATTCTTCTGTGGAACAGAAGGGAAAATTCAGAAGACTGTGCCGGTCACTCTTTTCCATGCAACTGCAATGAATGGCACTGAAGCTTTAAACATTTTAGCTTTAAATATTTTTAAAAACATTGCCTATTACTTCAATGTGTCCGATAATGACTAAAAATTATCTGGATATTTTCTGCAATTTTGTCAATAAAGATAATTAGACAATATTTTGCTGAGCATGTTATTGTGCTGATATTTTGCCAGGGTTAGGACTGCGTGGACAGCCGACACCCAAAATTTAAAATGGTTTTTATTTTTTATGCCCATTTTTTACCCTTTTTTATATGGCAAACTTTTTAAATGTATGCATCATCTTTTTGTATCAAATTCTTAAACTGAATTAATAAATTTAAATAGTAAGACACTATAGGTGTCAAATGAAATCAATATTAACAAAATTTCTGATTGCAATGCAGAGGTGGCAACCTGATCTCATGATGAAAACACACCTGTGGCAACTTTTTTTCATGCAGATTTAGCTTGTTTTTCCATCTCTGATCTTTCAGCTCTTTCATCGTGAATCATGTTTTTGTATCCGAGGATTCCACATCCTAAGTCCACTTTCGTGCTGGCTGAGCTACCAAGCAAGCCTGTTACATCCTGAAAAAGTGAAACATATGGAGCTGTAGTCATAACGGTGTATGAAAACGATTACAAGTGTTGTGCTGTTTTACCGCCTCTAGTGTTTATTTCTGTTGGAACCTGCGGTGATATGTACTTTTTGGTACATATTTCACGTCTTGCAAAAAAGTTCCCACAGATACGTTTTCATCATGAGATCAGGTAGTACAAATGCATAATAAATGTTTTGATGGCAAAAAAAGTTGAATACTGTTATTTGAAATGTTTGCATGAGTGAGTCAGTGAGTCATTCATTCAATTGATTTGTTCAAACAGCTGATTGATTCAGTAACGAAACACTGTTGTGTGTCCCTCAGAGACGCAAAACAGTTCTGCTGTGACTTTGTGTGGAACTATTTTTGACAAAATAGCAAAATCAGGAACTTGTGTCTAAACTGTAAGTCAGTTAATATTAACTTCTTGTTTATTGGACTGTTTTATAAAATCAATACCACATTTGCAATCGTACTGGTATTTGGAGAAAAACATTTTTGCTCTTTGTGTGATATTTACTATATCAGGTTATATAAATAAAAAGAATAAAAGTCATACGGGGACATTTCTGCCTCCTTACCTTGAATTTTGGGGAAATTCTAAATGTATTTTTAATAGACTAAATCAAGCAGTAAAAGCGTGAACTCTAAATGTGCACGCGCAGTCTAAGCTATATCTCAGTATACGGTGCATGCATCTACTGAGATATAGGTTAGACTGCGCATGCGCATTTAGAGTTCACGCTTCCGCTGCTTGATTTAGTCTATTAAAAATACATTTAGAATCTCTGGGTTTGTTTTTGCGATATAGAGTGTTTTCACGACGCGTCATCAAACAGCCATATTGGCGGCGCTGAACGTAAAAAAATTCCACTGAACCGAACTAAACTCGCAAATTTTGCTTATTATTTCAGCTGAAAATGGTCAATTATTGTCATGTTGTGGGCTGCACTAATTGGTCGGCCCGGGAAAACATTTGTTGTACTATAGACTGCCAAAAGTTATAACAAATCAAGGAGAAGAGTGCAAAAAACTGAGGAAAAAAAAGTGTTTGTGGTTGGCCAAACTAAACCAGGATTTCCAGGGCAAGTATCTTGACAACATTCATGTTTGTTCTTATTCCTGGTCAGGTAGGTGAAAATTTAGCCTGATATCTTAATTAATACTCCTCGTATCGTATCTTTACAACCTATCAACTTTAGTTTGTCAAAATATTGCGCCCTTTCCTGCTTATTGAGTCCTTCTCTATATGATTTAGCAGCTTCCATACGTTTTTTCATTGTTTAGACAGCTTAAATTAGCAGAACAGCATATTCAGCAGTAAACTGTGCAATCCATGCTGTTGTTTACATCTGAGTATCGCCAATATGGCCGCGCATCCGGGTAACTGACCAAACTGTGATGTAAGTGAAAACCCTCTATACTCTATAATGTCAGCTCATACATCATTTAAACAACAATTACAATATTATCGTCCATGATATATATCGTACACCCCTAAATTAGATAAAAATGTATTACAGTTCACTTATTTTACATGCAATTTAAATATATCTTATATCCTACTTAAATGGTTCAAAAAAGCACTCTTAAGTACATATTTAAGTAATATCATAACTACTTCTATTTGAAATACGTTTACTACCAAATGTACCGACAAGCATTTATGATAAACTAAGCTATACTATTATGCCATTTCTGTTAAAACGTATTATGTCATGTATTTAAACGTGTGCAATTAGAAAAGGATTAAGTTGCATTTTAGTGCATTAAGATTACAATCAAATAAAATTATAATTAAGTACTTTAGTATGTTAGTCCACACATCAAAGGTGTGCACTTTAAAGATGATTAAAATAGTGAGTTAAAATGTACTTTGAAGTAAAACTTCTTATTTGACATTAAGTGAACTTTTAAAAGTGTACTTAAAAATACACTTAAATATTTAAAAGTGCACTTAAGTGGCCTGTTATTTCAGTAATATCACAGGAAGGGATAAAGCAAGTCTTTTGGAAAACATGAGGGGGAGTAAATTATGACAATATCTGCTTCTGTCCCTTTAAATGTGCATGCATTTTCAATCCAGATCACTGAATATGGATGTGAACTGCACATAACTGTCAAATTTATTTTGCGTTTTATGTAAGCAGAATAGTTCATGTGGGGCAGCATGAAGCATGAAAATCTGTTTTGTTTAATTACATATTGAGCTGCTGTTTCTGATAGCTTGAGTATGATACAGGTTAATTTGATAATCACGCGGCAGGCTACACAACGCAGAGAGGAAATGCGAGTGTGCGGTTCTGTCACATAAATCAGTGACTCACGCTACTTACATCCCCATCTCCCTGACTGAACGCGCTGATGCTACAGGAAGTGACAGGAGAACAGTCTGACCCATTTTTGGATGACCGGGAAGCACTCCGGCGGCCTGACCTCCAGTCAAACATGACGAGATAAAGGTGCATCAAGCATAAAAAGAAAATAACATTGTTTCCAACAAACTGAACTGGCTTTTCCTTTCCTCTAAAAGGAAACACACAGTGGGGTCTGAGATCACTGGTGAATATCCTTCTGGTTTGCATTTCTTAAGTACAAAACCATTTCTGTCATTACATTATCATATTTGGCAACACAAAAATACAAGCTTTGAATTTCCAAAATGTGTTAATATTTCAGATACATTTCCAAAATCAAATCAAAAGCTCAATAACAATATACAATTTTACCTGATTTTTAAAAAAATAATTATTGAATTATTTTGGTCATATAGATAAAAATTATAAAAAAAAAAAAAAATTCCCTCTCTCTCTCTCTCTCGCATATATATATATATATATTTATTTATAGATTTATATATATATATATATATATATTTTTTGAATTTTTATATTTTATTTTAAATTATATAATTAAAAAAATTATTTATACAGACCCACACACATATATGTGTGTGTCTGTGTGTGTATATATAAATATTTTTTTAATTATATACCTACAATTATTCAAAGAAATATGTGATATATGTGTGTGTGTGTATATATATATATATATATATATATATATATATATATATATATATATATATATATATATATATATAATATATATATATATATATATATATATTATATATATATTATATTATATTATATATATATATATATATATATATATATATATATATATATATATATATACACATTTTATTATTTAGCTGGTTTTGCATCTTCATGTATATATGAAGAGTTCAGATGCGAAACCAGCTAAATCCATCTGATGTCTTTCTTTAAAAAAACTGAATTTTTATCAGGCTCAGATGTAAGGTTTCTATGTAAGTACCGGTACTCCTGATAGTGAGTTTAAAGAAAAATTATTTGATGGACGTATAATATGTGTCGAGAGCATCCATTCAGTATCATTATCTCATTTTTGACCGAGATGGCTTTTATCTGGTTTTGCATCTGAACTCTTCATTCATATATTCATATATATATATATTCATATATATATATATATATATATATATATATATATATATATTCATATATATATATATTCATATATATATATATATATATATATATATATATATACATACATACATACATACATACATACATACATACATACATACATACATACATACATACATACATACATATGTATGTATGTGTGTGCGTGTGTGTATATAAATTATCTTTTAATTATATACTTAAAGTTTTATATATATATTTTATATATTTTTTATGTATTATATATTTTGTTACAATTTTATTACAAAATGCTTATATTTATACAAAATCCACTAGCTGTGTTTGTTAATCATTTACAGCTGATAAGAGGATATATATATAGAAATATCAATATTACATTCTCTCTTTGTAGTTTTACTAGCTTACAATTGAAACAAGGCCTGTATAATGATAAAATGAAACGGTCAGCCTTGTGTACCTTAATGAAGGCATATTTATATCCCAACATATATTAGATTTGTATTATAGCTCATAGCTTGAGCAAAACGGTAATTATTGCTGCCTAAATATTACATGTCTGTTATAACACAATAAAAACACATTTTTCCCTGAATTATACTCATTGTTGATCTCTGAACTGCAGTTACGTTTTGTTATTTGTCCATTTTGTTTCTTTACAAAAAGAATTTCCTCATTTTTTTGTTTCTTTTTTTATTAAATTATTATTATTATTAAAAATTACCTTATCAAACTGGAAAAGCCATGTTTCATAAACCAACTCAAAACACATAAACAGAGTCTGGAAACAAACCTTCAATTAAAAATTTACCTCTAGCCAACTTCTGAAAATGGATAAGAAAGTTAAATGGGGAAAGAAAGAAATGGTGTGTGTGAGGGAGAAGAAGAGAGAGGGAAGGTATGTGTTTGGCCCTGTTATGTGAGGACAGCGGAGAAGCATGTGTTGGAACGGAGCCAACTGTCTGCATCTGGGTGCTGAGTTCATCGAGGGCACATGAGGAGCAAAAGCCCTTTATATTCAGCCCGCTGCTCTCTACTGCCCCCTTGTGGCTGGCTCGACTACAGCGTAACAATAATACCCACTCAAAACTGCATCTGCTCATATAAAACAATGACTTGGTGTCTGGAGTACAAGGAGAGAGTGAGGTAAAATGTGTCAGTGGGTAACATGTGTCACCCCTTAATCTAGCAAACTGCTCATAAATATTGTCAGGTGTCCATATATTTAGAACAAGTCAATTATATTCAGCTGCATGTGATTGAGAGACACAATGGGTACTCGAGTTGATGTATTAAAATAACTAAAACCAAAAAAAGAATTGATAGAAACGTATTCCAAGATATTAAAAACAAAACTAATAAAATATATGGGTTATTACAGTTAACTAAAACCAGAAATTAAATAAATAAAATAATAAAAATAAAAATAAACCAACCTTCCTCACCTGAAATACTAAATTTTAACAAATAAATAAATAAATAAATAAATATTATTTATTTCCACTGAGAGCGCAACATTTCTCATTTAAATATTATATACGAAAATAACTAAAATAAAAATTAATAAAAACCATACTGACATATTTAAAAAAAAAAAAAAAAAAAAAAAAAAAAAAAACAGTAAAAATTACCAAAACACAATCAAACTACTAAAACTTTACACTAAATTAATGAAATTAAAATTTATTTCAACATATTTAAAACTAATTATAAAATATTTAAAAATTTCTGTTAATAAAATAACCCTGTATATATAGGTTATTACAGTTAACTGAAACAAAAAATAAATAAATAAATAAATAAATAAAAACCTCACCTGAAATAGTGGATTTTAACTTTAACTTTCCTCATCTGAAATAGTCCATTTTAACAAAAATAAATAAATAAATATTTAGTATTTCCACTGACAGGGCAACATTTCTCATTTTCATTTAGTTTAAGCTTATATACAAAAATTGCTAAAACTAAAATAAAAATTAATAAAAAAAATTACAAAAACACAACAAAATGACTAAAATTTTACAGTAAATTAATGAAATTAAATTTATTTCAACATATAAAAAAAAAAACTAATACTTTTTTTTTTAATATTTATGTTAATAAAATAACCCTGTATATATAGGTTATTACAGTTAACTAACTAACTAGATAAATAAATAAATAAAAACCTTCCTCACCTGAAATAGTCGCAAATAAATACATAAATAAATGAATATTATTTAATATTTCCACTGACAGGGCAACATTTCTTATTTTCATTTAGTTTAAGCTTATATACAAAAATTCCTAATAAAAACCATACAGATATATTTAAAGAAAAAAAAATAAATAAATAACAACAACACAACAAAATTACTAAAACTTTACAGTAAACTAATGAAATTAAAATTTATTTCAACATATATATATAATATATAAAAAACTATTAAAAGAAATATTCAAATATTTATGTTAATAAAATAACCCTGTATGTATAGGTTATTAGTTAACTAAAACATAAACAAACAAAAAAAATAATAAAATAAAATAAAATAAAAACCTTCCTCACCTGAAATAGTAAATTTTAACAAAAATAAATAAATAAACAAACAAATGTTTAGTATTTCCACTGACAGGGCAACATTTCTCATTTTCATTTAGTTTAAGCTTATATACAAAAATTGCTAAAACTAAAATAAAAGTTCATAAAAACCATACTGACACATTTAAAGAAAAGAAAAAAAAAAAAAATTACAACACAACAAAATGGCTAAAACTTTACAGAAAATTAAAATATTAAAATTAAAAAATTAAAATAAATTAAAATAAAAAATAAAAACCTTCCTCACCTGACAAGAGTTGATTTTAACAAAATAAATAAATAAATACTAAAAAAAAAAAAAAAAAAAAAAAAAAAAAAAAAAAAAAAAAAAAAAAACTAAAATGTTAATAAAATAACCCTGTATACACACACTTACCTAAAACAAAAAATAAAATAAAAAAATAAATTAATTAATTTAAAAAAAAACGTTCCTCACCTGAAATAGTTGATTTTAACAATAAACAAACAAATAAATATTATTTCCACTGATAGGGCAACATTTCTCATTTTCATTTAGTTTAAACTTATATACAACTAACTAAAACTAAAATAAAAATTAATTTAAAAAAACACTAAAAATTACACAAACAGCAAAATTACTAAAACTTTCAAGAAAATAAAATTAAAATAAAAAATATAAATATAAAGACGAATTCAAAATATTAATAAAAACTATAATAATATCTCAGTGTTAATAAAAACACGATATGGGTTATTACAGTTAACTAAAAAAAAAAAATAAATAAAAAAAAAAAAAAAAAAAAAAAAAAACTTCCTCACCTGAAATAATCAATTTTAACATACATACATACATACCTACCTACATAAATAAATATTATTAATATAATTTCCACTAACAGGGCAACATTTCTCTTTTTCATTTAGTTTAAGCTTATGTACTAAAATTGACATACGTAAAAAAATATATATAAATAAATAAAATTAAAAAAAAAAATTACTAAAACTTTTCCCCAAATTAGAAAATATAAATAAAAACTATAATAGTATCCCAATGATCATGAAACTTACTAGCAATTTCTGAGCGATTTTTTTTTTCTACACCATTTTTTTCAGTGTTTTTCATGTGATATTTGACACAAATAAAGAAACACAGAGAGAGAGAGAGAGAGAGACAGAGAGAGACAGAGAGAGCGAGTGTGTGTGTGTGCCTTTGCATGCACAGGTCACACAACACAACCCTTGTGCCAGACACAACATCCCAACGGCGAGTGTGGCGACCCTCTCCACAAATCCAAACAAAAACATTTGATGCCTCCCCGGCTTTAACACAGCACCCAGCGTGCTGACTGACCCCCTTTCCCCCTAATCCCATTGGTCACGCCAGCCACACACACTGGGGATTGGACGGGGAGCTGGAGTATCCATGGAAACCAGAGGGATGGATCAGGAAGTTGACAGGTTGCTCAGATTAAGGGCAGTGCTTTTCTTTTATTTGGGGTTTAGGCCCTACACAACTCTATTAGTGCTGAAACTAATGCTGAACTTAGCCTGCAAAACACACATGCCCACACACACACACACACACACACAAAGTGACAATTTACTTTGCAACTGGATTTGGATTATAGACTTGCCAGAATGAAGGGGGATGTGCAGTGACTAAAAACATCACTTAACACCTCACGTACTACCAAATCAACATGGCTAATACAATATATAGGATATTGCAATTAAAGTTAAAGGGGTAGTTTCATCCAAAAATGAAAATTCTGTCATTAATTACTCACACTCACATCGTTCCAAACCCGAAAGACCTTTTTTCATCTTCAGAACACAAATTAAGATATTTTTGATGAAATCCGAGAGCTTTCTGACCCTGCACAGACAGCAACACAACTGACACTGACAAGGCCCAGAAAGGCAGTAAGGACAACGTTAAAATGGGTCATGTGACATCAAGTGGTCCAACCTTAATTTTTATAAAGCTATGAGAATACTTTTTGTGCACAAAGAAAACAAAGACAAGGACTTTATTCAACAATTTTGTCGTGTTACTCTCGTGAACATCCATCAAAGACTGAAGAAACTGTTAAATAAAGTCATTATTTTTGTTTTCTTCGTGCACAAAAAGTATTCTCGTAGCTTCGTAACATTACGGTTGAACCACTGATGTCACATGGACTATTTTTATCAATGTCCTTACTACCTTTCTGGGCCTTGAATGTTTCAGTTGTGTTGCTGTCTATGCAGGGTCAGAAAGTTCTTAATAAATATCTTAATTTGTGTTCTAAAGAAGAACGAAGGTCTTACGGATTTGGAACGACATGAGGGTGAGTAATTAATGACAGAATTTTCATTTTTGGGTGAACTATCCCTTAAATGTCACTGTACATTTACCTTGCTTTTTATATTGTTGAGAGGTGGCTAAGTTTAGAGTACAGGTGCTAAAGCACGTTTCATTTTACACCTTGAAAAGGGTATAAAAGTTTTTCGAAACAAATGTAAAATGTGAAAATGTAAAAATGCTTCAGTAAAACCTTGTTAATAAGGGAACTAAATTATTACTCCACGGTCAACTATAAACACAAATGGTGTAACATTGATTTATTAGATTTATTTTATAAAATACTTCATTGTTTTTGAAAGTAAAATTATGATTTATATAATTTATGGTGAAAATCAGTAGAACATTCCTATAAGTCCTTATATGACAACACCACATATAATTAGAATTTATTGAAATGGTTTTGTTTCTTTTTATTTTTGCTATCAGTAATGTGATAAACAGTAATCAGTACAGTTTTAGGGCTCTACGCTTACTTTTCTTTTTAGGAGCACTTGTGCTCCTAATTTTAAAATAAAATTATGAGCACAGTCAAAGGATTCAGGAGCACCTTCAATAATCAAAAATTCTGATCAAAATTTTGCCTTCCCATTATGAGATGATATTTGACTTCTTGAAGTGATTTACAGGGTTTGTTTGGTTGGTTGGGTGTTTTTTTTTACCTTTGTAATGGCTTTTTTTATTTATTTTATTTTTTTTTATTATTATTATTTTTTTTTTTTTTTTTTCAAATTAAAGGCATGTCATCTTATGTCAAATTCAAAAAATTATATTTATAAGCTTTTTAAAATTTCTAATTAGAACAGTAGAATAAGAACAAGGAGAATAAGAATTATTAGCTACCAATCATATGAAATCAGTATTAGCAAAATTAATTTTGGTGGCAGAGAGAAAAAAAATAAATAAAAAATGGCTTGTAGGTGTATTTTCAGACGTTTAACGAGGCAATTAAATTCTTAAATTAATGTTGAGATGAATGTTTTATATACATTTTTGAATACAGAAATATTAAATGATTTAAACAACTGAAATTATACTTTTAAAAATAAAACTAAACCTGGCAGTAGAAAAGTCACTTGATTTTTTAATCACTGAATCATTCCATCAGTTGATTCGTTTCGAACAGCTGATTCATTTAGGAATGAAGCAAGTGACTGTTTTATGAATGGGTAATCATGAATCACTGACTCACTTGCTTTTAGAGATGCACAGCTGCTGAGCTGTGACTGTTTGAAACTATTTTCGATGAAATCAGACAACAGTGTTATAGTCAGACAAAGTAAGTCACTTAACATTTACTTCTTGTTTATTGAACTGTTGTATTAAATGCATCACATTTGCAAACTGCCTTTTAATAATCATTAAAAGAATCTCTAATTTACAATGTGTCTACACTTTGTTATAATCAGAGGATTTGTGCGCTTGCAGAACTCTGCACTGAACAAAACGTAGGTTTTTTTAAGCAGTGAATGAATTCTGATTAACACTGTGTTCAAGAAATCAGCAGATACTGTATGCCTGTCATACATTACTCAACACTACAAAAACACCTAAGCAGAAACATTCAACACTCCCCTGAGCACAAATACAAATATACTGATTGGGTGATCGGGTCAGTCGCACTGGTGCTCCTAAATATTTTTGCATAGTCACAAATGCCCCTGAAATGGTCGGACTGTAGAGTCCCAAGTATGTATATGTATATGCTGCTTGAAAGTTTGTGAACCCTTTAGAATTTTCTACATCTTTGCATAAAAATAACACAAAACATCTTTAGATTTTCACACGTCAAGTTCTGAAAGTTGACAAAGAGAATCCAGTTAAACAAATGAGATAAAATATACTTTGTCATTTATTTACTGAGAAACATGATCCAGTGTTAAATATTTGCGAGTTGCAAAAGTATGTGAATCTTTGCTTTCAGTATCTGGTGTGAACCCTTTTTGAAGAAATACCGCAGGTAATGTATTTTGTAACTGCTGATCAGTCCTGCACAACAGCTTGTAGGAATTTTAGCCCATTCTTTAGTACAGAAACACTTGAACCCTGTGATATTGGTGGGTTTCCTCCTATGAACTGCTTGCTTCAGGTCCTTCCACAACATTTCAATTGGATTAAGGTCCGGACTTTGACTCAGGGGTTCCAAATCATTAACCTTGTTGATCTTTAACCATTTTTTGGTATAATGACTTGTGTGCTTGTGGTCGCTGTCTTGCTGCATGACTCGCCTTCTTCTAAGATTCAGTTCACGGACAGATTTCCTGACATTTCCCTTTAGAATTTGCTGGTATAATTCAGAATTCATTGTTCCATAAATGATGGCAAGCCATTCAGGCCAAGATGCAGCAAAGCAGGCCCAAACCATGATACCACCACCACCATGTTTCACAGATGGAATAAGGTTCTTATGTTGGAATGAAGTGTTTTTCTTTTTCCAAACATAACACTTTTTAATTAAACCCAAAAAGTTTTATTTTGGTCTCATCAGTCCACAAAAACATTTCTCCAATAGCCCTCTGACTTGTCCACATGATCTTTAGCAAACTGCAGACCAAGAGCGGTGTTTTCTCCTTGCAACTCTGCCATTCATACCATGGTTGTTCAGTGTTCTCCTGATGATGGACTCATGAACATTAATATTAACCAATGTGAGAAAGACCTTTATGTGTTTAAAAGTTATCCTGAGGTCCTTTGCAACCTTGCAGACTATTACAAGTCTTGCTTTGGATTTTTGTTGGTCAACCACTCCTAGGGAGGGTAATAGTGGTCTTGAATTTCCTCCATTTGTACACAATCTCTCTGACTGTGAATTTGTGGAGTCCAAACTCTTTAGAGATAGTTTTGTAACCTTTTCTAGCCGGATGAGCAACAACAACTCTTTTTCTGAGGTTCTCAGAGATCTACTTTGTTCATGCCATGATTCACTTCCACAAACATGATCAGACTTTGATAGATTCCTGTTCTTTAATTAATACAGGGCATACACTGGCACCTAATAGTCATCCTATTGATTGATAACACATCTGAACAAATGGACTTTAATTTCACCTTGGACCTCACACGGGACAATTTTTGTCAATAAATGAATGACAAACTATATATTTCATCTCATTTGTTTGATTGGGTTCTCTTTGTCAACTTTCAGGAATTGTGTGAAAATTAACTTTTTGGTCATATTTATGCAGAAAATTCTAAAGGGTTCACAAACTATATATATATACAGGGGTTGGACAATGAAACTGAAACACCTGGTTTTAGATCACAATTAGTATGATATTGAGCCTCCTTTTGCAGCTAATACAACATCATTTCATCGTGGGAGTGACAAATACAAGTCCTGCAAAGCAGCCAGAGGGATTTTGAGCCATTTTCCTCTTGCAGAACAGTGGCCAGGTCACTATGTGATGCTGATGTGGGAAAACGTTTCCTGACTCGCTCCTCCAAAACACCCCAAAGTGGCTCAATAATATTCAGATCTGGTGACTATGCAGGCCATGGGAGATGTTCAACTTAATTTTCATGTTCATTAAACCAGTCTGTCACCAGTCTTGCTGTGTGTATTGGTGCATTATTATCCTGATACAGAGCACTACCTTCAAGGTACAATGTTTGAACCATTGGGTGCACATAATGAAACTTTACACTCTGCTCTAACTGGTGTAATGTACAATAAGTGAAGATTGGGCACCAGACAGCGCAAATATAGCCATGAAACCTCCAATACTATATTGGCGAGTGTTTCAGTTTCATTGTCCAACCCCTGTATATATATACACACACATTTTTTTTTGGAACCAACATGAATATGCTATAATATATATATATATATATATATATAATTTTTTTTTTTTTTTTTTTTTTTTTTTTGGAACCAACATGAATACGCTATATTTTGAGTACATTTTTAAGAAGCTAGATTTTTTTTTTTTTTTTTTTTTTTTGACACTGTTAAGTCACTGGCTCAAATAATAAACATAATGCACATCCATTTGCATATTCACATTTTCAATGTTCAGAATATGTCTTTTTTTAATAGAATGTACAAATCTAGCAAAAAAAAAATTCCACTGAAGCATTTATTGTAAAAGTCTGGGAAGCTGTAAACACGACTTTGTTTCCCGGTGGACTGATAAATGCATGCACTCCCAGAACTCTCAGATACTGCATAAAGTTTGAGCAGTAGTTCCAGTATAGCTTTTTAATGCCATGTCAGCAACTTAGGCTATTAACATGCCAAAAACTGAGTTACAAAATATACAAGTGTCACATAAATACAATAAAAGAAAAGACAAATACAGCCATTATGATTACGCAAGATGTTTCACATTTGCATACGATAAAACTTCTAAAACGTTTTCTGGTTAAAAACAAAACAAGTCCTTAAGCAAGCTTACTGAATAAAAATATTGTCTTATTATTGGCTTTGCAGAACAAAGCTGGTTCTTCACCTTTCGGCAGAAATGCATGAATCAATCATGTGCATGTGCAAGTATGAAGCTTGTGGTTTTGAGTAATCAGAATTAGTAGTGATCAGCTAGATTGGCATCTTTATGGTTAAAGACATAATATTAATTTGCTACAGAAAAAAAAGAATGCAGATGCTAAATGTGAAATAAGGAATAAACCAAGCTTGAAATGCCATACCAAGTTATATGGTTCAATCAGACAATCAAAACTTTCTTAAATGCACGTTCCTGGTCACATTGTGAAGGATTCATTAGTGGATATAATTCTAAAGAAAACATTGTTAGTCTTCATAATACAAATAAATTGTTCTCCGTTTAAAAAAAGGAAGCTCATATTCAGTCTGTATCATCATTTAGGTAAGCAACAGACACTTTTAACCATCTAATCCATTTCTGATAAACAAAATATCGTCTTATATTCTTTCTTGTCTAATTTCCAATTTCACCCGGAAACCTGTCAGACTGCAGCGCTAACGTACCCATTTCACCCTCGCGTTTACAACCCATCATGCTTTACCTCATAATTCAATCACAGCCCTCAGTAACAATAGAGCCCTTTCTCTCATGCGCTGCTTCAACAGGTCCCTCATGCCTCTTTTCCCTCATCACAGCTTCCCAGAGGTTTACGTGCAGCAGTCACACTGAGGTCAGCAATGGCTGAACTGAAAATGACCCTTTCCTCTTACAGCCACCACCTGGCACCACAGCGTACAAACAGAGAAAAGCACAAGGAGGGGGAAAGACAGAGACCAATAGAGTCTATAGAGAATGACAAACACTAAAAGAGAAAGAAATGAACTTGAGATGAACCTGGACATATAGATATCTGTGAAAACAATCAATTCAACCACTTTAAACCCACTCCAAACTCCACTCTAAATTAAAGTTAGTGGGCTAAAATTAAAATGTAACTCTGCTGGCTCACATTAAAAAGTCTGACATCGGATATCATTTTCTAGTTTCAGTTCCTAAAACTATTACAAACACATGGATAATGAGCTATTTAACATGTTGGCATAATAGTTTGCATTGATATCATGTTAATCATGTTCAAATCACAGTGATTTCAGGAGGCAAATTTACATATTGAAATTCACATGCACTGTAAAGCATATTATCCAAGCAATGTAACTGGATAGTCAGTAAAAGTGCATTAATATTCATGGAGTCAGCCAAAGGATCACAGCAAAGGTCAAAGGTCAAAACTCCTGGGACTGTGGTTTGACAAAAATTTAAGAACAAAAACAGTGTCTGATGGAGCAGCTGAAAGTAAATTAACCCATTTTTGTTCACTTTATGATTTCATTTCAACAGAGAACAGCTTTGAGATCATTATATGTAATGCTATAGCTTGAAACACTTTTGCTTCTTTTAGATTGCATTGGAATGGAGGAAGTCTATGTGTTGTTACATTTAGCTCAGCAGGTTTAGTAACTACAAGTATGGCAAAAACAAATAAAAACAACGCAACATTCATATCTGCACAAATACGTGCTAAGCAACATTCTGGTTGTTGCACCAGTGAAAAGCAATGGTTTAGAGATGACAGGAAGCCCCCTAGTGGACATTTGATGTTGATGCGCTATAACCTGGGCTGGCGTCACATATTGACACCTACACAGGCATCAAATAGCGATAGAAATCAGAATAACCATTTAATGCTTTTTATTTAATCCAGAAAATGACCTTACCTTGTTCCTCTGCATCCAATAGATCACCACAGAAACCTGCATTAAGAAAATCGTAATATTATATACAGTTTGCATATAGTTCTTAAAATAGATAATGTGATGTGATAGCATAATGTGATGTCATACGCACACCAAAACAGATATGTAAAATATACGTTGTTTAAAAAAAATGTATACACACACACATACATACACATACATACATATATATTAAAATATATGTGTTTCAGTAGGAAATATCAGTTTACATTTCTAAACATTCATTTTGTCATTAATTATAATAATCCAGTGAGATTTTTGTATGGAGCACAGGCTGTTGTCAGACTCCTTGTGCAAACAGAGATCTGATCTCTCCATCATTCAATCCAGTCTGTCTTAAGAAACAGAAAAAACAGAGACAGACTAAATCCAGAAGAAGTGTGGCAAGATCTCCAAGATGCTTTAAGAGTCCTACAGCAGTTAGGCACATAAAATGAGGATGCTGTCAAAAACAATGTCATAAACAGATTTTCTTTATCAATTAACTAAAATAAATAAGCATTTGATGTGACCATCCTTTGCGTTTAAAGTAGCTTTTGCCCTGTGTGCACTTAGCTTTGCAGGTAGGTTACTTGAAACATCTTGGAGATGTTGCCACAGTTCTTCTGGATTTAGTCTGTCTCAGTTTTTCTGTTTCTTCATGTCATTCCAGAGACAGACTGGATGATGGTGAGATCAGATCTCAGCGTGGAGCACTGGCTGTTGTCAGACTCCTTGTGCAAACAAAAATCTCACTGGATTATTACAATTAATAGCAAAATTAATGTCTAGAAATGTTATCTGATATTTTTTACTGACACACTACAGCAAAGGATAGAAATAACTTACTTTAAACCATTTTTTAGCTGGTGAAAATACTAGTGGCTAAATACTAATAATTATATATATATATATATATATATATATATATATATATATATATATATATATATATATATATATATATATATATATATATATATACATATAATCACACACACACACACACACACACATTATACATCATCTCAATGTTGAATAAATAAGCTTTTCACTGATGTGTGGTTTGTTTGGATAGGATAATATTTGGCCGAGATAATATATTGAGAATATCGCCTTTAAAGTTGTCCAAATGAAGTTCTTAGCAATGCATATTACTAATCAAAAATTAAACTTTGATATATTTACGGTAGAAAATTTGCAAAATATCTTCATGAAACATGATCTTTACTTAATATCCTAATGATTTTTACCATAAAAGAAAAATCAATAATTATGACCCACACAATGTATTTTTGGCTACTGCTACAAATACAGCTGTGCTACTTAAGACTGGTTTTGTTGTCCAGAGTCACATATATACACATATATATGCATGTGAAAAAGCACTGCAAACCACTCCTCTATACAAGCCAAAGGTGGAAGACGAATGACCTTGGGCTGCGTGACATTAAAAGGGTCAATTTCCATAGCAATGGCTCTGCATAGAACCTCAACTTCCCGGTATTAGATTGCAGTCTACACAACATGACGCAGTAAGACACTCATTCCTTCTGCCTTTGGGCAAAAGTCCATCAGACAGCCCTGTGAGATCAAACAACTGAATTTTACGGCTCTAATCTCCCCTATCTATGCCAATTATGGCAAGGCGTCGATAAGAACCCGTCCCATCTCTAACTCACACCGCAGCTGCTGGGTTGTGGAGTAAAACACTGATTTCAATTAGATTATAAAACCAAAACTTAGAGTGGCACAGATGATTTTAATTTAATTTAATTTAATCACATGCAATTATGAACCACCTGGCTCTAAGTTAGAAGCAAATTTACACTTTGTTAAACAAGAACAGTGAAGATACTTACTATATAAAGCCATATTGTGATAGAGGCTCTAATTTGTAAAGATTGGTTTCAATGGCAATATTGATTGGCAGTTTACAAACCTTGGAGAATAAGAACTTGTGACCCAACTGATGCCACTGTATTTGACGTCTGGGGTCTCCTGGGACATTTAATGCAGTTACAAGGAAGAATGACTTAACGGTTGGGGGTTTGAAAGACAGAGAAATGACTCATTCAATTCTCACTGGCTAATTTTCTCTCTCTAACACCTTCAACTTCACTTACAGGAAAAGAAAAAAAAAAAAAAAAAAAAAAGGTATTCACCTGCGGCGTTAGTTGGCATATTTTTAAAATCACAGACACACTTGTGTTTGACAATCCAGATGTAATGTGGTGCAACATATGCCAATGGATTATTTTAAATCATTAATTGTCTAGAATGGCATTGATCCGATTACAATTCAACTTAAAAAAATACACAATTACATTACAAGAATTGATCCTCTCAATATGGAAATTCTACCATCATTTATTCACCCTCAAGTCTTTCCAAACCCATGATTTTATTTACTGAACACAAAAGAATGTTTGCAAATGTCCAAGCTGCTCTTCTCCATACTTTGACACTGTTGAGCTCCAAAAATGATGAAAAGCAACATAAAAGTCCACCATGTGATATGTGCGCTTCCAAGAACAAACTGAGATTTTAAATAAACAAATATGAATTTAATTCATATTAATCATTAAAAAATCCCCTCTGTCATAACTCTCAACATGTCCACATTTATTCAAATTATGACATTAGACCATGCTGATTCTTGACCTGCCACAATGCATTTTGTAGATTTATTTTTGCCTTATCGGCAGCATGAGAGACTTAGCTCCTATTCAACTTTATTATATGGAAAAGAGTCTTCAGAACATTGTTTAAACATTGTATGTTCCATGTAATAAAGAAAGTCATACATGTTTAGAAAGGCATGAGAGTGAGTAAATAATAACAGAGTTTTCTTCTGTTTTTTTAATCTAGTACTAGGCATAATAATTATTCTCTCTGAGGGCAACTTTAATTTAAACTGGAGGGGAGGGGGGGGCTTGTTTAAGCCTTGTTTAAGGCTTAATTTAGAATTTTCTGTGTGGTGTGGTACAGATAAGGAGGCAGTTTAGATAAAGCTGTAATGACCAGGTTGCGGTCACAAATTCCTAAATGATCCTAGAATTTTCTGGGTGGGGGTGCAGGTTTCCCCAAGTTCAAAAGTTCACATTTTACAAGCACTTAAAGACCAGTGACCCATGTCCAAATAAAAACTTTCCTGTTGTTGACTACTCTCCTCCTAAAATATCTCCTTCTGTATTTATTTCTCAGCGAAAACAGAAAAAAAGAAAGAAAGAAACATAAGACTTGATCGTCTCTACTGTAAATACTGTAAGTAGTACATTGGATATACAAAATTGTTGGTAATGGGATTATTTTAAATCAGCGGCCAAAGGAAAATGACACTTAAAGATTTCTTAATCTGTTACGGGTATTAAACTCAATGAATCAAATAAAACAATCACAATTAACGTTACAATAAAACGTTTTTGATTTAAAAGAACAACATCTTACCATTGGCTGTCCCAAAATGTTTCTTGGAAAAGTCAGTCCCGTGTATTTTGTCCACCATCTCTTTGTTTATTTTCCTCAAAGTTGCACTCTCTACGTTTTACAGTTCATGCCACGTTTAATAATGAACAAGTTCACTGCTTCCAAGATCAAACTTCCATCATTTCTGCTGATGCCTCCGTACACTCAAAGCCCTACAAGCGTGTTGCGAGTGTGGGCGTGGTTATCTGCGCTCCGCAGCCAATCACCGCTGCCCATGAATGACGTAACAGGAACACACGCTGCTGGGACTTCAGCGCTTAAAATCTGTTAACATCAAACTGGGATGTATAATAGAAATGTATGTATTTCATCTGCTTTTCTATAGAATGGCATTCTGTAATGCAAAAAAAAAAAAAAAAAAAAAAAACATTATGCAAATTATAAAAAATATGAAGACGGCTCTTTGAAAACCAGATGTCTTACATTTTATAAACTACTTTAAATTATACATAAACCATTGGAGCAAAGTAAAAACAAAAATGCTTTAATGCTTTCAAAACACCAAAAAATGTAATTTTTTTATCTAACGGTTAATGTTGTTATTAATATATCTTGTTTCTATGGCATTAATTAAAAAATAGCGTCACATCTGTACTGCAACAAGCATATTGCCACAACCAACACTAACAAAAGTTACAGAGAATTTGAAGACAACTTATAAACATTATGTATAATAATGTAACATAATGTATGCTGCCCTGTGTTTGCAATAAATGTATGTCACATATGCTTTCGATATCTGTAAACAGTGTGAGTATCTCCACTCAAGTTATGTAATGTTCAATGTGCAAACACATTTTTCTTTCTGTCTATAGCACCCTCTCCTGGTGTTTTTGGGAAGTACAACTCACTTTTAGAGAGGGCTGATTTGATGTGGGATGGGCTAAGAGGTAAACACAGGTGTTGCAGGTTACTGCGAGTTTTTAAAAACGCTGTTTGTGACTCGTCAGAAAAAGAAAGACTGAGTGAAATGTGGTGTGTGATATTGTGTGTTGAAGAAAGGAGTGTGAGATGTTGTGAATTTAAGAAATAAGTTATGATTGAAAATGGTTTTTATTTATTTATTTTAATTATTTGGTCTTTTTTTCTCGTTTGAAATCAGAGCTTGAAGGAATACACTCTATGTGAAATGAGACAATAGCATTATGCTACTGGCTGTCCTCAAGCCTTGTACTTAAGAGTCTTTGGGAGATTCTTGAATTTTAAATTACTTTCTCAAAACGCCCTTTCCATGCTGTCAGAATCGCACCATCTACTTTTAAAGACGTATGCACGCAAAAACGAGCAATATAAGTGATACCCGAGAACGACTTGTTTATTTAAAAGGTTATTTCATGAAAGAAACTCCTCACTTCATACAACTGGGCGCAAATCTGTCCAAGTAAAGTTAATCAAACACTGGTCGTTTCAACTAAACGAATTCGATTTGCAAACGAACTGTTTGTGTCTGAGAAGGAAAAACCGAGTTGTAGTAGCTATAAAACGTTGTTAGCAAAGCTTTAGAAATGACTTCACCAAACATCCAGCCCACACTTGAATTTTAAATGGCAATAATCCTTCCACAAACAGCTCCCCAAGAGCAAACAGACACAGAACAAAAGTCATCCGGACCCACTTCAGAAAAAAAATATTGTCTCTTTTCGCTGCATAGAATAGACTGGAACTGTGCTGCTTTGTAGTTTGGTCAACACACTGTGTTTGATCTGATAGAGGAGCTCCGGCTAAAAAAGCAATGGGTTGCTCAGCCTGCACTCCAGTCAGAAGATACAGTCTTTCTATTTTAAAATATGTATCTGTTGCACTCATTTACGCAACATGTTCACAGAATTCAGGAGAAACGCCACAGATCAGACAGATACCGAAATTGTTTTTTATGTCTGTATGTGGCCTGAAGGCGTCCAAAATGTCAAAACTTTTTTTTTTTTTTGGTCCCTAGCCTTTACAGAAATATTACACTTGAAAAACACTTTAGGATTACAATTTCTTCATATTTTAAAATGAAACAATATGTTGTTTGAACAGTTACACCTTCTTGAGCCAAATGATATGGCAATTTGTTTTTAAATGAATTGTATAGAATTCCAATCACCACAAAACTGCTCATGTACAGAGGGAAAGTGCTTTATTTTAATGTCAAAAACAGGGTTTTCTACTATTTAAAATACAATAATGTATTCATAACTATCAAATATATGACGTCAATGGCATAAAAAAACTAAATGCTGAATAATTATTATAAAATATATAATAAAAGTAGTGACCCCCTAGAGTTGTCACTGGTGTTACTGATTAACGAAAATCGTTTATTCGAAACAAAAATCACACTGATGACATTCAGTATGACTTTCTCCTTCCCATTTCCTAAAGATCTATGAAAAAGTCCACCGTTAAGAAAATTCACCGATCATAGATCAAAAGTCCACCGATCTATGAAAAAATCCATGTTAAGTCCACCGTCTCTTTTCAGTTATCAGAATTTTTTTGCATTTATCTCATTATTTCATATGAAGCTTTTAGTTTAGTTTATTTCTTGCATTTTATTATTTTTCTGTAACTCATGACATGTGCTGAAAAAAAAGAGAAATAATATTTCATAATTTTTAATATTACCAAAGAAAAAAATGGTACATGTGGTCTTTAAATAACTGCACTAAAGTTTTTTGTTTTGTTTTGTTTTGTTTTAAATATTTAATTAATAATTTGTCATTTTATATATATATATATATATATATATATATATATATATATGTATATGTATATGTATATATATATATATATGTATATATATGTATGTATATGTATATGTGTGTGTATGTGCGTATTCATCAAAAGGTGATCTAATAATGTGGTCTAAGTTTAAAAGTTAGAAAAATAAATAAAGACATCTTGCTATACCAAAAGTGGACATTTCTGTAGAATGACCCAAATGCATTAAACAGACTTCAACAAATGTACTAAGTTTTAAAGTAAATTCCAACACGACTGCTCTGTTTTTGAAATTCTGTAATTTCACAATAAAAACAATGAGATATAAAAAGCAAAATACACAAATGCAAAGAAAGCCGAAAATAGAAAATAAGACTAACATTAAAAACTCTAATATTTTATTAAAAGGGAAAACGAAGTTCAAACAAAAAGTATAACAGGAAATGATAAAGAAATAACCACACTATGTGGCTCAACAAGAGCTGTTACTTTGCCAGCCAAAGCTTCACTGTCTTCCTCTCATAAGTGCTGCAAAGGATTTACTAGTGAATCGCAACTGCCTTTACTCTTTGGTTTTTGGTACAGGTTGTCGCAGGGTAATGGCTTACATTTCTTTCCTCGTTTTTAAGCGAGACCTTGTGCAAAAGCTCTCTTCTTCCTCCTCCAGTTAGTTGTCTGAGGCCCATCACTCACTTTGTCCATAAGTCAACCTCTTCTACTTAGAGAGCCACTTTGTTACACTTTTCCAGCAGAAGTGGCACAGACACTTTTCACTCTAGAAAACAGTGTCCAGAATCCAATCTCCGGCTGTCCACATAGCCTGCAGGGATATCCTTTTGGATCTGCACACTCTGCAGTGGCATTCTCATACTACATGTTTTCTTCAGGTCATCCTCCATACCACATGAACTGTTAAAGACAAAGGACATTTGAGTGGCTTTGTCCATAACATTTTCAAGTCTTAGCCAGAACTTCTCCCTACATTTTCCCACTACCTCTAAGCTAAAAGGAGGACACCCTTCCTCTTCTTGAAGCCATTAATGCGGGTCCATACTCTGTTTCAATGATAATGCGATAAGCATCACTTTTAAGGACTGTAGAATCACTGTACTGACCAAACTGGATAGCACTTTGACTTATCAAAGGGATCCCATGCATCTTGGATTACCCTGACATTTCATTCAATGATGGGTCGCCCTTGATTTTTTTTTTTTTTACCAAACATACTCTTTGTCCTTCGCAGATGCATCAGAAATGCTTTTTTGTTATAATTGGCTTATATTCTTCATAAACATGCATGAAAACCATGCCTTGGGTTTTCGTGGTGACTCCTGAAATTGGAAATCCATTGAAAATATCTTTGTTCTTACTGTGTTTCCCTCAGAATGATCACATCTCCCTAATCCCACACAAAAATGCAAGCAGGCTACGGTCCCAGCTGCAGCATATGCCAGGTTTTTGGTCACCTATTGTTGGAAAACAGAAGATTTAATGAGCTCCAAACATGCCTTACATCTACTAAGAATCAAATGGAGATGTGCAGTTAATAATTGCACATCATGCACATCTCTTTTAAATTTAACTTTTTTGTAAAGTCCATCTTTAGGATGGACCCAGAGACAGAGCTCACCATACTGGGATTGGACATCAGGTAGTAGAGGAGCCACTTGGCGTTCAGTACAGGCGACATGACTGGTGCTCTAACCGGTGACATGCAGTAAGGCATTGCAGGGAACACTTCATCTAGTCCTCACTATGTAGTTCACATAGTTTGTGATTTTAGGCATACCAGTGCTATTGCAGAGAGTGTGCTCCCTCAGCAACCATCACAAGAGAACCTGTTAAGTTTATTAAAGTTAATTCTAAAAGTGTTCATTTTTTTCCCAGAGCAGAGGGAAAGGTGTGATGTTTCCTGGACAAATAAGAAAACCGTACAAACTAATTTCTTTGATGCAAGTCAGAATCTGACAAGGTCAATCACACTGTGTCATGGTGTTGGAGTGATGGTTCTGAGTCTGACACACATCAAAGATCAAGGAAAGATCAATGGGGGGTCGTTCACACATCTTGAATAGAACCTCAACTGTCAGACACAGTGTCTTTGAAAGAACTACAAAAGCAAAATAGTGTTTGTATTAACAGTATTACAAAAACTTGTTAATTTCAAAATATTACCGTTACATCCTAGTTAACTGTAAAATTTCAGTACTTAATTGCAAATGCCTATGAATTTTTGCCTATAATAAGAACAATTATATTGTTATATAAACGATGAAATAACTAGTTATGATTCAAAATTCGAATGTGCATAGAACTACATCAGGAACGCATCTAAAAACTCACCATGTGTTGTGGCTGGATCAGAATGTGAGCTTTGGGTGGAAGGAGGGGAAGCTGGACATGCAGGGTGACCGACAGCAAATTGGAATGCAGAAGAACTTTATATATAAATCACATTCACAAATAAATAACCACTTACAGAGAAGGGTTTTCTTCATTTCTCATCTCTTTGCAGCCACTCTTCCATAGTTTTTTCCTCTGCTGTGGCACCGAAGATGCATCTCACCTTTGTGTGCCAAATCTTTCTTTTTTCTGGGCTGCCCGTGTTGACTGTATGTGTACTCTCTTCATGCAGTTTGCGGAGGACGGAGCAGCCCTTGCTCTTAAGCTATAACCTCATCTTCATCAACAGTTGTTCCGAACAAGGATGTTCCTGGAGCTGCCAGAGGAGCAGAGAGAGCAGCAAGGTGTTGCAGGGTGAGGAGGTTGTTGCCCGCATCATATGGAACAAGTTGATGACAAAGGGGAAGGTGGTAGTCCTGTCCCAGGCTCACCATGCATTGAAGTCTCCTGTTTGGCTATCTGAGGTAAAAGCAAACTCAGAGCAGCACATCCGATTCCAGTTTCATCCTCTAGTTATTGTATCTATTTAAAATGGCACAAATCATAGCATTACCTGAACTTGAGAATTGCATGAATACATTGTAAAATTATGCTTACAACTGGATGTGGCCCGCTGATTTCAAACAGCTGAATCCCGGTTCTTTCCCACAGTGCAGGGCAGTTCCCCACCAGCCTCCAGATGGACTGGTAGTCGTGTAGACTGGCAGTCCATCGGTTCATTGAAATACCCTGCTTCACCTTCCCCGCTAGATAAATGGAGCAAAGCTCCAGACACATTACCTCCACAATCCGACTTATATTGGGCCATTGTGCAGAGCCTGACCCCATCCCAGCACACACCTGTAAAATAAAATAGGAGACTATAATGCATAAAAAGCTTAGTCTGCATTTATCACAGCTGTTTAACTATTTAACAAATGTTTAATTAACCACTTCAGACTGTCCTTTTCATTGCAGCTTGAGGTTTTTGAGTGGGTGGCTTTGAACCTGCCCACATTGGTGACACAAGCTGCTGTCACAGTGGCTGCTCCTGCCAGTTTTTTTGGCCACCTATTGTTGGAAAACAGAAGATTTGATGAACTCCAAACATGCATAATTCAACCTAGAATCAGATGGAGATGCACAGGTGTATTTTAAATAATCTATGATTGATATGTTCCCTTACTGGTATGGAGTCAATTTTCAGGATGGACCCAAAGACAAAGCTCACCATACTGGGACTGGACATCTGCTTATAGATGAGCCACTTGGTGGTCAGTACAGACGGCATGGGTGGTGGCATGTGATGCCATAACCGGTCACATGCAGCAAGGTATTGCAGTGACCCCTCCATCCAGTCCTCACTATGTTCATACAGTTTGTGGTACAGCATAGAGATGCTGTTGTAGAGAGAGTGCTCCCTCATCGGCTTTGCCACATGTATATCACAGGAGAACCTGTTTAAATACACACACACACACACACACACACACACACACACACACACACACACACACACACACAATCCAAGTCAAGGTTTATTAAAGTTCATTTAAAAAGACTTACATTTTAGCAGAGCAGAGGGAATGGTGTGATGTATCGCAGACCGGGGAAAAAAAACTGACTGTACAAGCAAAATCTTTATTTCTTTGATGCAAGGTAGATCACAGAAGTCTGACAGGGTCACCCACAGTGTGTCAAGCAGTTGGAGTGTTATTGTTCTGAGTTTGACACCCATCAAAGGTTAAGCAAAGATCAATGGGGGTCGTTTACACATCCTGAAAAGAACCTCAACTGTCAGACACAGAATCTTTTGAAAGAACCTAAAAAAACCTACGAAAGCAAAATAGTTTTTGTACAAATTACATGTTATTAATTTTAACAGTATTACAAATAATTAAAGTTAAATTATTGCCATTACATTCTAGTTAACTAAAATTTCAGTATTTAATTGCACATGGTTATTAATTTTTGCCTGTAAGAAAATCAATAATTTCATGATTCACCTGTAATAAGGGTTGCTGGAAACATCTGCAGTGAGCCGGATCCATCTAGTCCAGGATGTCGCATGACCACACGGCCAGCTTCTTGCAGCGCTAATACTCCAGGTTTTCTGTTGTCAGGAAATACCAGTCGTGCAAATTCAGCATCTGCCTCACTGTCTTGTAGAGCAAAACAATCAGTCACTGACCACACCATCTGCAGTTTGGCAAAATGCAGATCAGCTTGTAGAATCACATCCTGTAGAGCAGGGGTTCTCATCTCTGGCCCATGAGTTCCATTTTCCTGCAGATTTCAGCTCCAACCCTAATCAAGCACACCTGAACAAGTTAATCAAGGTCTTTAGGATCACTAGAAAGTTACAGGCAGGTGAGGTTGATCACGGTTGGAGCTAAACTCGTAGACCAGAGCTGAGAACCCCTGCTGTAGAGCATTCACGAACACAGCGCTCGGATGAATCATGTCCAGTGATGCTGCAGACTGGTGATACTGCAGTACCTCCACATCTGCAGGTTATCTGTCAGTACTGCCTTTCCACCCTGCTGTCTGAAAAGAGCAACTGATCCACTCGTGTCCTTCTTTTGGAAGGAAGCACTTTCAGACCTCAATCAGAACGACCTAGACACAAACACAAAAAAATATTAATATACATTTTATTTTATTTTATTTTATTTTATTTTTTTTTTATTTTTTTTTTAAATATTTACTGATGACACAAGTGTGAAAATCCTACCTCAGGAGCCTTTGAGCAACTCTCTGCTTCAAGCGAGTCTAGCAGATTGGCGTTGAAGGTGGTGAAAATACTGTGAACAACACAACTATTACAGTCAAGCAGAGGGACAAGAAGATAGTTAAGGCTATGCAACACTGCAATATGATGTAATTTGTGATTCACATATGATCAGGTGAGCATGTCAAAGCAGTATGTGTCATTTTTCACCACACTCGCCATATGACTCCACCTCTAAGGCTGAAACCAGCTTGAAATTGAAAATGTTAGTCGTAATTACATTTTAAATGTACGTAGAATTACATCAGGAATAGATATTAAAAACTCACCATGTGCTGTGGCTAGCTCAGAATGTGAATTTAAGGCTGGAAGACGGAGAAACAGGACATTGCAGGGCATCAGACAGCAAGTCTTTTTTTTTTTTTTTTTTTTTTTTTTTAGGGCATTGATCAAGCTGCCTGCACTTGTGTCCTTTACTCTAATGAAGTCAAGAAATGTATACAATGAAATAAGAATGATTATAATGATAAATGAAACAAAACAGTACAAATAATAAGCAAACAAAGTAAATAAGTCACAACAAGCATAAAGTTACCCTTTTTCTCCTTGTCCATAGCCTCATAATGCACTTTGATCTTAAAAGATCTTAAAATCTCAAAAGCCCACAAGACATTCACACTCACAGTCAGCTAACATGCCTCTCTTTCTCACTTTGCATACTCTGATGGGCTCTGCGACCTTCTTGAATGTGCAGGCGTACTGGAGAAAGGCATCTTAGTTGGCCATGAGCAGACATCTGTCCAGTTTACCCACCTCATATTCACAGGACAGGACCATGAGGGAGTAGTCAAGGTCATTTTCCAGCTTCCACTTAAAGGTTTCATTCTTGTACAGACCAAACTGGATAGCACTTTGACTCAAGACTCAAGACAAAGGGCTTTCCTTTAGACAGCAGAAAACTGACATAAAGTGAGTAAACACTCAAATGAACGACTCTGTATTACCCCCCTTATTTCTCCACCACTTCTGCATGAATTTTATATTTAAGGGGCCTCAGGGTTCTTCAACACAAAAAGCACAGGGTTCTTCTACTTTAGCCACTTGAGAAATGTGGACTTTCTCTACAGTGTCTGCGCCCTGAGATGTTGTGCTGTCCTTTCTGCAACAGTAAAGCAGTACAGCAGATATTATGATAAAAATCAATGTACTGCAACAAAAAAAAAACCTTTTACATTTATCAAGCACTCTTTAAGAAAGATCTGTAAAAAAAAAAAAAAAATTGTATTTTAAATTTTCAATATATTGCGCTGTTTTAGAAATGTCTGCAAAATTCATGGATAATGTCGAGAGCTGCCAGTACTTTTTATGATATTTCACGTATTTATTTTCCACAGTGAGAGTAATTGGCAGATTTGAGTGAATCAAATATTAAGTCAAGACTACACTCTTTTGTAGGTTTTTGGCAAAGACTTAACAAAAAAAAAAAAAAAAAAAATGTTTTTAAACGAATTTCATTTGCTTATCTTTGTTGATGATTCACAGCAGAAAACTGAAGAAAAGCGTCAAACCAACAGCTCAGTAGCTTATTACTCGTGTTACTATTATTACACCCCTAACAAAAATTACCCATGGTTTTATTATAGCAAAGGTGTAGCCATGGTTTACTGCCATAGTGATTACTATTTGTATAACCACAGTTTTACTACAAATACAATGGTTAAACTATGGTTAGTGTAGCAAAACTATGGTTAATTTGTAGTTTGATTTAACTATAGTAACCATGTTTTGTTTTGTTTTGTTTTGTTTTGTTTTGTTTTTGGCTTTACTTGTAGTAAAAGAATGGTTAATGTTCACGAGGGACAAGCTTCTGCATGCACCACGCATTTAAAAGAGGGGGGAAAATACTTGTCTAAGAACATTATGAATCAAAACATTAACTTAAATATAACAACTTAACGAACGGCTCAGATTACCCCTAATCAGGGCTGCTGCTGGCAAAATGGGTGCCCTAAGCAGAATCTTATTGTTGTGCCCCCTTCTTCAAATCTTATGGAAGAAGAAAAAAAACACCTACTATACGGGGTCAAAACAGAACTTCGATAAAATATGTAAGTAAATAAATAAGTAAATAAATAAATAAGTAGTAATTAAATTGTATTATTTATAAATTACGGTTGTAGCTCTAGGCAGTTAACTATGGCTATGATTTTATTATTACAGTTGTCTGATTTATTTTATTATCTGGAGCATTCAGAAATCACACAAAAGAAAATTAGACAGTTTACTACGATTAAAAAAAAGGTTAATTTTGGCAAGAGTTGTGATGTCCACATGTTTTTGTTGAAGAAATTATAAAGGCTGTAGCATTTCTATCGCAAGATATTTTAATTAAATGTTTGGTCAATATTAAACAAGGATTTGATCGTCCTGTAAGTATAACAACAACAATTATTAAGCCTTTGGCGCTCTTTGCAGGCATTTGTAAGAGTATGTAATGTAAGTTATATAAATTGCTTATTTCGTATTAGCCTACATGTATTTTAACAGTTTTATTTAATAAAACCATATGATTATTATTTAACCAATCATTATTGCCTCATTGTTTTTATTTAGCCTAATGCATTTTAAACCATGGAAACTAGAATAGTAAGGCAGATGCGTTGGTGGTGGTAAAATTATTACCGACATTAAAACACTTTATTAACGTCAACAGTCAAAAGAGTTTCACAGGATTATGAACGTACCCGAAAGTGATACACAGGCTTCATCTCGGGCTTTTCTTTCTTTTTCTTTTCCCGGCGGCGGACGGTTTTAGATCGTTTGCAGTCAGCCGGAAACATCAGATGAGATGAGATGTGGTGAGGAGAAGGCGGCGCGGGCGCGAATGCGGGAATGGCGCGTCACGTGTGCTTACCGTTCTCCCGCCGCTTCTGCACGCATTATACGCCAATAAAAAGAGAAAACCGAGAACTTACGATGGATAGATCATGAATGCATAGGCTACTCTTTATATTTTAGAGAGGCCAAACGTTAAACTAACGAAAGGCTCATTATTACCCCCTTAATACTTCGCCTATAACACTTTTAAAAACAAGGAAGATGAATTAAATGTTGACTTATTAAATATGTCGACACAGTCGGACAGTCCGATCGCGGATATTTTTTTTTTTTTTTTATTATTATTATTTTTTTAAACAAATGGTTATTTATTCCTCAGAAAAGAGCAGTCTTTTTACTGTTCGAGCAAATAGGTTCAAAATGATTTTTGTTTATTTACTCTTTTCGCTGAGAGCTGAACATGACTTTCAAGATAGTGGGTCCTGTCAGGCTTCCGCCCAATGCGGCAATAGAAGACAAGGTGGATTTTCGACCAATGAGAGCGAAGCATGCCTTAAACAACTCGTCCTGATGCAGGACAATCTTCTCTGTTGCCCCCCTGCAGCCTCTTGCTCCTGGGCTCCCCCCATCTACCTGAGTATAAGTGTTGTGACCCCACTTTTTGAATTACTGACCAGTTTGATTTCAGAGACCAGAGTGATTTCAGGGACCAGCATTAGTTGTGCATTACCTTTCAAAAATTTTGTCATGGCTCCAAAAAGATGGCCTCCTGTTATCTCCAAGAGGGAGAGAGAACGGAGGGAGAAGTTGCGACAGAGGCTTGAAACGGACATGGACCAAACTACTCTACGAGTCAAGCAGGCAGAAGCTTCCAAAAGAGCAGAAAGGAAATCTAAATTTTGCAAACCTCACTGGCCTCCTGTGATTTCCCCAGAGGAAAGTGAGAAGAGGAGACGGTTCAGGAAAAGCTTGAAGAGACGGTCTTCTCCTCAAACCTCCCCGTGGAGGCAGTGGCCTCCAGTGCTGAAAAATGTTAAAGTTTCAGGTAAGATTTTAAAAGTTTGAATCGAATACATAAAATAATACAATATACAACTGATATCTAAAACAATTGTTATTTTTTGTCCTCAACAGTTCCCCCGTGTGCATCCCTTGCTGTGCTGCCTCCTCCAACTGCTGTAGCTGATGCATCTCTTAAACGGGTGCCAAGTGCCACAGCCTGGAGAAGAAAGAAAAGAGCTGAGGAGGACAAAAAGGCCCTGATGCATGGCAAAGCCATTGCACGACGAGCAAATCCAAAGAGGTTTACCTGCAGGCTGTGTGGACGGCCAAAGAGACTGGAATTTGGCCACAGTTTTTACAAAGGGAAAAGTTTTTGTGCCACATCTGCTGGAAAGAGTGTGACGCAGTGGCTTTCCGAGCAGAAGAGGATGGCAGGTATGGACAATGTAAGTGACATGTCACAAACATCTGCTTCGAGGAGGACGACAGGCAAACCATATACCTGTCAGTTATGCCAACAGCCAAAAGCAAAGGAATATGGGCACTCACGATATGCTGGCAAAACCTTCTGCAGCACACACGAGGGGAAAACTGTAGAGCTTTGGCTGGTAGAGCAACACGCTCGTATTAAATAGCATTTTTTTTTTTTTTTTTTTTTTTTTGCTGTTTTGTGATACTGTTTGTTTGTAAATAGTGTTTGCTGTGTGTTTTTTTTTTTTTTTTTTTTTTTTTTTTTTTTTTTTTTTTTTGTTTTGTTTTTGTTTTTTTGTCTTTTAAGAACTGTCAATTTTGGAAGAACTGTTTTTTCTTGTTTGTTTATTTTGTTTGTTTTTTTTTTTTTAAAGAATTTTTGAAAGATTGTAAGAACTGTTAACTTTTAAAACATTTTAAACATTTTTAAGAACTGTTCATTTTGGAAGAACTGTTTTTTCTTGTTTATTTTGTTCGTTTTTTTAAAGAATTTTTGCAAAATGAAGAACTGTTAACTTAAAACATTTTAAACATTTTTAAGAACTGTTAATTTTGGAAGAACTGTTTTTTCTTGTTATTTTTTTTTTTTTTTTTTGTTTTTTAAAGAATTTTTGGAAAAATTGTAAGAACTTAACTTTTAAAACATTTTAAACATTTTTAAGAACTGTTAATTTTGAAACTTCTTTTTTATAAAGAATTTTTTGAAAATTGTAAGAACTGTTAATTTTTAAAGAATTTGTGCATTTAGTCATTTCTACTTTAGTTTGTTTACATTTACATTATACATTATTACATTATATTATACTTACATTATATTATACAATATTTTGTTTTCAATGTGAACTATTTAATAAATCTGTAAATGCAAACAGACTGTGGCTTCACTTAAAGATGTAAAGGGTAAAAATGCAATTTAACTCATTCAAATTATGCACTTTTGTATTCAGGTTTATTTAGAAAATGTGTATATATACATTTTTTAATATTAAATAATAAACTTAAAAATGCTAATAAATAGAAAAATACTGAGCAATAAAATGTGACCCTGAACCACAATTTGTAGCAATAGCCAAAAATACATTGCATGGGTCAAAATTATTGCTTTTTCTTTTATGCCAAAAATCATTAGGATATAAAGATCATGTCCCATGAAGATATTTTGTAAATTTCCTGCCATAAATGTATCTAAACTATATATCAAAACTTATTTTTTTAGTAATATGCATTAAGAACTTCATTTGGTCAACTTTAAAGGTGATTGTCTTAATTGTTTTTTTTTTTGTTTGTTTGTTTGTTTGTTTTGTTTTGTTTTGCACCCTCAGATGGCAGATTTACAAATAGCTGTATCTCAGCCAAATATTGCCCTGTCATAACAAAACAGAAAGCTTATTCAGCTTTCAGATGATGTATAAATTTCAGTTTCAAAAAATTGACCCTTATGACTGGTTTTTGCGGTCCACGTTTACAAATATGCTGAGCAATACATACAGATTTTACATCACTTTTATGAAGCCAAATTTTCTAAATTTAAAGAGCAATATTTTAGGACTACTTACATGAGCTTTATGAAGGCGAATAAATGTTATGGGGAAAAAAAATAATTTAGGACTATTTGCATGAGCTTTATGAACGAAAACAAATAATCAAAAACAAACAACAATCATTTTAGGTCTATTTACAAGAGCTTTATTAAAGGCAGATAAAAGTATAAGATTTTTACAATAAATTATTTACAGACATACAGTATAGGAGCCACTTCGGTGGTGGAGGTGTGATGGGCCGTGTTGTGGTGCCCTGAAAGCAGTCACATACAGCAGGGTATTGCAGTGGCCTCTCCATCCAGTCCCTCACTATGTTGTTCACACAATTTGTGATAAAGCATAGAGACGCTATTGCAGAGACAGATCCAAGTCAAAGCAAAACCAAACTTTTCTTCTACAGAGCAGAGAATAAGAAAACTGTAAAAACACAGACCTTCGATGCAAGGTGCATCACAGAAGTCTGGTAAGGTTACCCACAGTGTCACATGGTGTCTGACACCCATCAAAGGTCAAGCAAAGATCAATGGGTTGAGGTGGGGGGGTATGTTAACACATTTTGAAGCTTACCGTCAGAAAGAATTGCAAGGTGTTGTTAAAGGTGGTGGGAATACTGTGAATAGCACAACTATTAGTATCCACAAGTAGGGTTGACAAGACCATTATGGACATGCAACACTACAATATGATGTTTGTGATCACATATGATCAGCTGAGCACATGTTAAACCAGAATGCGGATTCATTTTTTAACCACACAAAATAAAACGCACAAAACTCACCATGTTGCTCCACCTCCATGGCTGAAGCCAGCACATCTGTTGGATCCAAGGGCATAAAATTGAAAATATCATTCATAGTTAGATTTGGATGTGCATAAAAATTCACTAGGAACAGATGTAAACACTCATCATGTGCTGGCTCACAATGTGAGCTTTGGATGGAGGGTGTCTGACTGTACAGCAAGTTTGGATGCAGATGATTTTTTTTTCTTTCAGCTGTAATGTTCTGCTGCATCTTTGTTAACCATTACTTGCCAGCTTTAGGTCATCAAAAGTATCCCCTCCACTTTGGATAACCCTAACTTTGGGCTCCTCCAGCATAGTTTCAGGCTTCCCTTTAGCTAGCAGACTTGTACAATCAAGTCGATTTTACTTAAAAACTTAAGTTCAGTTGCAAAAAGGTGGAAATTTTTAGTCTATGTTCACTTATTTGCACAGAAACAGTGAATGTATAAATGGACAAACAGACTAATTCAAAAATACAGGGGATCCACCTGAGTTTAAGTGTTGCAGCCCCATGATTTGAGATGTCAACCAGTTTGATTTCAGACTCTATTTCAGAGGGCGTTGTTATTGTGCATTAAATTGACAAAAAACAGAGATGGCCTCCTGTAACTGCCTGGTGGAGGACGAAGAAGAGAGAGCAAGCCATTGCACAAGGCCTGCCTCAGAAAAGGCCAAAGAAATGCAAACTGCAACCTGCCAACCTGCCACAGGATGGAGGCAAATCCTTTTCCAACAGTTATGAGGACAAGACTGTGGAACTTGGCTGGCAGAGGAGCTCTTGCTCCCCCTAAATACATGTCTCTGTAATTTTGTTACCTTTATCTTTAATCTTTTTTTTTTTTTTTTTTTATCTTTGTAAATGTTGTTTGATACAGTCTGTTTTTAAGTAGTTTCTGCTGTTAAAAATGTTTCTATTAAAGATTTTAATATTTTGTATTTAGTATTTTGTTATTTCTATATATCTTTATACTTTTTTTTCTACTGTGAACTATTTAATAAATAAAACTGTAGTAGTAGTTTCTGCTGCTAACAATTTTGTTTTTGTTAGTTTTTTGTATGTGTATTTATTTTGATGTCATTTATATATCTTTTATACTTTTTATCTATTTTCTTTCTTGTGAACTGATTTATAAATAAAACTGTTTTTAAGTAGTTTCTGATGTTAATTTAATTTTTTTGAAAAATATTTGTATTTAGCATTTACATAATTCTTTATATTTTATCTTAATTTTTTATTATCTTTAATTTTGTTATACTGTCTGTTTTTAAGTAGTTTCTGCTGTCTAAAAATGTTTCTATTAAAGATTTTAATATTTTGCATTTAGTATTTTGTTGTCATTTATATATTTCTTTATACTTATCTTTTTTTTTTCTCTATTGTGAACTATTTTATAAATAAAAGTTTTTATATTTTAAAATATTTGTATTTTAGTTATTTTGTTGTCATTTATACATTTCTTTACCTTTTATATTTTGCCTCAGTTGTGTACTATTTCATAAAATGATTATATTACGCAGCGCCTGAAAGTGACAGGCACTAAGTTTGTGTAGCTGCAGCTGGCAGAGTTGACGGCTGCGTAATATCATTGTGCCTGCTGCACCCATGGTACGGCAGCAAAGTTCCTTGATTATTACGCCGTAATGAGAGTATAGTTCCTAGCCATATCCGCCTATAAAATCGCAACTTTTCATTTTCCGCCAGTCTTAGTACACAATGCAACTACAGAAGAGTCAAGTTTAAAATAGGAGAAATATCGAAACTCTTTCGTCATTTTATAGTGAGATGCTAACAGTCTAATCGGATTCAATGATTTATGCAAAGCTATGCTAAAAGTGCTACCGCCAGACCCGGCGATTGACTGAATGGATTCAAAAACGGTAAAATACATCTGTATAACTCAAGGGGAGTTGGAAAATAAACTTATTTTCAAAAAAAGTGGAGTGTTCCTTTAAGGGCAGGATTTCCATCCAATAAATATGTGTAACCCCAACTCATAAAAATTAAATTCATGCAATGAAATGTAATTGAGTTGGGCCAACTCAATTTGATCAAATATAGTTTAAATTAATTGATACATTTGTGAAGTAATAATCTTATGCTCAAACTAAAACATTTAACTGGAAAACAAATAACTAGGCAGAAATCCTTCTACATTTAAAAAATTATACATTTGATGTACTTAACTTTAGGCATTAGCCGTAAGATGGCTTTCAATGGCATGCCCAAAGTAGTTGTTTATTTTACTATTAAAACAACTTTAACTCACATTAGCAGATCCTCAACCCACAATGGTAACCCCCCAAAACCATTAACTCTCCAGAAATCGTCTTAAATACAAACATTAAAGAACATTAAACATTAACAAGTCTCCCAATTGTATCATCTTAATTAAAAAATGCATAAAATAAAATTTTATTTCAACATTTACTCTCTTTGTACAAAGGGGAAGTCTACTTCCTAGTTACACAAGTAAAATAATTTATGTACTCTCAACTCAAATTAAGTAAATTGGTTGAAAAAAAATTGTGTTGGATTAACTTAATTTACTTAAGTAAATTGAACAAGCATCAAATGGTATTTTTGTCTTATTTAATTGAAACATGTTCCTTCAAAATGAAAATATTGAGTTGTACCAATGCGCAACTGTTTCAAGTCAGTTTAACACAATGCAATTGTATAAATGGGAAACCTAACACAATGGTGTTAAATAAAGGATTTTTTAAAATGATCTGAACAGTGCTGAAGAATCATTTTTATGAGTGTACAGAGTTGTTCTGCTCAAGATTGTTCCTAGGTGGAACAACATTTGGAGCAGGAAGGGCAGCTTCTGGCAGTGTCGGTGCAGGGTGAGGAGGTTGCTGTCCACGTCTAATGGCCTGACCTGACATGTCAGGGATTATGGGAAAGGTGGAAGTTCTGTCCCAGGCTCAGCAGGCACAAACGTCTTCTGTTTGGCTACTGAACATGGCCTGTATCTGAGTTAAGGGCAAACTCAGAGCCAGCACATCCTGTTCCAGCTTCTTTCTGTAGTCATTGTACCTATTTGAAATGGCACAATTAATGAACTGAATCTGAGAACTGCATAACTACATTCTAAAATTATGTTTACAACTGGCTTTCAAAGAAACTACTTACCAGACAGAAAGCGTCCACTGACTGACCTCAAACAGCTGAATCCTGGTCCTTCCTCTCAGTGCAGGGCAGTTCCTCAGCAGCCTCCAGATGGTCTGGTAGTCGTGTCCCATCCCACAGCAAGAGGATCAGTTAGTATGGATAAAACATCATGCAAGTGATGGCACTGTTAAGGATGCTTGCAAACATACCACAACATGACCGGATGAAAGGATGACGGTATATCCCGAGACAAACGTATCACGCCTTGATGGACATCAAAGAAAGAGGGGAGATGGTGTGGTCCTGATCCTCTTCCTCATCCTTAAATCTCTCATCTTCTACCTCCACAAAGTTGTCTGGGACTCCGTCTGGGGCATCTGGGTCCCACTCAAAATTCTCCCCAAACTCCTATGACTGCTGAACAGAAAACAATGATTTCAAACGGAAGTCTGTGCATTGCAAAAAAACAACAACAAAGTATGGCAATATAGACACATACCTGTGTACTCTACTAGATTGGAGTAGTCTTGTACAAGACTGCTGCCAAGAAGACACTGGCTGAGCATACTGAGACTGTGCTGGAGAGAGAGGCACTTTAGCAGCACATTGATGATGGGGGCTCGTTTATTGCAGCGGCTTCAGCACAGTCCTCATTCCACCGCTCCAGACCCTCAAGAAGATAAGTCTGGAAATTTTCCAGGTTGCATGACTAAATTATAAAATTATGTTTACAGCTGGTTCTGGAAGAAACTACTTACCAGACAAAAAGTGTCCACTGATTGACCTCAAACAGCTGAATCCTGGTCCTTCTCAGTGCAGGGCAATTCTTCACCAGCCTCCGGATGGTCTGGTAGTCATGTAGAATGGCAGACCAGTGGTTCATGGAAACCCCCCACTTTACCTTCCCCGCTGGATAAATGGAGCAGAGCTCAAAATAAACTGCCTCCACAATCCCACATATGTTTGGCCATTGTGCAGGACCTGACCCCTGTCCCAGCACACACCTTTAAAATAAAATAATAAGACACAATATATAATTATATTGTAAATATATAAAATAATCACAGCTGTTTAACTAATGTTTATAATAATAACTAATAAGAATTTACATTAATTAGTTTAATAACGATTTTATAACTATTTCACAAATGTTTAACTAACCTCTTCAGGCTCTCCTTTCCATGGCAGGTTGAGGTTTTTGAGTGGGTGGCCTCGAACCCGCCTTGCAGAAATCTGTCCCTGTGCCTCGGTGGATAGGACACCCCCCGTTTGTCTCCGTCTGGCAGCCTATCCCAGAGCCTATCCCACAGTTGGATGATGTCAGCGGCTTCGAGACACAAGGCTTTTCTCTGAGCTCGACAAGGTACCTGGCCAGCTCCACCACTCGGTCAAACCCTGGACCCCCGTCTGGTCCTCTGCACACCTGCAACAGCAAGAAGTTCAGTTAGTATGGATAAAATATCCTCCAAGTGATGGCATGGTAAAGGATGCTTGCAAACATACCTCTTCTTGGGGCTCAGATGACAGGTTCTGGGAGGACTGAGAGGATGACGATGCATTCAGAGACAAATGTATCGCATCCTTGGTGGACCTCAAAAAAAGAGGGGAGATGGTGTGGTCCTGCTCCTCTTCATCCCCAACTCCCTCTTCTTCTACCTCCACAAAGTTGTCTGGGACTTCATCTGGGTCCCATGCAACGTTCTCCCTGAAATCCCAGGACTGCTGCAAGCACAGGTACTCCACCCTGAACAAAATTAAACAGAAAACAAGGAATTAAAACAGAAGTCTGTGCACTGCAAACAAAAAAAAACAACAGCAACAAAGCATGGCAATATAGAGGACCAATTAAACACTCGAGAGTGTTTTCTCATTTTAATTTTAATTCTGATATAATTTTTCTCCAGGAAACACATCTGCGTGTTGAAGACCACATCAGATTAAGAAAACCATGGATAGGTCATGTGTTTCACTCCAACTTTAACAGTAGAGCCAGAGGCACTGCTATTGTTATGCATAAACGAGTTCATTTCAGTTCATTGCAGATTATTGCACACCCCGAGGGTCGTTATGTTATTGTTGTCAGCAATCTTTTTCATATGTCAGTGGTGTTGGTAAATATTTATGCCCCAAACTGGGATAATCCCGTATTTTTCACTTCCCTTTTTTAAATTGATTCCAAACTTAAACTTCCATTACCTTATACTAGGAGGAGATTTCAACTGTGTTATGGACCCAAGGGTTGATTTGACCAAATCCTAAAACTTTAGAGAAATCAGCTATGGCTAAGGCAGTATCAACTTTTATGGACCAGGTAGGATGCGTTGACCCATTGCACTTTCTTAACCTATCAAGAAAAGATTTTTCTTTTTTTCCAGTGTTCATCAGTCACACTCATGCATTGATTCGTTTTTTCTTAGATAAAGCTCTTTTACCTGTAGTTAGTACTTCTGAATATTCAGCGATAGTCATCTCTGATCATGCTCCACACTCTCTCAACCTAACTTTTTCTTATATTAGAGATTGGGCAAATCAGTGGAGGTTTGATTCAGGATTATTGACAGATAAACAATTCTGTGAGTATATTAGTAGCAAAATAGATGTGTTTATTGAGACAAATAAATCTGATGCAGTTTCCCTTTCTTTATTATGGGAAACATTCAAAGTGGTAATCAGAGGTCACATTATTTCATATACTGGTTATAAGCAAGGCCGCATTAACCATTGGGCTAGGCTGGGCTAGGCGGGGCTAGGCGGGGCTAGGCGGGGCTGAAGCCCCGGGGCCCGAGCAAGGAGGGGGCCCGTGATTGGCTGTGGAGTAGATTGACTGGCCATCGGTAGCACCGATCGCCAAAGCCCCACTACACCCCCCACATATTAGCGCTATTAGGAGCTTTTCCGTAAATTCCATGCATTACCATTAGAGGTTAAAACTCTTGAATTTGGTTTACAAATCCAATACATTTATTTTATATTTTACTTTTGAACGACCTGTGCATGCCACTGCGCAATGTGACGTCGTAGTGACGTCTTTTCCATGTCAAAAAAACATATGGGCTACCAAATAAATAAATAGTAATACAGATAATAAATCTTGTTTGTTTATAAATAATCTGTATTCATATATATAATCATGTTGATAGGCTCTATTTTGTAAAACACATTTACTGCAACTGCCATAGACGTCCAAATGACGTCCAAAAAAACCCAGATCAAATGTTGAACGTCAAAATGACGTCCAAGTTGGGTAATGGATAGACGTCCAAATAGTGGACCTAGTTTGGACGTCGAATAGATGTCCATAATTGGTCATGGACCGACGGACCCAATATAGACATGATCTGCACGTCTATCGGACGTCCAATGTTTAGTGGGATGTATCTCAGGTGATCGCTGCGCCTAATGTCCGCATTCACCTCTCATCACTTCGTCCTGGCATAATCTGGAAATTGTACGCAATAGAATTTAAGTAAAAATGTCAGCTTTTCTAAAAACAAAGGGGGCTATCTGAAAAATGAGAGGAGGGGAAAACATGAGTTAGTCAAATCCCCATCAAGTTATTTTACTAAAGCTGATGATGGTGTGAAAGTTGTGGAATACCAAGTGGACCAGGCAGAGCATATAAAAACACAGCGTCATTGTTCTCACAGATTTATGTTTAGGTTGATTTATAAACTTGCTGGATGTATAGCCTATTGCTTTTTGTGTTTGAACAACATATATTCGCTTATGGGTTGAGAGATAACCTGGCTGAAATATGTAAATCGTTTTGCGCGTCATGATGTATGCTAAGCCTTTTATTTAAATGCATATTAAGTGTTGTGGTTTAAAACAAATGTAACTGTTCAAGGACATTAAGCAGCAAGGCAGCATTAATTTTGGCAAATGCGCGCGATAAGATGATTTCAGCCTGATATGCACAGACCGCACCTGCTCGTACAGCGCCTGACTAAACTTGCGTTCTTTTTCGCGCCTTGCACTTAAACGTTTAAATACACATTACGTGCCAAAATGCCTGTCTCCTCATCAACGCAGTCATTTGTGTCTTAAACATGAACGTAGTGTAAGGTAAAGCATGTGTAGTAGTAAGCTATATGAGATCTTGTCATTATATGATGAGATTTTAAAGGGATAGTTCACCCAAAAATAAAAATACTGTCATCATGTACTCACCCTCAAGTTGCTCTAAACCTGTATGAATTTCTTTGTTCTCATCAACATTTCTGGTCCCCACTGACTCCAGTAGTGTTTTTTTTTTCATACTATGAAGGGGGGTCCAGCAACTGTTTGTTCACCAGTATTATTACAACTATATTTTTTGCGTTCAACAGCAGAAGGAAACTCATATGGTTTAGAACAAGAACAGA
This sequence comes from Cirrhinus mrigala, assembly GCA_036247105.1. Taxonomy (NCBI): domain Eukaryota; kingdom Metazoa; phylum Chordata; class Actinopteri; order Cypriniformes; family Cyprinidae; genus Cirrhinus; species Cirrhinus mrigala. Next base: position 17,948,025 of record CM070014.1, read on the forward strand.
ATTTGTGAACTATTCCTCTAAAGCAGCCTAGATGCTGTTACCATTTGTGTCAAACATTAGAAAGAAATCACTCACTGTCCTTGACCTAAATCACTGAATTACTGTTTACTTGTCTTCAGTAAGCTTGTTTTTAATAGGCTATTTTTTTTATTATTATTATTTTTTGAAATTAAGAAATCTCAATGCAAAAAAAAATGATAGGATACAAATCTATTTAAAACCTATTTAAAGATAACTTTGCCGAAGATATTGACAGTGAGAAACTGAAGAGCATCTTCTCTGAATTTGGTGAGCAATTTCATATAGTGATTTTAAAAAATAAAAAATAAATTAAAAAAATATATATATTATATTATATTATATTATATTATATTATATTATACACTACTAGTCAAAAGTTTTTGAACAGATTTTTAATGTTCTTTTTAAAGAATTCTCTTTTGCTCACCAGGCTTGCATGTATTTTTTCGAAAATGCAGCAAAAGCAATAATTTTGTGAAATATTTTTACTATTTAAAATAACTACTTTCCATTTGAATACAATTTAAAAATAATATTTTTCCCCTTTTTTTTGGAAAGAAATTATAGAAATTAATATTTTTATTTAGCAAGGATGTTTTAAATTGATCAAAAGTGATGATAAAGACATTTATAATGTTACAAAAGATTTCTATTTCAGATAAATGCTGTTCTTCTGAACTTTATATTCTTTAAAAAACCTGAAAATATTCTACTTCTAATGTTTTTTTTTTTTTGTTTTTTTTTTTATTTTATTTCTGAAGGATCATGTGACTGGAGTAATGATGCTAAAAACTGAACTTTGAAAACACATGAATGAATTACACTTTAAAATGTATTCAAATAGAAAAGTTATTTTAAATAGTAAAAATATTACAGAATTTGACCATTTTGGGTCAAATAAATGCAGGCTTGGTGAGCAAAAGAGACTTCTTTAAAAAAGATCTTACTGTTCAAAAACTTTTGATTGGTAGTGTACAAGCACTGTTCATTAGGAATATTGATTTTGCTTCTTCTAAAGCTGGCTCTGGTTCACAGGTAAGACCCTCAGTGTCTGTGTGATGACAGATGAAAGGGGACGCTCTCGTGGCTTTGGATTTGTCAACTTTGAAAACCACGGAGATGCCAGGAGGGTAAGAAAATATTGTACAGTACATGTCAGTCGATATGGAGACTGAAATCACTCCTTCTCTCTGAGGTAGGCAGTAACTGAAATGAATGGGAAAGAGCTGAATGGCAGAGTCCTGTATGTGGGCAGAGCTCAGAAAAGACTGGAGAGGCAGGGAGAACTCAAACGCAAGTTTGAGCAAATAAAGCAGGAACGCATACAACGCTACCAGGTACACACATGATAACATGCACAGTAACTTTTAAAAAACTGCAAACGGCAAAAATTCAGTATCGTTCTAATAATATGAGAAGGATTTGCATATACTCAGCTGCATGTTAATTTTATTTTTTGTATTTTTTTTCATGCATGCATTGTCTGTTTGATTTTAGGGAGTTAATCTGTATGTAAAAAATCTAGATGACAGCATTGATGATGAGAAGCTGAGGAAAGAGTTTGCACCTTATGGAACCATCACCAGTGCAAAGGTAATGTAAAGTGCACCAGAATACACCTGACTAAAAATGGCGAGGTTAACAGGACAACAGACTACAAAATATAGTAGAAATGATTTGTAGGTTTAATAGGAGTCTAATATATAATCCTTAAAATCTAGCATTAAGGTTATTAGCCCCAAGTGTGTGATGCCAGTTGTAAAGTCACAGTGCTTCCTGCTTTAAGGTCTTAATGAAAATGTTTTAAACAGATTACATGATTCACTTGGGTCATATTTTAATGGTTGAAAATCTGGAATTTTGTGTGCATTTAGAAAAAAAAAAAAAATGTGTCACTGAAAATAGGTATTTATACAACGATTTCATTATCTTAGCAAACTCATTCGTTCTAGCTCCTCCTTGATGTTACACCCACTTTTTACCATCCAGTAAATTTATAATTAATACATTTCTGTACCCACCTTTTTTTCCTCATTGGAGATCCTGTTTCAACCAGGTTTATTATCATTTAAAACTAAAACCATAAACTTTAACTGAAATCAAAATATAAAAAAGCTAGTTGCCAAGGCAATATTTCTTAATTTTAATTTTAACTATGTACTAAAATTGAAATTTAAATAAAAACTATATACGCATTTAAAAAAAAAAAAAAAAAAAAAAAAAGACAGGCACAACAAAATTACCTAAATGAACTAATAATAAAAAAATTTATATTAGTTAAAATTAATAAAAAATTAATAAAAACTATAATAGTATTTCAATTATACTAAAATAATACTAGTTTTACCAAGAAATACATTCTAGAAATGATAGTCCATTATTGACAAAAACTGAAGTTGTCTCACATTTGTTTGTGCATTATTGCATTAAATTAAGTTTTAAAAAACGCACTTAATTAAGTTTTTGATTTTCTTGTATTTTTGTGATGACAGATGGAGGGCACAGCAGAGGCTTTGGCTTTGTGTGTTTTTCCTCTCCTGAAGAGGCCACAAAGGCGGTGACTGAGATGAACGGCCGTATCGTTAGCACTAAACCACTATATGTGGCTCTTGCCCAGAGAAAAGAGGAGCGAAAGGCAATCCTAACCAATCAGTACATGCAGAGACTAGCCAGCATTCGAGCCATTCCCAGCCCCGCCATACCCACAACCTACCAGCAGAGCTCCGGCTACTACATGACCTCTGTGCCGCAAGTGGGTGGAAGGATTTGTATGCATGTGTGATTTTGTATGATGATAGCAATATTTGCATTGCTTCTGCTGTGTGAACTTGAATATCTGCATTTCTAGCATCAGGTTCGCTCTTTTTACAACACCGTACCAAACCTGCGGCCTGCGCCTCGCTGGACAGCTCAGGCTCCTAGGACTCAAGGTAGAGCCACGGACATCTCATTAATATCATTCAAAAACTTTTCTTTTCCTTTTGGGTGAGTTAATTTCTGTTATTGGCTGCACTAGCTCCATTCACAGCTCAGTTTGTGAGACAAGCGGTGCCACGCAGGCCCTCCACCAACATCAGCACAGTCCGCCAGGCCTCCACTCAGGTCCCTCACATTGTTAACAACACCCAGCGAATGGGTAAGTTGTGCTCTGTGTGTTTAACCTACATTGTGGGGTCAACATGTGCCCACAAGCATAAAAAAAACTTGAAATCCACTAAATCATGGAGACCAGGCAATCCTCAGTGTTAACTGTTTGATTTAAACAATGCTACATTTATTTTATTTTATTTTATTTTATTTTATTTTTTATTTTTTAGTGTAAAAACAAATGTGTGTGTGTAAAGGTGTGTATTTGTATATACCTTCTATAAAAAAATGGGCTTTATGCATTGTGAATCTCTTGTCTCTCAATTACTTGACTGTTAAAATGCATGCAATTGTATGAGCTACACTTGATGGACTTTAGTGTCATTATTAATGTTCTGTTTCTGGCTGGAATGTGATTCATCTTTCTTGTTGTACCTGTTTTTCTCTTGACTTAGCCAATATTGGCACACAGACCGCAGGTGGGAGAACTGCAGGAGCCGGAGCTGTAGTCCGAGGAGTCAGTCAATACTCAGCAGGTGTCCGAAATGTGCAGCAGGTCATCAATGCTCCAGCTCCTGTTGTTCACCAGGTAACACGCACATCTGTGTTTATTAATTCTGTACTCATTTATTCTAAACTCAGTCGTGGATCGGCGCTTGCGGCTTTGCCGTTCGAACCCCGAGCTACTTTAGGGACCGTTTGCAGTTGAAATGCAATATAGTTTAATGGACCGGAACCATAGACTGTTTTAAAAAAAGAAAAAGGTGGACAACACGTCTCTATTGTGCAATGGCATTTTATTGTCATGTTTAAAAAAAAAAAAAAAAATATAAGACTACGAAATTATAGTAGTACATTTTTTGAGTCAAAATTGCTAGAAAAAAGTTGTACCAATACGAGAATAAAGTTAAAATTATGAGAGCGTTTAGCAATAAGAGAATGAAGTCGAAATTGCGAGAATAATGTTTTGGCAATAAGAGAGTAAAGTTGAAATTATGAAAATAAAATTGTAGCAATATGAGAATAAAGTTGTCAGAATTACGAGAATAAAGTTGTGGCAATACAAGAATAAAGTAGAAATTATGAGAATAAAGTTGTAGCAATTCGAGAATAAAGTTGTCAGAATTACGAGAATAAAATTGAAATTATGAGAATAAAGTTGTAGCAATTCGAGAATAAAGTTGTCAGAATTACGAGAATAAAATTGAAATTATGAGAATAAAGTTGTCTGAATTACGAGAATAAAGTTGTAGCAATACAAGAATAAAGTAGAAATTATGAGAATAAAGTTGTCTGAATTACGAGAATAAAGTTGTAGCAATACAAGAATAAAGTAGAAATTATGAGAATAAAGTTGTCTGAATTACGAGAATAAAGTTGTAGCAATACAAGAATAAAGTAGAAATTATGAGAATAAAGTTGTCAGAATTATGAGAATAAAGTTGGAATTACAAGAATAAAATTGAAATTGAGAAAGTTGTAGCAATACGAGAATAAAGTTGTCTGAATTAAGAGAATAAAGTCGGAATTCCGAGAATAAAGTTGTTGAAGTTTAAAACAAAGTTGTCGGAATTACAAGAATAAAGTTGAAAAATTGAGAATAAAGTTAATTTAATGAAACTAATGTCTCATTGTAATCGCAAAAGTCGACTATTTCACATTAACACAGCACTCTATCACACCACATTAAAGTGTGAAAAACGCATTCTTTGTAAGACGCATTGTATTTATTTTTTATTTTATTTTTTTTTTAACCTGGCGCTAAAACACTATCATACTATCATACTGTCATATTGAGCCAATGACATCATTTGGAGTGTCTGCCAGCAGTAATCATGAGCTGGAGCTGCCTTATCAAAGTCCCGCCTATACTGCAGATCCCATCACAAGCTCACATTGTGACATCATACCCCATTTTTATAGCATCATATAACAAAAAGCAAACCTATTAGGAAAAACTAACACTTGAACGTGCATCAGCGTGATTAAAACTACCTAAAATGATGGAAACTATCTTTGGGAAAAATGTATTTAGTGTTTTTATATATATATATATATATATATATATATATATATATATATATATATATATATATATATATATATATATATATATATATACATACATACATACATACATACATACATACATACATACATACATACATACATTTTATTTTATTTTTTATTTATTATTTTGGCTCACATCACATTCGTTTACATGGTGAGGGCGGGGTTTATGACCTATGCTTCAATCGGTGCATTCAAGCCATGACTCATGTAGGAAAGATGGTTTCACAAGTTGATAGCACAGGAATGATATCATAGAGTCGTAATTATGAGTGGGGAAACTCCGAATTTTCTTTTAGCCCAGAGTTTCCGAGTCGGGGCGTGTCGGTGAGTCTCAGGTTTCAGTGTCTGATGAATAGAGTTTCAGACGCTATACTTTCATTGGTTGCCAGACAAAATGTTTACCTAAACTGCCATGGTTTTACACGTTTACAACCACATGCTTGTAATAAACGTCTTCTGATTGATAGAAGTGACCTGCTCTATTTTCAGTGCGTCTCTTTGGCTGGTACTGTAGTGCGACGCTTATAATTAATGTAAAATGATCAAATAAAACCACAAATAAGACTTTATTTGGGCTAGTAAGTGCAACAAGCTGGCAGAATATGAAAATTTTAAATTAAGGAATTCGATCTGAATTCGCCATTTATCTGCATATGCAGTAAAATACTGAAACTTTAGACCGAACTGACGTTTCTACTGGTAAACAAAGGGATATTTTATGGCAGAGAAAGACCTAATTTAGAATCAACAGACCTGTTACTATACTTGAGACCCTCTAGCGGTGAATTGAGACATTACAGCTAATCTAAAACAATCAAATTTAAGCTATATCAAGTTTTGCACTGCTGCTTACAACCTCAAATCACATTTATGTAGATTTGTAGACAATCTATTGTCTGTCTCTACATGTAAGTAAGTGGTCTTAAGTAAGTTGCTGTAATGTAGATAAAGTTTGTGTGGAACAGTGACAAAAGACTAAATGTTAGCTTACTTTCCTTTGGACAAATCTGTCTTTATTTTTAGTGTGGTAATGTGTGAAATTCGTAACAAAGTAATAGATTCAAACTAATGTACAAACATTTCAGACACACTGTTATGCTCTTTATTGAATAGTGCTGTAGGGGGTTTTAAAAAATAGTTTTTGCAGACGAGGAGATCCCTCCTGTGGCAGATGAAGGCAGTATAGCTTCTAACTTTATAAAAGTTAGATGCAAAAGAAATACCTTTGGGTGCTTTGGCTTCTCGTGTAATGTTCTCACACGAGTCACAAGCGCAGGCCTGGCGTTGGGGTATGGGATGATATTAGACTCAAAACGATTAATAGATGCACGCACAATTATCCATGTACTGGATCAATTTTATGCATGTATCTTACAATACACAAACAAATGCCTTTCAATTTGAGTCTGTGGAATTCGGGATTAAATGATTGTGCAGCGATTTGTACAAATAAAGACATGTTTGCACATAAAAATGTTCTGTTCTGCATTCATATATCATAAATTGCTCATGCAAAAAGGAATCAGTGCATTTGTGGATCAGGTGACACGCGTGCATTTATTGAGGTCTTGCTCGAGTCAATCTTGTTCAGTTCATTTGGATTTTGAGACTACATTTTCGCGGTTTACAGCATTTCACGACGCCCACACACACAACTACCAATGAACAAGGCCCAGTGCAATTCATTAACGTGTACGCGATTCGAAAAATTCGCAAATTTGCGTCACTACACTAATGTGAAAAATGTTATAATTTGCATTGAAGTATCACAGTTTGTGCATGTGGCGATTAAAATGTTCATTTGTGGATCAGACGACATGCGTGCATTTATTCACATCTCTTCTGAGTCGATTCTATTTGATTCATTTGAATTTTGAGACTTTCGTTCCGCCCTTTTAGCCTTGCCCAATCCACACACACACAGCTCGCGATCCACACGCAGCTGAGCCTAAGAAAATCGGCGACCACTAGATGGCGCTATAGCCTCAGTCACACGTGCGCATTCCATTGTGTACGCTTTTATGAATGTTACATCGTGTTTTATTTGTTTCTTTTTGGTTTGGCTATTCTCCCCTGCCTGTTGAAATATAGTAAACATGTTTTATTGAACTTGTTCTAACAGAATAGCTTATATTATTTTTGCCAAACAAGAACTTCGTCATGGCACCTTTTTTCTGTACTTCAATGGCACGTTGTCACTTATTCCTTCCTTGTATTATTATTATTATTATTATTATTATTATTATTATTATTATTATTACTATTATTATTTTTATATATTATTATGAATGTGTTATTATAGTCGCTGGTTCAAGCCATTAGTAGGCTAGTCGCACGTTTATATTAAAGTGTGATGCGATCAAGGAAAGCCCAACATATGGTGAAATTTAACCTTTTATTTGATCCCATATGAAAGCTGGGTTCAAGCCCTTTTCAAAACTGTTTTTATTTCCAATTTTTGTTATCTATTTCCGTAACAATATGGTTATCTTAAGTTGGCTGATATAGATATGATTTTCAGGAATGGAATTTTGAGAAAAACGGGTTTAAAGTGAGAAGGCTTTCACTTTCACTTAACGGGTTTAACAAGATCTGTCTGTCAAATCAGGAGCGCTATACTGCATCATTACACAAATACACTAACGTTTGTTTTCCGTTTTTTATCATGGCCGTAGTCACCAAACTTTTGATCACCCCTTGTATGTTTAGATAGCACGAATAATGTAGCCTACCTTGAAGATTACATTTAGAAAAATGCGCGCAGCCCAACTGTTCACTGTGCATAAAAGTTCACTGGACTCTTCCTCTTTAGTAACTTACTTCATCCTTCATTTCTAGATGTGAAATAGTCAATTATAATAAGACAAGTAAGATTAAGTGAGCAGCTAAGTTACAATACTTAAGATTGCGTTGTTGTGCTCCGCCATCTCACGATATGAAAAATAAATAAAAACCTTGCGTGTGACCTATTTTTCGAATTTCCTGAAAACGTCCCAGCGCTTTCCCAGATCGCATCACAATTGATTATGTTAAACCAATTTATTGTTTATTATGTAAATCTATTATTTATTATGTAAACCAGGGCGACAAAAAAGGTCTTCTTCACATGTAAAATCATCCTCTTCAAATCCATAACATACACTCTCTCATTACTGTAAGTCGTATGAAATTTCTCTCCTACTGCAAAGATGGCGAATCAGCATCATCAACTTCATCTTTGCAGCCGACATTGACTCAGAAATCAGTTTATCAAAAAGTACATGAAATATGTTACAGCTATTTTTTCCCTAGACATTCACTGTCATTCCTTTAGTCAGCAAGCTTTATTCGTCCGCTTGAGCGCGGAATAGGCTATAAACGGCTCACTGGTTTAATACAGTATAGTTAATTTAATATAAACGTGCGATGGCTCAAACGAGCGACTACAATAGCACTTATAATAATAATAATAATAATAATAATAAATAAGGAAGGAATAACTAACAACGTGCCTTTGAAGAGATTAGATTTTCAAATAGGTGGTATCTTTATAAAGAAACCGCAGATTTGAGTTTTAAACAACTACATTCTCGCTTGGAAAAAACTCTTAAAACTACATTTCCTGACACAATAACGGTAATATTTTGAAAATGATGTGGGTTTTTGGGCAATACCATTTCACAAGTCCACAAGAACGCATACTGAGAAACGGCTATTGTCTGTTTGAAGATATAAAATGATATGTATATAATATTATATTATATTATATTATATTATATTATATTATATATAATTATATTATTTATTTATTTTTTTTGTGTGTGTGTGTGTGTGTGCGGACTGATGTAAATAAGCCCAGGAAGCATGAACAGCATGGATGAACGAGTGAATTTACTTTTTTTTTTTTTTTTAACGACATTTTTGATTTTGCAGTACAAAGACAAAAACAGAAAACAAAAAAAAGGGTTACATACATTAATCCAAAGCATATTATGTTGGCTTATAGGATTTACACCATGAAAGAGACTTGACTGCGATAGGGTTATTAGAGTTTCTTAAAGAGTTCACATACACATCAAGTGAAGGTGCTTGTACCACACACAAGTGACTATTCTAGTCAACCAATCAACGTTCTGCAGTGAGTTTAGATCCAGTTTGCTGTGCTAGGTACCCCAAGAACTGAAGGTACTGAACCATACCACTCAGTGGAAACGAGCCATTACAGGTTAAAGTATAAAGATGTGGACATGAGGAAAATTACCAAACTGTTGGTATCCCACAGGTGAGCGACTGTATCCACTTATCCAGGTCTTGCATCCTGCTCTTGCGGGAAAAATCACAGGCATGCTGCTGGAGATAGACAATTCTGAACTACTGCACATGCTTGAGTCTCCAGAGTCCTTGCACTCCAAGGTTCACTTGCTTAAAATATTTAAAGTTTAGTCTCAAGGATCAGATTTGGTTGGATCATTGTGCTTTTCCTACACGGTTTAGGTTGAAGAGGCTGTAGCGGTGCTTCAGGCTCATCAAGCCAAGGAGCTTTCAGCAAAGTGAGGGATTTCTGTAAGTCAGGTAATCTACGTGCATTCTTCTACCATAATATTTGGCCCTAATCATGTACAATTGGTAGCACACATGAATGTTGCACACAAATGTTAACTGATTTAATTTCATTTTTGCAGGCATGCACACTGAAGATCTGTGAGGGTTGTTCCAGAGAAAAGGGGAAAAGAAAACAGCACTTCAGAGTCACGCTATTTGATGCATGGTTTGCACACTGCAAATGTCATTTTTGCTCTCCACAGTGTTAAGTTTGTTGTAATTTTGTTTATATATAAAAAAAAAAAAAGAAAAATAGAAAAAAAGACAAAAAAGGCTAAAAAATATTTTTTTGAAATTTCTGTGTGCAATAAATATGATCCTGGCTTAATGGACATGCAAAAGAAGTTTCTGAGTGTCTTTTCTTATCACTGTGATACTGAGTTTGTGGCAGGGACACATTTGAAAAGACTTCACAGCGTTTCGTTGAAACAAGCTTTGATTAAGTTAATGAACTTGTGTAATAGATTTTCCAGTTTTGCAGAGCTAAACATAAGTACAATCTGAGATGTAGGCCTACAATCCAACATATAAAGCTTTTAGTGAGTATAATGTAAGGTTATTATATATATTTGTTTGTGCTGAAAGCTGTAAATAAAGGTTTTATAATGGCTTTGAATGAATACAATTTAACAGTTTTAGTTTTATGCATAGAAAATACTAATAAACATTACAATTCTTAACTACAATTACTTTTGTTAAAAAATGGTATTACGTGAAGTTGTTGCAAGTGTTTCGCAGATTTTAATTACAATTCTTTTTTTTTGGATGATGGAGAAAATGTTTCAGACGCCATCAGTTTATTGGTGGCTGGAGAAAATGATTCGTAAGCTGTTATTTCATTGGCTGCTGGACAAAAAAATGTTTCAGACAATTGCTTTTAAACATTTTTTTTAATTGATAAATGTAATTAAGATTAAGTTGGGTTTTTTTTTTTTTTTTGAGAAAAAAAAGTAGTTTGGAAGTACAAAGTGCCTACAACGTGTGCTTGTATTGTCTTGTTACACGACTAAATCATGGTTTAACCACTCACCACCTCTGTGAAGACCGTCCCGTAGACACCGCTATATATACTAGACGTCTAGGCCACTTGTTCGTGCTTGCTTCGGCAGCACATATACTAAAATTGGAACGATACAGAGAAGGTTAGCATGGCCCCTGTCATGTCAGGTCAGACCCCACGGCGAGGGCGAGGGCGAGCCTCAGCATCCCTCTCTGCTCCACCACAAGTAGCACTCTCTGTTCCTCCAGCAGGAACATCATTGAGCAGAACTACATTGTGGAGGAAGAGGAAGGCAGCAGAGGTTTTAGCCAAGCAACAAGGGCTGCCCAGTCCTCAGCAACCTCCACGTAAAGACTATACGTGTACTCGCTGTGGGCAGCCCAGAAGAAAAGAGTTTGGGCACACCAGGTTGGGCAGCTTCTTCTTCTGTGCCACAGCAGAGGGAAAGACTGTGGAGGAGTGGCTGCAGGTGAGGAAAAAATGAAGATCCTTTGTAAATATATATTTTAAATAATAAAGATTTTATTTTCTGTCTAATAAAGATTTTTTAATGTTCTAATGAAGAAATTTAAAAATTACATGATCATTCTTTAGTTTTGATTATTTATCTGTCCCATTAGAGATCATATAAATGGCTTAGTGACTATTCTTTATTTTAAAACATTTATATTAATATTTTAATTATTTAAAAATTTAATATTATTATTTTAATAACACTTATTCAAGATGTATTATATAGTTCACACAAGAACAAGACAAAATCACTATGTTAGCAAAGATAAAATATTTATTAATCAAATGGCTTGTAAACATTACTCAATACAAATATATATATATATAAAAATTAAACAAGGTGATACATAGGTATACAAATGCAAATTTGCAATAACACTTACTCAAGATGTATTATATAGTTCACACAAAAACAAGACAAAATTTAAAACAAAACAACATTTGTAGGTCTCTATGTTAGCAAACATAAAATATTTATTAATCAAATGGCTTGTAAACATTACTCAATACAAATATATATATATAAAAAATTAAACAAAGTGATACATAGGTATACAAATGCAAATTTGCAATAACACTTACTCAAGATGTATTATACAGTTCACACAAACACAAGACAATTTTAAATAAAACAACATTTCTAAGTCAGTAAATAAAAAAAATATTTATTCAAATGGCTTGTAAACAGATTATTCAATACAAAAAAAAAACAACATTAAACAAAGTTTAAAAAGGTAATAAAACAGTGCAACAAATTAAAAAGGGTAATAAAATGTTTATTAAATAGTTAATAAGTATAAAAAAAAGTGAAAATACTAAATGCAAAAAAATACAAATATATAAAATGTAAGAACAATGTTAACATAAAAAATGTTTATAAAGCTGGGGGGGGGGAAACCCACAGAAACAAAGATAAAGTTTAAAGATCGGAAGCACGTTGCTCTGCCAGCCAGAGATCCACAGTTTTATTTTCAAAAGAACTGCAGAAGGATTTGCCACCATACCGTAAGTGCCCATACTCTTTTGTCTTTGGCTGGTGGCACAGAGTGCAGGTATGGACCTTTCTTTCTTTGCCCTCATCAACAGGATGACCTCGAGCAACAGCTTCTTCCAGCTTCTTTTTCCTCCTCCAAGCAGTTGTACGAGGAACATCCCTGATGTTGTCAGTGGCTGTGATCCTCTTCTGCTCAGACAGCCATTCAGAGACAGACCTTCCCGCTGCTGTGGCACAGAAACTTTTACCTCTGTAAAAGCTATGGCCAAATTCAAGTCTTTTTGGCTGTCCGCACAGCCTACAGGGATACCCCTTTGGATCCCTTCTCCGTGTAGTTGCTTTACCATGCAGTAGGGCATTCTTATCTTCCTCTGCCCTCTTCCTTCGTCTCCAGGCTGTGGCCCATGGTACCCGTTTAATGGCTGCATCAGGAGGGAGGAGGGAGAATGGCCAATGATGAACATGGAGGAACTGTGATAGAATAATAAGTTAGTGTTAGTGATAAGTTAGTGACTGTGTTCTCCATGTCAGACACTAACCTTTTGCAAAGTTTGTCCCTTCTTTCCTGGTCTCTCTTGGACGGGATTGGAGGCCAATTTGGTTTTTTTGGCATGATGAGAAATGTTTCCCCAAGGTCAAGATGCTGAAGTGAAGATCAAGACACTTCTCCAGATGCTGTAACTGAATATTTCTTAGTGTGGGGCATCTACCTATGTATTCAGGTGAGTGGGTGGGGCCAAGAGTGCATAGGTGGGCGCAGGTGGGCCACCCAGAAGATTGGTCTGGATTTTCATGTCAGGGTTCAGAACAAAGGGGAAGGGTGGAAGTGCTGTTTCAGGCTCAGCGGGCACTGACATCTTCTGCTTGGCTACAGGAAGAGGGGCTGATGTCACCATGCCAATCTGAGGTAAGGGCACACTCAGATTCAGCACGTCTCTTTCCAGCTTCTTCTTGTAGTTGTTGTACCTATTTGAAATAATAAAATTAATAGGACGAACAGAATTTGACAATTGTAATATTATTTCTACAACTGGCTTTCAAAGAAACCTACCAGACAGAAAGCGTCCGCTGATTGACCTCAAACAGCTGAATCCTCGTCTTTCCCTTCAGCATGTGGCAGTTCCCCACGAGCCTTTGTATGGCCTGGTAGTCATGTAGAATGGCAGCCCAGCGGTTCATTGAAACGCCCCACTTCACCTTTCCCGCTGGATGAATGGAGCAGAGCTCCAGACAAACTGCCTCTACAAGCCTACTTATATTAGGCCACTGTGCAGGACCAGAGCCAAGACCTACGACACACCTGTAAGATAAAATAAAAGAGACATAAACATACATACATACATTTATTACATTATTATTATTATTGTTATTATAATGATAATAAAATCACAATATTTTTAACTTACCGCTTAAGGCTCTCCTTTCCATGGCAGGTGGTACTTTGTGAGTGGGTGGCCTTGAACCTGCCTTGCAAAAGTCTTTCCTTGTGTCTCGGTGGATAAAAAACCCCCTGTTTGTCACAGTCTGGGAGTTTGTTCCACAGCCGAACAATCTCGGTGGCTTCCCTAGAGACAAGGCTTTTCCCTGAGCTCAAAAAGGTATCTGGCCAGCTCTACCACTCGATCAAAGCCTGGAGTGCCGTCTGGTCCTCTGCACAGCTAACAAAAACAAAACCAGTATCCAGTTAGTATGGATGACAAAGCTCTCCAAGTTATGGCATGACAAAGGATGCTTAAACATATACATACATCTTCCTGGGTGTCAAGTGGTAGTTCCTGGGCAGGTGATGGCGAATCCCGAGAGAGGCGTATAGCTTCCCTGGAGGATACTAAAGAAAGAGGGGAGATGGTGAAGTTGTGCTCCTCTTCCTCAAATCCCTCATCTACAACATCTTCCAGGTTGTCTGGGATTCCATCTGGGGCATCAGGGTCGCACCCAAAGTTCACCCTGAACTCCAAAGACTGCTGTGAGCACAGGTACTCCACTCCAATGAGCTCGCCTGAATAAAAATGAAACAGAAAATAAAATTGTAAAACAAATATCTGTGTATTACAAAGAAAACAACATATCACAGCATTATAGACACATACCTGTGTACTGTTTTGGCTTGGAATAGTCATGTACAAGACTATGGCCAAGAAGACGCTGACTGATGTCATTGAGACTGTGCTGGAGCGAAGCACTGTAGCAGCGCAGTCTTGGTAGGGTCTCCTGTGTCACAGCAGCAGCCGCACGGTCCTCATTCCACCGCTCCAAACCCTCAAGCAGATAAGCCTGGAAATTCTCCAGGTTAGCACTTGCTCCTGATTAAAAAGAGCGAACATTAAATTACTAAATCTTACAAATTATTACAAAAACACACAGTGAAACGGGTGTATGTAATCTCACCAGGTATGAAGCGGTTGAGGTGGTTGTGGAAGGACTCCAGAGAAGTTGACCCCCGAGCGCAACGGTACACAGGAAGTGTCAGCCCTCCCTTCGTGATACTTCCTGTCTGGGTGTACAGTTGCACTTCAGGGGGGTCCTGGATGCAGGGAAGATGGCGTCTTTGAGTGTCCCAGATGACATCCATCCTCTCCTGATCTATCAAGGGGATCCCCATGGTTTCTCTGGAATCCGCGAAGGCCGCCAGCATCTCAGAGATGAGTTTTTTTGTCTCCTCCACCCCACGTGTACGGCGTCGTCAGTGATGTGCCAGCTGCTTAGATGTGAGCCTGCCGGCTAGCTGCTCATTGGTGAGCCCTCTGATGGCCTGGTTTTGCTCCAGCTCCCTCCTTTTTGCCTCCATTAGCAAGTTCATGTCTCCCTCATCCCACACAAAAATGCAGCCAGACAGCCTCACCATGAATAGACTGTAGAGTGGGTGGCTGTCTGTGTGCAGGCCTGCAGTGAAGCGACGCATGAAGTGCCACACATCAAGGCGTACCACCATATCACTCCAGCCGCTGAACATGGCAGCTGCTTTAGATGTTCCCAGAGATGAGCAGCAGTCTCTGTCCACGTAAAGGAGCTTGGGTGGAGCAACTCCAGCCTCCTCGTACCGCTTCACCAAGCCTGTGGTCATGGGCAGCAGTCCCTGACCTTCATGTGAGGTGAGCACAGACATGAGGACCTGTCCATGTTCATTGCCCACATTGGTGACCCAGGCTGCGGTCCCAGCTGCAGCTCCTGCCAGTTTTTTGGTCACCTATCATTGTAACACAAAACAATTCAGTGAGTTCCGAACATGCCGTGCACATACACAGTTGTATTTTTAAAAAATGGCTATTAATACGTTACCTGCTTTGTGGAGTCCATTTTCAAGATGGACCCGAAGATGGATGTCACCCTGGCTTTGAGCTCACCATACCGGGACCGGATATCCTCTGCGTGGACAGAGAGGAGCCATTTGGCAGTTGGCACGGGCATCATGGGTGGTGGAGGTGTAATTGGCTGCATAGTGGTGCCCTTGAACCGTTCACACACAGCAAGGTATAGGAGAGATTTCTCCATCCAGTCCTCACTCTGCAGTTCACATAGTTTGTGATATAGCATAGTGGAGCTGTTGCCGAGAGATCGCTCCCTTATCAACTTGGCCACACGCACATCACAAGAGTACCTGTTACAACACAGAAAAACAAAGGCAACAAAGTTAAGTTCACTTAATGCTGATTCTTTCCCTGAAAGGTGTGAGGTTTCCCATAAACTCAAATAACTGTACAAACTTTGAAGTAAGGCACATCACACAAGGTCACAAACACGTGTCAGGTGTGACACCCCTCACAGGTCAAGTCAGGGTTCAATTGGGGGTCGTAAACAACATCAGATGTCAGGGCTCAATGGGGGGTCGTTAACACATTCTGAAAGGCTATCAAGTGCAGCTTGAAAGTTCAAGCAAAGGTCAGTGGAACTGAACCCCTACCGGCAGACACAGTGTTTTGTGACAATAGCAGAAAAGCAAGATAATGCTTGTTTTGTGCACAAATTACATATTTTCCTATAAAAATATTCACTATATCATGACTAACCGGTAAGTGAGGATGGCTGGAAACATCCTGCGGTGAGCCGGATCCAGCTGGTCCAAGATTTCATAGGACCACGAGGGCAGCTTCTTATGGCAGCGCTGACACTCCAGGTATTCTGTTGCCATAAAATACCAGCCGTGTAAATTCAGCACCCGTCTTACTGTCTTGTAGAGCCCAGAAGAAGTCAGTCGCTGACTGGACCGTCTGCAGTTTGGCGAGGTGCAAATCAGCTTGTAGGACCACATCCTGTATGGCATCCACAAACACAGCGGCCAGGTGAAGAACACATCTGGAGACGCTGGAGGCTGATGATACAGCGGACGTGGCTGGGGAGGGTACCACCACATCTGCAGGTCATCTCTCAGCACTGCCCTTCCACCCTGCTGTCGGAAAAGAGCGCGGCCGATCTTCCAGGCCTCAGGAAGAACAACCTAGAAAATATTATATTCACATTACATATGAATAAAAACAATTTAATAAATTAATCTTGTGAGTGTGTGTGCATGTGTGAGCACGTCAAACTGTACCTCAGGAGGTGCTGTTTCCGGTCTTTGAGCGGCTCTCTGCTGCAAGCGAGGTGAGTGGATCGGCGTTGGTGGTGGTGGTGGTGGTGGAAGTACTGTAGAACATTTAAATTGTGAGTACACATCAATGCAATGTGACGTTAAGAAATATTGCCCTGTGTAAATCTTACCCTGTAGCTCCATCTCCGTGGCTACAGCCAGAAGATCTTCATCTGTCAGATCTTCAGCTGCTGAAGGCAGAAAATGTACAATATTATTTATTATTACATTAGAGCATGTAGAGAATGAAATAAATATATATATATATATATATATATATATATATATATATATATATATATATATATATATATATATATATATATATTAATTATTAATTACCAGGAATTAATCTATAGACTTACCATGTGCTGTGACTGGCTGGCAATGTGAGCTTTGGGTGGGAGGAGAAGCTGGCCGTGAAGGGGAGAGGACAGCAGGCTGGGATGCAGATGAGGAGGCCTTTCTTTTTCTGATTTTATGCCTTTTCTCTTCTTTTTCCCTCTGCACGATGTATTGTTTCAGGGCATCCATCTTGCTGCCAGGTTTGGTGTCCTGACTTAGAATGAATGCCACATAGCAGCATAAGAAAAAAACGACATACATGATAAGAATAAAATAGTAACAAACCATCCATATAACTGACATACGAGCAGAATCATAGATTACCTTTTCCTCTCCCTGTCCTTAGCCTCATAGAGTTCTTTGTAGGTGGTCTTCCTGTGGACCCCAAAGCCCACCAGACAGTCACCCTGACAGCCAGGCAAAGTACCTTCTCTCTGTCCGCGCTCTTTGATGGCTTCTTTTACCTTTTCAAATGCGCAGGCATACTCGAGGAAGGCATCCTTGTTGGCCATGAGGGCCCCCCTATCTGACCTGCCGGCGTCGCGCTCTCTCTGATGTCCGCAAAGGATCATGAGGGAGTAGCCAAGGTCGTTCTCAAGTAGCCATCTGAAGGTTCTCCCTCTGTACTGGCCGAACTGGATTGCGCTTTCGCTTCCCAGAAGCAGTCGGTCAAAGGGATCCCCTCCACCCTGGATGACCTTGACCCTGGCCTCCCCCAGAACAGCCTCAGGCTCCTTTGGGACGAAAGGCACACCTCTGGCCAGATCAGAAAGGTGGAGTTTTTCCACCATGGCGGCCTTCTTCGACGCCCTGAGGACCAGCTCTCCAGCCTCCACTCGAAGGTTGGGCTTGCTTTCCATCCTGCAACACACGGTGCAAAAAGGAATGAACAAAAAGCACAGAAAAATCCCACAGAAAAAAAGATTTATAGATTTATTAAATGCACATAAATAAACAAAGATTTATATAAAATGCACAAACATGAATAAATGTGTGTATATATAAATATATATATATATATATATATATATATATATATATATATATATATATATATATATATATATATATACATATATATGTTTTTCCGTAATTGTTTGTGTGTGTGTGTGTGTGTTTATTTACGTGTATGCATTTTCTGTAAATGTATTTGATTAAAATCTTATTCAATTTATTTACAAAAGCTATTTGTTGCATAATTATATATATGACTATGACACACAGGTATGCATATATGATATATACATACTTGTGTGTCATAATCATATATATATATAATTATGCAACAAATATCAAATAAATTCACAGAAAATGCATACACACACACAAACAATTACGGAAAAACATACACTGTACACACTGTAATTGGCATAAATATCTAAAAATCGAGCGGGGAAAAAAGCTAAATCCTGATATCGCGCTAAAAACCGAGCTGGAAAAAAAGGCAAAAAGCCGTGTCGAGCAGGCCGATCGCGGGTCAAAACTCTTAAAATGCCACGTGAGAGGGTCGAGACAAAGCGATGCTGCGACAGGGGGTGCGTCTGTCAAAACCGCGAGATGCAAGTCTGTCAAAAACGAAGCAAGCGCGGGCGACCTGCGGCCAACGGGGAGCCTGCAACCTTTCGTCCGGCAGCCAATGTGAAACAATTCATCCGGCCAACGGGGCGAGGGCGCCCGCGGCGGCCAATCGCAGCGAGGCGCACTGAAACAAATCGTCGGCCGGCCAATGGGGCGAGAGCGGAGGGGCGGGGCGCCGTGAAACAATTGTGAAACGAATCGTAACATTTCACCGGAAGATCGGTTTCGACATAATGACAAAAACCCAGATGAATGTGGCAGTTGGAGGCCTATAAGTCTGTTAAATTCAGATGTAAAATTATTAGCTAAGGTGCTGGCTTCTCGTTTGGATCCCTGTCTTCCAAAAATAATGTCTGAAGATCAGACTGGTTTCATTAGAGGGCGACAATTATCATCAAATATTCGACGACTTTTAAATATTATTCTTTCCCCATCCACCTCTTCAACCAGTGAAATAGTCATCTCATTAGATGCAGAAAAGGCCTTCGACCAAGTCGAGTGGAATTATTTATTCACTATATTAGACAGATTTGGTTTTGGCCCCCTTTTTTCATCATGGATACACCTTCTGTACACTGCTCCGGTTGCCAGTGTAAGAACAAACTTTTTGGCTTCTCAATATTTCCCTCTTACAAGAGGAATAGAACCTCTTTCCATAGCTTTGAAAAATTCCCTACTTTTTTCAGGTATTGTTAGGGGAGGGATAAAACATCATGTTTCTCTTTATGCTGATGACCTCTTGCTCTATGTATCGAACCCTGTCGGCTCGGCTTCAAATCTTTTGCATGTGCTTAACACCTTTGGATCCTTTTCTGGATATAAGCTGAATATTAATAAAAGCATTTGCTTTTCAGTAAATGACTTAGCTAAACAAATTCCAGCTGAGTTGCTGCCGTTTCATTTGTCCTCTACAAAGTTTCGTTACTTGGGAGTAAGTATTTTGCATTCTTTTGAGCTATTATACCAACAAAATTTTTCCAAATTACTCGCTCAAGTTAAGTCAAGTCAAGTTTGCAACGCTGGGATAAGTTACCTCTTACTCTATTTGGTAGAATTCAGTCAATTAAAATGAATATTTTACACATGGAAAAAACAGAATTGTGTTTAATTGTTCATTTCCATATCAAGGACACAATTTGAAAGAGCTACTCTGGCCAGAACCAAACTTGACCTTATCCTTTTAGGGCATTCTGCTGCGTTTTAGAGAGCATGTCTTCGCTATAAGTAGTGATATTAAAGGGATGTTTCACCAGGTGAGACTGTTATCAGAAGATAAGCCAATCTTGAGATTCCTTTGGCATGATCTTCTAAGAGATTGATGTTATGTGGATTCACTGAATAATCCAGCAGATGATGTTACAAGAGGACGGATATTACGGGAGCTCATGGAAGACAGTAGGTGGTTTAAAGGTCCCCGCTTTCTGCAACTGCAGCCAGAATATTGCCCAAGAAGTCCTCTAGCTTTAGTGAATGAGGACACAGAGGAATTGCGTAAACCAATTACTTGTCTAAATCTAACTGCATTTCCAGGCTATTCAATTCCTGAACCCAACAAGCTGACAATTTTAGGGATTTGGTTTATGCAACTGCAAAATCCCTTCATGGGGCAGCCTTTAATGGAGAATCACGGTCCTTCAGCTGAGGAGGGACCTACTAACTGTTCCTTTAAATATCTGTCACCTCACTTCCTTTCTGAGGATATGGCAATGGTGGAGGCCATTTGAAGTAGAGCTGAGGCCTAGATAGCAGTGATGGCCTTGACTGGTTTATTTTGTTATGTGGACTATGTGCGTGCATCAAGTGTACGTTGCCTCTTTGTTTTTCACAAGAGGAGATATCTATTGTTTGTGCTAGATGAATTGTTTGTACAGATTGTTGGTTGAGGAATTTTAATCTTTATATCCATGATGTTTGAATATTGGATCATTTGATATTGTTGAAACTTTGGTAATTTATGACTGTTTGATAAGAGGAATTTGTTGTTGCAATATATTAGTGATGATTTAGATTTGCAACTGATGTCAATGTTGTTGTTATTCCTACTTATAGTAACCTCACCTTGATCCACATGTTGAGCCATCAATAAAGTGATTAAAGGAACTTTGTGCATTCTCATCGATTCCCCACAGCAATTATAGTTTTACCCAGCTTTAATGAAACTTTAAAACAGTACTATATGTAAATGTCTTGAAATATCTTATTCAGGTCAGTACTGAATAAACAATAACGTGCGTTTTGTATGATCCCTCTTATTTTGGTAAAATAATTAACATTTTGCAGATTCTGCAAGGTGTATGCAAACTTTTGACCTCAACTGTAAATTAAATCAATGATATGTGCAAAAAATGATGATCTGCTATTTGTAATTGCCATTTAGCACAGCTGGAAAAATGTACTGACCAATCAGAAACCTTCTACTTATTGTTATAAGGGGTTGGAGTTTTCCAGGCATATGGGCCTACTATGACACCAAGTTGCCCCAAATCACCACTGTGTAATTATTTTTATTGGTTTATTTATTTTATTTTTTATTTTTTTTTTCATTTAATTTAACAGGTTTTAACCACTAATATTGTAGCGAAACACATATAAAATTGGTAAACTATAGAAAATAATTAGTGAAAGTAAACTTGTTCTTCTGTTACTTCAAAATGAGGTGTGCATAAGGTTAACAACTTACCTGTTATTACTTACCTGGTGAGATTATTATTCAAAGCATAAACATCATAGGAATAGCTATTATTTCCAGATTATGTTTTCCCATTAAAACAACACATTTTTGTGTATTTTCACAATCACATAGTATTTTTATTGTGACACACAGGTGTAATGTATTTATGGATGAATCACAGCAGTGACAGGAAACACTGTTGCTGTGAGAGGATCTTCTGATGCATCTGTGACAGAATCCTCTCAGACCAGAGCAGCTTTAGCAGGAACCTCTGGGACCAGGGAGGTTGAGAGAGGAGCTCTGGGACTGAAGCTGCCTTTAACACCAGCTCTGGCTGAGGCTACGACCGCAAACACTGGGGCGGCCTTAACTGGAACTTCTTTCTGTTCTTTCCCATTATGAGAGGAACCGTTGTGGTGGACATGGTGGGTGTCATTGTGACCAGACTGTATCAGAAACCTCTGGGAAGTTTTGCAACTTGAGCTGTCATGACAGAGCTCTAGAACCACAGCAGGTTCTGGGGTTGCAGCAGCAGCAGGAACCTTCAGGCTGGGACCTTCTGCTCTGGAAAGGTACCCTGTCGTGTGACATGTCGTGCCTGTGACTCTGACCTCGCTGACCTCAGTAGATCCTTTAGCAGTAGCATAGGGCTGCATTCACATTGATTTCTAGAAGCGGCCCTGATAGGATCTCTTAGACCCAGCTACCTGTGGCAAGAACCTCTGGATCCGCAGTGTGAGGGATCTCAGGGACCAGCGAAGATGTGAAATGGGTCACCTGGGACTATCAAGTGAGGAACCTCTGTGGAGTCTCAGCAGCTTCTGCTGCAGCAGCAGTGACAGGAACCCTTTATCATGGCCATCACAGTCTTTTCTGGATCGAAGGCCGCTGAATAAAAGAGCTCTGTGTCTATGACTGAAACCCCTGATGGATCCTTGACATGGATCTCTGGGATCTGGACGCCAGTGGCAGGAACCTCTGGAGTGGCAGTGAGAGGATCTTGTGAAACGGGCTTGACAGAGAGCTCTGGCATGCTCTGGGTGACTCCACTGTTGATAATATGATTGGATTTAACTAACTAAAACTAAAATAACTATTTAAAACTCACATCCCTAGGCGAGTAGTTCCGCAAGACGCAAGAACTACTGCCTCAAGCCAAGGCGCCAGACGCAACCAAGGCCTGCCAGCCCCGCAAGACGCTAAGGCTGGAGAGATGGAGAACTAAACTAACTAACTAAAACTAAACTAACTATTTACAATATATACACATCCCTAGGCATGTAGTTCAGCAAGACGCTGAAACTACTACCTCAAGCCAAGGCGCCAGACGCAACCAAGGCCTGCCAGCCCCGCAAGACGCAAAGGCTGGAGGGATGGAGGAGCCACCTGTGTCAGCCCGCCAGACACAAGACTGACCTCACCATGACCTACATGACCTGAAACAAAATTACAAATTATACAAACATGCTTCATATGGTACAACAAATACAAAATAACATCTGTGCAGTGTATATGATTGATTATATGACAGTTGCAGTAGGTATGCTGATCAAACCAAATCAACAAAAAGACAAAAAATAGACAATCAAACAAATGCCAATAAATCTTGAAAATCAATTTAGCTTGTCTTAGACTTACCTTGAACCAGTCATGGGAGAGCATCTCCTCCAGATGGACTCTCTGCTCTGGGTTGCTTTTCAGGCAACCGCGAATAAAACGGCAGCATTCTGCGCAGAAAAATGAGAGAAATCTCTCATTATTTCCTTCAACTTCACACATGCCCTCTAAACTGTGAGAGATTCCTAAATGGTCCATAAGGTTATTATTTATGAAGCCCCTGTTTTCTGTGTTTTGCATGATGAAATTCTTACCATCCGAGAACTCTGGCTCAGTCCAGACATCGGCGTCCATTAATTTTATGTCGCTGCTGTATGGATAACGGTTGGTCATCATGTTGAAAAGCAGGACCCCCAGCGACCACACCGTTGCCTGCTTCCCGTGGTACTCGCCCTTCGTGAAGTACTCGGGAGGGCAGAAATTTGCTGTCCCTGGAAGAAATAGTTTGTCACACGTCTAAGTTTGCTTTACCGGTTTTCTCACTAGATTCTGAATGAAATGGCATTTCATTTTGGTCAACAAAAATAACATTACGATTGGCTTTCTTCTTTAGAGAATGTTTTGAGTGTATTAAGATCCTGCTGTGTTCAGTCTGATTAAGACATGCTGTAACTGGTCACTACATGTTTGTGAGATAATACATACCACTGAAGAAGATGTAGGGTGAGCTTTTTAGGAGGTCCCCAACGCCGAAATCAATTAGTTTGACCTCCATGGTCTCGGTGTTGACCAGGAGGTTGGACATTTTTATGTCCCGATGGAAAACCCCCCGGGAACAGCAAATGACAGCAGCTTCAATTGCCTGCCGCATGAAATGGCGCACCAACGCCTCAGTAAAGAGGTCCCCGTGATGTTCAAAAAAATCATGCATATCCATGCATGGCGAGGGACGCTCTAAGACCATTATGTAATGGTCAGGATTGTCCTGCCAGTCCAGCAGCTCGATGATATGGCGACAGCGGGGGCCTTGATTGGCCATGACTGTCAAAGCCACCTCTGCTGGGACTGGACTAGGATGGTCAGGCTGGAATAAACACAGATTTTTTTTGATGGTAAGGTGGATGAGGTTTCTCAAATAAAGAGTTAGCTTAGTATGTTTGTCTATTAAAATGTCTGTACTCAGTGTTTTACATGAATCTAAAATGTTATAAATTGCAAACAGTGATCGAGAGGAGATGACAGAGAAAGCACAGTCTACTTACAAGGCTGAGGTACGGCTCGTCTTCTCCCTTCTCTGTGAATTTCACAGCCACCTGAAGGCCATCTTCAACACGGGTCCCTGCAAAGACAGAGCCGCATCCTCCTTCCCCCAACTTCTCACCGATGGAATATGTCCAGCAAATGGGGTCTATTAAAATATAATTATTATTATTTACTAAAGCAGTGTCCTGCAGTATGGCATGCCATACTTTTTCTAAAACTATTTTAACATTGTTTCTAATTCTCATATTATTATTATTATTATTATTATTATTATTACTTGATTTTAATTGAGTAATACATTGATAAATATATATTTAAAATTCAGTTGTCGCACCTCAGGTCTATTAATATTCAATTTCCTTTAGAGTGTGTGTGTGGGTGTGTTATATTTTGGGTTATAACAATAAACTCACCCTCGTCCCTCATGATCTTGTCACAGTCCAGATGTCTCAGCAGATGTGATGGACTGTCATCTGCTGACGGACTGTCTGGACTGTCCTGATCTTGAGGCTGGACATCCTCCATTTGCTGGTCCTCGGCAGTAGGGGGGGGTTCAGGAGCACTGGAAGGAGCTTCCTGATGATCATTGTTCTCTACAGAACAGGTGACGTCCTGTAGAGAAGTCTGATCTAAAGAGAACAATATCAACCAAAGGCTTGCTTTAATCAACTAATATCAATAAAGTATAAAATACTCAAATTCTTTATTTAGGGGTTATTTTAATAACTTGAAATGTTGAAATTATGTTCAACCATACATTAATGACATTTTAGCACTTGTAGTGGAAAGAGTAATTAATATGCATTTGTATGATGTTTGATGATTATGTGTGTTTTTACATGTGTGTGTATGAGACTTTTTTTTATGTTCAGAGCTCATTATTTACCATCAGTACAGCTCCTGGATGGGGTCCCATCAGTGCCCTGGTCCTCCTCAGCCTGCTCCACCTGCTCACCATGAGCTTTGGTGGACTTGGGGCGGGACAAACAACAGAAGAAAGAGGCAAACCTCCTAAACCTCCTCTTTTTCTGCCTCTTCTTCTTTGACTTGTCTCCCCCTCTCTCCTTCCTCTCCTGCTCGCCTCCCTCACCGGTACCCACAGGCGTCTCGTCAGGACGAGGATGGAGCTCCGCCGTGTGGTCGGTGGGTGCCAGTGTTGAACGGGGATTGACCCCGTCCACACACTCACCTCCTCTCTCCGCTTTCTCTCTACGAGATACTCGCTGTCCCATTATAACACAGTAAAACGCTATCGGTCAACACTGTTGATAACACACTCCTAACTCGCCACAAAGTGAGCAGTGAGTTTTGCGCTTTATATAGTCCCGCCGAACGTTCTAAATTCCTTTATGATATCATGACTCAAGCAGAGCTGAGATTCTGTGTTAGAATGTTTTTATTCGAAATTGTAGCAGAGGATCAGCTACACCCGATTTATAAAACTTATGAATACGTTTATTTGACATTTAATAAAAAGAATAAATTCTTTCTCCTTTAGAAAGGATTTTCCTTCAGGCCCGTAGCCGGGGGAGGCGGGGCCCATCCAGCGAAAGGTTGAGAATTTATGTACGTTGTGTGTTTTTTTTTTTTTTTTAATAAACAAGTGTTCTTTTAAATAACAACGCACTTTTAAAGCCATTAAAAAGTATTAAATACCTTAAGTAGTATAAGAAAAGTCTTACATCCATCCATCCATTTTCATCCGCTTATCCGGAACCGGGTCGCGGGGGCAGCAGTCTAAGCAGAGACACCCAGACTTCCCTCTCCCCAGACACTTCCTCCAGCTCTTCCGGCGGAACACCGAGGCGTTCCCAGGCCAGCCGAGAGACGTAGTCCCTCCAGCGTGTCCTGGGTCTTCCCCGGGGCCTCCTCCCGGTGGGACATGCCCGGAACACCTCCCCAGGGAGGCGTCCAGGAGGCATCCGGAACAGAGCCACCTCAACTGGCCTCTCTCGATGTGAAGGAGCAGCGGGTCTACTCCGAGCTCCTCCCGAGTGACCGAGCTCCTCACCCTATCTCTAAGGGAGCGCCCAGCCACCCTACGGAGAAAACTCATTTCGGCCGCCTGTATCCGGGATCTTATCCTTTCGGTCATGACCCAAAGTTCATGACCATAGGTGAGAGTAGGAACGTAGATCGACCGGTAAATCGAGAGCTTCGCCTTACAGCTCAGCTCTTTCTTCACCACGACAGACCGGTACAGCGACCGCATTACTGCAGAAGTTGCACCGATCCGTCTGTCGATCTCCCGCTCCATCCTTCCCTCACTCGTGAACAAGACCCCCAGATACTTAAACTCCTCCACCTGGGGCAGGGACTCCCCACCAACCTGAAGAGGACAAGCCACCCTTTTCCGACTGAGAACCATGACCTCAGACTTAGAGGTGCTGATTCCCATCCCAGCCGCTTCACACTGGGCTGCAAACCGCCCCAGTGCCCGCTGTAGGTCCTGGTTCGAGGAAGCCAACAGGACAACATTGTCCGCAAAAAGCAGAGATGAGATCCTGTGGTCCCCAAACCAGACCCCCTCCAGCCCCTGGCTGCGCCTAGAAATCCTGTCCATAAAAATAATGAACAGGACCGGTGACAAAGGGCAGCCCTGCCGGAGTCCAACACGTACCGGGAACAGGTCCGACTTACTGCCAGCAATGCGAACCAGACTCCTGCTCCGGTCATACAGGGACCGGACAGCCCTTAGCAAAGGACCCCGGACCCCATATTCCCAGAGCACCCCCCACAGGACCGAATTGTCCTGCGGGCAGAATTGTGGGACATATCAAACTGTTATATTATTATGTAGAAAAGTATTAAATCTATTAAAGGAGTAGTAGTATTTTGTGATTAATAGCATTTGTGCATTTATATAAGACTACTGTTCTTCATACAAATACCTAAGCCATGTAGTTCATTTTTATTGAGGTGTTGAGGTGAATAATTATTATTAATAATTTCATTATATAAAAATAAGGTTGTTACAATTTTTACAGATGTTAATGTTTTTGATAATGAACATTATCTGAGTATATCAGGATATCAGTTTAACATATTACTAGACATCTTGCTTATTCCATATTAATTCTATTTCTGCAGGTCTAAAAAAGTAACAAAAAGCCTTTAATTTGATTTAAAAAAAAAAAAAAAAAAAAAACCCTGCATAAAATTCTTCCTTGATATTTGTATTTTGAAAAGGAGGAAAGACTGCATAGGGTTCAGAGGTTGAAAGGGGCCCAGGATGGAAGGGTGTAGCATGGGTCAAGGAAGAACACAGTATATTCTGACCAGGGGTGGTTCTAAAACCTTTTTTACAGACTGTCATCAACTTTTGTTTGTTCAACTTGCACAATGAACATAGGTTGGATTTCTTACTTCTGAGTTCTTAAAGTACACCAAATGAATGAATTTCACTTTAAAATTTTCGCCTGGGGGGGCATGCCCCCAGACCCCCCTACAGGGACACACGTCCACCCACCATTTGTATATGAGTCAGTATAAAGAATCTGTGAATTTATTGCATTGAAAATGTCATTCATTTAATTAACTAACTTATTGCTTTAGGTACTTGTGTATATTTACTGAACAAGGCGATATCTTGGTAAGCAGTTTGACAACATTGTAGTAAATATTTTTGGGACATGCCAGTGAAAACTGGTTGTGCCACTGCGCAAGATGTCATCCCACTTAATTTTAATACCGCCTCTCAAAATACAACAAAATACAGAATAATAAAGTAAAATAAAACAACATTTCGCAAGTGGCATTTAGATGCAAGATAACACACAAATAAATGATCTTGTCTGTCACACAGCAGGTTGAGGGACACCACATGATCAGCGGGCACTCTTAAAAGCACAAGTGTTGGAAAGATCCTATAATCACTAACCAACTGACCGAAGCATCCTGGTGAGGTAAATGCTATTATTACATATAATTTAGAATAATTTAATAGGTAATCAGCGGAAAAGTTACATTGTTTTTACTGCTTTTTATCATTGCTTAACAAGACGGGACATTGCGGGACACTGTTATGTGTGAATTTCGCGTTACATCACTTTTGGGGGTTTAAAAGTGTGGTAAATATGGTAAACAGATAAATAAAAAGAAGGCTCACTGCCAATCGGTCTTTGTCAGGTGATGTCACACTCACGAGAATCAAATTGCATTTTGGGTATCGCTGCCATTTGTAAGGTATCAAAGCCGAGGTGCTCTGTAGTTGCAGAATTTTCTTTTTGATTTGCTTCAAAATGGTACGTTTTTGTTGTGTTAAAGTTTGCGATGGTAAATTACACGACAGAAAAGGTTAAAAACTGACCACGAGGAAAGATATTTTAGGTCTCCCACTTAAAAGAAACATTAGACAACATGCAGCGGAAATAACCAAGAAGCGTGGAATGGCCTGCATAGCAGCAGTGATACACAAAATCATCATATTTGCCCTCGGCATTTTCATAAAGGTAAGTAAGAGATTTTTTAGGATGTGCTTATTTTCTTTAGTACCTAACGTTATATCCACACGTTGCTTTGGGATATCAATGCTATTCAGTGGTGTAGTGCAGGTATACGGCGTAATGACAAGTTTGGATAAATGCAAATATTCCCTAAAAGCATCCAGAAAAGACAGTGATGCGGTCAGGAACGTGACGCCGGATTCCTTTGAAATATGCCTGAAGGTTGCGCCGGCGCCTGAAGGTTGCACATGGCAGCCAGCTGAGATGATGACCCACCAGGCTGGAGGAGATGGTCGACTTCACAAGACACCACTCTGTGCCACAAACTGAATGTATTTTGTGTGTACACAGAAAAAAACTGACTGCTAAGTCAGGGAAATTCTCACTTCATTTTAAATGCTTGTTAACTTCATGCACCTCAGATTGGTTCTGCCTGCACAAACACTGTTTTATACAACTGTTACAGGCACAAAATTATCCCTCATTAGTTTGTGGAGTCCTTTGGACACAGTATAGCAATGATTGACTGTGTTGAGATTTCCACAGGGAAACCATTCAGTGTAAAAGTGTGTGCCAGAATGTGTTCTACCTACAAGCACTATTAAGTATTTGACAGATCATCTAGCACTTCTAAGAATCCATGTAGGAAGGGTCATCAGAAATGTTTGGCAGAAGCATCAAATCATCATCATCATCATATTATTAGTATTATTATTCAACTTTCTTTGTAGTACTTGCACTGTCCACTTAAGAATGTTGATGTTCATCATGCTTGTCATCTTCTGTTATGCATTTTAAAGCTGATTTTTAACACAGTGTTGCATTTATAATAAAGTATGTATAATGACATTTTCATAAATGTGTTTTGATTGTCTCCTTATCAGTACTTGTTATTAGCCAAATGAAGTACGGAAAATGTTGAAATGTTGAAGGGTGAAGTTTAATGGTATACGTGAATGTGCAAATTAGTGGTAGACAAAAACAGAACATATAATGTAAGTAAATAATATATGTTTTTATACCGTAAACAAGAGCAAGTCATTTCCAACGAGGTTGAACACCGGCAGCACTCAACTTTTTGCGGTCAGGTAACGTTAATATGGATCAGTGTTAATTGTTAATGACATACGGTTCCTAAAACTTCTGCTGAGATTGTCTCGGTCCAATATCTACTTGGTTTGCTTCTGTTTCTCCAGCATGATGATTTAAACGGTCTTTACTGTACGGCTCTGTACACTTTCAGTTCACTGCTCAATGCAGTGAGCATCTGCAGGATGATTTCAAAATCCGTACATTTTCAGAGACAGGTGAAGAAATATGCTGATGATTACTGTGCACAGAATTTTCCAAACGCAACGGAACTCGTAGTTTTAATCCAACGTACCGATCTGAGAAACCCACGGCTCATAAGCATGCGTGATTTCACCACACCGCTCAGTGCTGCAGTGAGACCTGATGAATAAGATCAGAATCAACATATTTATTCATTTGTATTCAATTTTAGTCTTTATTCTGTCATTTTTCATTCACAGTCATTTCACTGTATGTAATTCACACATTTATGCCAAAATTCTTAATTAATACTCAAATCACGCTGTTAACGCGTTATACTGTCTAAGATTAATTAGCTAAAATGTTCAACATTGTTATTTCTTTAAGGCAACACCCGTGCATTCATTCATCTCTTTTAATACCGCTCTTACGAAAATTAACCATGGTATGTGTAGTAAAACTATGGCAATACAAATGGAAATCAGTCCGCGGAAAAAAATGAAATAAAATATAACATGGTTACTACATTTACTTAGTAAATCCATGGTTAATTTTGTAAGGGTGTTTATTTAAAATGTATTTTAATGTAAACAGGTATAAGATATGATGAGAAAAACATTGTAAATGAAAAGACGAAATTGACTGCAGCAGGTTAAATTTATTTCTTATTCAGAATGCACATTTGGAAGAGAAATATATTAATAGGAACATTTCAGCAGGTGATATGAGATGTAGGCCTAAACATCCTGTTTCGAAATGCATACTCCACACGGACGTGCTCCCGCGTAATATTTTAATTCATCCCACGCATATCATCTGTGTTGTGTCAGGAAATCGTGAAAACTGAGGCAGTGTGTCATTGTTTAGAATAAAAACAGTCACGTACACTGCAATAACACCGGCGAAAGAATGGAAAGAGAGGATTCTCGCATTAGTTTTCATTGCGTTGCGATGGCACCGGAAGTGAGGATACACTGCTTCGCTTACCGGATATAGGAAGTGAGATAAAGGTCCATTAGTGGGTGTCAGGTGGTCGTTCTTGAACGATTCGAATCTTTAATGTGACTCTGGACAAACGAGTCGTCTCGGGAAGTGATTCGTTCAGTCGCGCATGCGCAACATCCTATTAGGTTCTGTACTGGAATTAGTTCACCTGTTTTGAGTCTTCAGGTTTTTGGAGTCGTTCGTTCATTTTATGAGGCTGTCACGTGACGAACGAACGACTCGAACCCGAAGACTCGAGAGATGAACTAATCAATTCTTTTCCGGCTCACACGGCATTGGTTAAGCTTATGGGGCTGTCACATGATGAACGAACGACTCGAACCCGAAAAACTTGTCTGATAAGAGGTGAGGTGAGCTAATGCTGCCTTCACGCAATGTAGTAATTACCATAATTCCGAGATGACAACACGTGATTTTTCTCATAGCTTTCCATGTTGTTGGACTCGGAGGCAGCGCCAAAGTGGCGCCAAAACGAACCTGACGGCGGTCACATGGTACATCTGTAACTGGTTTAAGTCGTAATTGACTCTATGCAAGGCAATCAGCCTAACACGAAGAAAGAGAAGGGCTTCAAATGATATATTTCGAGTTACATCGACAATTTTGAGGGTGAGTATTCTCATGCTATAATGTTATACGAACATCGATTCTAGCTGTCTCCGTTTCTCACAGTTTATATATCTCTTTGCATTATTTGTATTTATTTATTTATTTATATATCTATGTAGTTACAGTTTAGTTTTTTTTATTAATATACATTTTGGATTTTACTTTATGAACGTTACTAACTATAAGTAATATCTCAGTTTCTAGTAAGGATCAGGTGACAGGAGAGATTTGCGTGAGGGCGACATGTTTCAGGTCAATGAAGAAGTCAGAGAAGCCAGATAGTTTGGGAGTAGGAGGACATAATCAAGACTTTAGCTAAGCAAAGTTAACGTTTTAAATAGAGATGCACCGGTCGACCTGTGTTGTGCCAGATGTTGCTTGTGCAGACTGCGCTGAGTGTGGTAAAGTTGTTTTTATAATGGACATTCGTTTGACATTCTAACTTACCTTCCACCTTAATCGGAATAACGTCGTAGTATAGCGTCGTTTAAAACTGTATGTGCGTCTACATAACATTTAAAATCATAATACCAAAAAGTAGATATAAAGTGTTCAAAATACAGTTTTGTTATAGCATCAACCGAGCGAAAGCCTCTACAAAATTTCTGGTGAGGTGATCTGAGTTAGGGAGTGTCGCAAAAGTGCAAAACATGAATTTACAAATGTAACATATTTACAAAGAATTACTAATGTTAATTTTTACAATGTACAACCGTCGTATAAATAATGCTAAAGGAACACTCCACTTTTTTTTGAAATAGGCTTATTTTCCAACTTCCCTAGAGTTATACAGATGTGTTTTACCGTTTTTGAATCCATTCAGCCGATCGCCGGGTCTGGCGGTAGCACTTTTAGCATAGCTTAGCATAAATCATTGAATCCGATTAGACCATTAGCATCTCACCATAAAATGACTAAAAAGTTTCGATATTTTTCCTATTTAAAACTTGACTCTTCTGTAGTTGCATCGTGTACTAAGACTGGCGGAAAATGAAAAGTTGCGATTTTATAGGCCGATATGGCTAGGAACTATACTCTCATTCTGGCGTAATAATCAAGGAATTTTGCTGCCGTACCATGGGTGCAGCAGGCGCAATGATATTACACAGCACCTGAAAGTGACCGGCACTAAGTTTGTGTAGATGCAGAGTTGCAGCCGGCAGAGTCTTGAAACTCTTTAGTAATTTTATAGTGAGATGCTAATGGTCTAATCGGATTCAATGATTTATGCTAAGCTATGCTAAAAGTGCTACCGCTGTTAAATGGCTATTTAACAAAGTTATTCAGTCCAGCATTCCTAATGAACTACAGCTCCCACATTCTTACATGTATGCTGCTTTTTTTTTCTTAGTGAGTGATTAATTACTATGAATTGTCTGTTTAATAAACTTTCATTCTGGTGCTTTCTCCCAGCACCATTCATTCATTACACAAAATGTCTGCCCAACTAAATCAAATAAAGCTAATTCTAAAATTTATTCTAAAGTATATATGTATGTGCAGTTCACTCAGTTTAAGCTTAGATAAATCTATTCAGTTGTGTTGAAATGGGTCTTGTGTTTTTATCCAGTTAAACTGACAATTTTTTAGTGTACAAGATCATTTTTTTCTTTCTTCTCTCTTTTTGTATTTTTGTGAAGGGGTGTCAATTTTAGTCAACATAATTTTAAACCACATTTCTGTTTTTCTATTTTCTAATTCAGCATGTCTGATAAATGTGCATTTCTCCCAATGCAGATCAATGGATGAGCTGTCTTTGAGAGCATATAACTGCTGGAGAATGCGCACTTGTCAAGAGTGATCTTTGCCAAAAGAACAATGGATGACACTTCAGTTAGAATCTAACTGAAGATGAACTACAGACAATAGATTTAGGACTGACAGACAGCAGAGACTTAATGTGTAATTGTAAAATTGAAAACAATATAGTAACAACTAACATCACTACAGATTTGTCATTACATCAAAAAGTGTAGTAATGGAAAATCATAACTTTTTCATTTTTCTGGTTGCATAAGTGAAGAAATATATACCAGCTATGGCCGACTAAGACCTGGCTGGTTTACCAGCTAAAGCCAACCAGCTGGCTGGTTTTAGCTGGTTTTTTTTTTTTTTTTTTTTTTTGAAAATGAAAATTCATCATACCATTCCTTAACTCTATCCCCAAGCTTTTCCACAACACACACGCACACGCATATATATGAGCGGGAGCAATCAGGTAAATTTTGAAATTTAAAGTGCGGGTCAGCGTGGATTTCACTGCTAAGGGAGAAGATGAAGATCGCTGGATGAAGATTTCCTTTGGGTCTCTTCCTTACACAATGTAGGGAATTCTGAAGATGTCAGTTACAGTTCTCGAATAAAATGGACTACTTTTAGATTTATGGTGTTTTTATGTATTATTTTCTCAGTTTCATTGATGATAAATACAGAAGAATGAACATAATGCTGCCATGAATGTTCTCAGATTAAATGGGTAAACGTTTTTCAGGACACTGGGCTCTAATAAATCCGCATTTGCAATTGAGAAATAATTATAATGGTGATTTCACAGTTACATTTTTTTTACAGACGCTTAAAGTGGCTTAACGTATGCTACTAAAACATTGACACTGGAGGACACATCTTATTCATTTTAAACATATACAGAATAGCCCACAATATAAAAGCGATCTGTACTAAATTTATACTAAGTTGCATGTTAAGTGGTTGGAATATGAACAAAACGCGCAAAGTTTTACGTAAGATTTACTCTCATAGAAAACTATCTGTCATGTTTTATGGGGACATTCCATAGGCGTAATGGGGTATTTTGTATTGCCCTACATCTACCCTACACCTAAACCTAGCCTGTGCACACTTTTATTTTCTCAAAAAATATTTCTGCATGATTTATAAGCCTGTTTCCTCACGGGGTCCTGAAGAATGCCCCCCATAACATGATAAATACCAGGTACACACACACACACACACACACACACACACACACACACACACACGCATTACCACCGGAGATGTTATACATATAGCTTTGTTCATAAACAGCATCCACGGAAATCCTTCTACATACATATCGGGTACATATCGGGTAATTAACTGTAAAAGTTCACTATAGGTTATGCTTTATTAATAAGGTATGCATTTTTTTTTTCAAGGTATGCTTTTTTTTTTTTTATCAATGTCTTAATGAATTACATTATGCTTCAAATAGCCTAATGGTTTTCAATGGTAGGAAAACGCTTAACTCGAGACTCTGCGTGTCACGTTCATATTCCGGTTACATCTGTTTCCCAGTAGGCAAGACAATATAGTTTGCAACATTAATAAGGTGTTTACCGAATTTGGCCATACTTTTAAGCTACACCACCGTCTTCTTCCAGAAAGCCTATAGGCCTACGGAAGGATACCAATTGTATCGTTCATATTAGCGTTCATATTCTCATTTGCTTTTCTGTAGCCTACATAACCTATTTTATATTTATTTGTATTATTTTTAATTAAGCACTGTCTTTATTTATAGAACCACTTATTTTCTTTCTGTTTTCAATGGGGCACAATTAACGTGCAATTTAGCACAAATCGCTTTTTATTTTAAATTAACAAAAAAAAAAAAAAAATTCTGGGCTATTCTGCTTTTCTGTAAATAGTAGCCTATATGTTTATTATTAATAAAGTGTGTCCTCCAGTGTCACTGTTTTAGTAGGATACGTTAAGCCATGTTAAGCGTCTGTGAAACTGTCCGTGGCCACACTCCCGCGCTAATGGTACAGCCCACAGCGCAAATTGTACAATAAAAAAAATGGAAAAATAGAAAATGGTTTATATTTTATTTATTCAAATTATCATTTCTGAAGTCACAATTTAGCAAAAGTAATTGAAAAAAAGGAGAGAAAATGACAATTAATTTATAAAGTAACTAAAAAATGAAAAAAATATTGGTTGGTTTAATTTTTTCATTTTTGCATTTGCGCCATATGGTCTGAAAATTTAACTGTGAAGCGTTACACGGACCTGACCTGGAACTAATTTAGTTTTTTGTCTACAACTCAATACTGACTTGACTATAATTTTCTGAATAATACTTGAATAATTTTTAAATTAAATTAAATTGTTCATTTAAATAAATGAACAGTTCTTGTCCTATATATAAACCAGATTTTAGAGTGCATTTTTATTTGAAATGAGAAACCTTCAATAGGTGAACTGACCCAACACACACACAAAAAAATGGGTTAATGTATAAAACCCAACAAGCTGGGTAAAAATAACCCATCATATGTTCTGTCCAATTTTTACACACACACACACACACACACACACACACACACACACACACACACACAATTTTAGGGTATACACATTTTTATTTTGTAAGTTAATTAACAACAAACAATAAACCCAATTCAAATTGCTTCACACAGTTTGAAAACCACCACCATATGTATTAAATTATCTTTGATTGAAAACACCTACTGCTAGTTTAAAATGTTTTAAAAGACATTTGAAAATCCAGTTCTGCCAATACTAAACTGAATAAAGCTGTATACAAAAAATAAATAAATAAAATAAAAATCAAATACAGGATGGCAAAATCTAAAAGAGGGAAGGGAGCAGCACGGAAAGACCTCTGGACTGCAGCAGGAGGAACTGAGGTGATTTTAAAAAAAAAATCACTTCTGAAGATATTCAAAACAAGAACACTGCTTTTAATTCCCCCATATGGCACAGATTGGCCAGTAAGATTTTTGGCCAAAACACGCAAAAATAGGCAATGGCTTTTTGTCATTTGGACTTACAATAGAAGGAACATCAGGGGGTTAACAGAAGAAACGGTGCTATCCAAAACACAACAAAATCAAACAGTAGGGGAGAGAGGGGAGTCTGTAGAGTCCAACACATTTCAAATGTCTGACAGTCCTGAGGAGGGTCCCTCAAACCAAAACCACCACATTGCCACAATCACTGAAAGTCAAAATGTGCCAGAAAAACAGACAAAAACTGAAACAAAAACAGGTGATAAACCATACAGACATGTGCCACAAACACCAAAGAAATTTACAATACACATGTCTTCAAAAGTGTGGAAACAAATTCAACCGCTCAAATACTCAAATGAACTGAGAAAGCCATGGACCCATTACTTTTATGATCAGTTCGGAAAAAAAAACCCTGTCCTCTCCACTTCATTTACCAGCATGTTAGAGCAATCAGGAGCCGAAAGCGCAGGAGTGCTTATTTAAATGTACGTGCGAAATGTACATTTTCCACCTGCTGGGCAAGGTACTCCTTTTCCATCAAGGCTAAACCATCCAAACATCAAACAGTTATTCCTATAACTGTTAGCCGTGCTGGTAAAATCCTGCATTTAAAAAAAGAACAACATTTCAGACATGCCAGCAATATTAAAAGGGGATCAATTGCCAAAACTGTCATTCAAGGAGTGAGTAACGAATATTACAAGAGGCTGCAAAACACACCTGTCCAAGAACTTCTGGCAGGTAACATCAGCTACAACCTCAGTAAAAATATTCTTAAAGTAATTTCCCATGAAATCAAGAATACACTGCAAACACATGACAATATCCTGCTTGAGACTCAGCTCACCCAGTCAATCATCAAACAATGCGATACCACCTCATATTTTGCACCTGGATAATTGCTTCTAAGCAATTGTAATATTGTTTCACAGCAAATGTTTGTGTATTGCTGAATCAAATGTTTGAAGCAAAAGATTACTTTACACTTTCTGCTTATAGCTCATTTGTGTGAACGTTATGAAGTGATCTTTCTCTTTGATTTACTCAGCATATTGCTGAGAAAAGGTCTTGTTAAACAATCACCACCATAAAGCTTTAATTTTGGGAAAAAAAAAAAAAAAAAAAAAAAAGGTGCAGCTGCTCAGGATTTTAGACATGAACACATATGATCCTCAACAGTGGTGACAATAATTATTCATACTGCAGTGCATGATGGGAGTTTTTACTATGTTGTTACCCAGCATGCACTGCAGCATGAAGCATTTTGTTGAGATTCATATGCTGGTACTTGATGTCTGTGTGTATCTAAATAAAAATGGTGTTTACTTATGCTTTACATGAATTTAAAATTTTTTACTACTACAGGAAAGGTTTTTTTTTCTTTTTGAGTGCTGAAGTTTCACGGGTTTGTTTATGCAAAATCTGAAAGCATAAATTGAGAAAAAATAATAAACATCTTAAGTCAGTTAACGTGCTTAATGTAAAGCACTGATCACTTTATTTTACACCATCACATTCACAGTTAAACAGAGAGATCTAATCTAAGAACTCAAGAGTCAAGAGCTAAACTAAAGCAAACGCTGATCTCCATGATGGTGGCATCATTTTAACCACTAAAACGTCAACATATGATTCTCTGTAAATCTCAATAAGAGCTTCTGTAGATGTGTGACAGAAAAAAAAAAGTCAGTCTGGTTAATAATGAGTGAAGCTGGTGATGCTGTTTGTGGAGATGTTTAATCATCATCTGCTGAGATCTTGAGAGATTTAATCACTTATTTTATTTCAGTTGAATTAATCTGTGGCTGAAATCAGTTGTAGTTCTTGTGGTTATTTTTTCTTTTAACCTTTTAATTGATCACTTAATTATCTAATTAACTTTAACTCTGCTTCAGTGTTAATTTAACTCTATTTAGAGAGGGACCAAATGTTCTCTGAATAGAGTTGATTTTACTCTGTGGATTTTACTGTGTGGTGTGTGAGACCCTAAGAGGTTGCTAATATAATTTGGGGACAAGTTGTGCAAAGCTGTAAAAACCAAAAATAAAATCTTAAAATTAATGCTATACCTGTCTGGTAGCCAGTGGGGAGACGATAGCACCGGAGTAATGTGTAGCTGCGGCGTTCTGCACGAGCTGCAATCGAGACTGCAGAACCGTTGACAGATCCCTACATAAAGTGAGTTACAGTATCCATTCGCCAAGTGATAGAATAACAATCTCCAAACTCAGAAAAGGTTTTAACTTGGAGATAATTCTGATTAAAAACTGCTTTGTACAACCGAATTAATCTTTTTATCAAAACGAAGAGATGAATTATGATGCCAAGATTTCTGACACTAGGCGCGTTTCCATTATATATCGCAAAAACTTTCCATTATATACCGCATATGGGGCATCCTAGTTTTCGACGCTGAGTAATGTATCACAGACATATCTGACGAATCATTTCATAAACAAAGTGTAGAGAGAGTGTAATTAAGAGATTCACTGTGCACTGTAGAGCTTCGTTGATTATAATGGAACTTTGTGAGATCGCGAAGAACTAAGATGAGTGACAGCTTTTAATGATTTTTAAGGGAGTTTGTGAAATACTGATTTAATACAACAGTTAAATAAACAAGAAGTTAATATTAAGTGACTTACATTGTCACAGTCTGACTATAACACTCTTGCCTGATTTTGCTCTATTTCGTCCAAACAAAGTTACAACTGAGCTACTGCTCATCTCTGTTCAAACACAGCTGTTTCCTTTATGAATGAACGTGCGTTTTTATACTTAAAACATGACTCTCAACATGAATTTATGAATTTGATTGCACGCATGCCACCTCCGAGCCTCATTAAATATATGCAAATACACCTACAAGCCACTTTTGAGTTCTTCTGTGCCACCTCTGTAGTACAAATGAATTTTGTTAATACTGATTTCATTTGATTGGTAACTTATTCTGTTGTTTTAATTAGAAATTTTAAAAAGCTTATAATATATATATATATATATATATATATATATATATATATATATATATATATATATATATATATATATATATATATATATATATATATATTAAATTGACATAAAAGATGACAAACTTTTAATAAAGTTTAAAAAATGCCATTACAAAGGTAAAAACAAAATTCCCCTCTAATTTACTTTAAGGAGTCAAATATCACCTCATCATGGGAAGGCTCATTTTTGATCAGATTTTTTGATTATTGGTTAGAAGGTGCTCCTAAAATTTGGACTGTGCTCCTAAATGTTTTAAATTAGAAGCACAAGTGCTCCTAAAAAAAAAAAAAAAAAAGTAAGCCCTGATGGATTTATTGCATTTATTGCATTTTTCTCTGAAAATTTGGATTTAAATGTTTAATGTTATTTTAACCTAAAGATGCTAAGTGGGTAGGTAAAGCAAATAATAATAAAATGTCCTCTACAATAATCAATGTGATTTAATAAAGAATAGACATGATACCAAACTGTGCTTTGCAAACTGCATTAAGCTTTTATTGAAATGCTTTTGGAATTATATCAGACTTAAACATGTTTGTGGCATAGCAACTTTTTTGATGTACAGGTAATTTATAAGTACAGCATCATTTCAAGCCCCAGATAGTTCTTCAGTCCCACAGTGATTAAAACAAATCGTGCTGTTTAATAGCATGGACTCCAGGTTCTTTTTATATTGTCTCTTATAGTGCACAGGTACTTTCATGACACAAGCAACAGTTACAAAAAATTGACCAGTGTTACAGTCATCAATGAAACACACGCTATCATTTATGTGACTTTTGACACTGTACACTTGGAAACGATTTGTACTGTTAAAAAGGTTTCCCTCAGTGTTTATGCCACCCTCTGTACAGATATTTTTAATATTTTCGTCCAAATCCTTGATGAAAGATATCCGACTGGGATTTATCGTCACAGAGCCCATTATTCTGAAGGTGGTGCACCCAATCATTTATATTACTAGTGTTAAAAGTGGGATAATGTGTCTTTTCTTGAAATTAGCAAATCGATCAGAGATCTGATGATTCGCTTCATCACTGAGAGCCAGATTGAAAACAAGGAAGAGAAGAGCTGCAGATCTCATCCTGAGACAAATAAGAGAAAACAGCAGGTTGAGAAACCAGACATTTAGTATGAGAGCAAACAGCAGCTGTGAGAACAGAAGTCAGCAGTGTTTACTACTGTTTGAATGTTGATTTTGACCAGACAGACAGACAGATATTTGAATGGCACTGACATTGTTAAAC
This sequence comes from Cirrhinus mrigala, assembly GCA_036247105.1. Taxonomy (NCBI): domain Eukaryota; kingdom Metazoa; phylum Chordata; class Actinopteri; order Cypriniformes; family Cyprinidae; genus Cirrhinus; species Cirrhinus mrigala. Next base: position 17,988,625 of record CM070014.1, read on the forward strand.
TGTAACATGATGAAAAGGCGCTTGTTTTGATCATAATATCTAGAGTATGTCAAATTTTCATTTGGTGGCCACAAAACATGTCTGAATGACAGTGCATTAGAGACAAAGAATAAAATTTGTGTTTCTTGTATGCTTCTTTATCATTTTTCATTTCTCAGTGTCTTTGAAAAAGCTGGTGGATGAAGTCAATTTGCACCAGGTTCATACTAAAGTAGAGAATCACATTAACAATCTATATGATCCACTAACTAACCACAAACACAAAACTAACTAACCTACCACAAACCGAAAAAGTTACAAAAGAAAAACTTCAACCTTTAAATGACAACTGTACATTAATAAAATAAGATGAACACTGCTAACAAATTCATGCATTATCATTTATTGAAGAAAAAAAAAAAAATCTTCATATAAAGAGGACGTAGATTTACCTGTGGTGATCCTGAGCTTGTGTAAATGAAAGAGTCTTGTAGAGTCTGATCTGGAGTAGAGAAAGCATCAGCAGTGTGAGAGATTCTCACTGGACTGATATTTATTAAGCTAAAAAGAGGCAGGTGTGAAATTATGCTTTGTTTCTTGGAAATGCACCGCAAAACACCTTTCTTGCAATATGAGTGATGTTGCAAGTATATGAGTCTTAACAATAATGTTGGTGGTTTAAAGGCTGCTGTGCACATCACACTAAACAAGTGTCATTTAATCCATGTGGTTCACACTTGATGAGTGTTTAACCAGCCAAACAGAGTCAAAGTGCATGAGCACCAAAATGATTTGCACAAAAGTCATGTTCTTCTGGTGCACATTTAAAGTGGTGAACTTTTTTTTTTTTTTTTTACATGAGTTTAAAAATAAACAAACAAAAAAACATCTTAATTCAAATCTTCATTAGTGACACCAGCAAACTGCAAATATTTGTTATGTACCGATTATTTTTATTAACTAAATTCTTTTTCATTTATTTGTTATATAAATATTGTGTTATTATTGTTCTTTGGATACAGCTGTATTTATAAAACCATAGATCAACATATGTTGTGTTTAATGTGCTTTATAAAAACATTTAGACTTGTACTGATAGTACACATTTGACAATGATTCTGATGTTAATGTGATTTGTTGCAGTATAGCTGATTATTTGATCTCATGTAGATTTTATTATATTTAGTTTTCAGTGTTAGAGTCGAAGCCAGTGCAACAAATTCTCCAAATTCACTTAGCTACATGTCGTACATGCTGTTAGGATGCGAGCAAATGTTTGCATGGTGCATGCATTGTTAGTGATGTTTAAACTCTTGAATGTCAAATAACATGTCTTTTAATAATAATATTCCAAGAAAAAAAAAAGATGCAACATCAAAAGTAACTAAATTAAAACACACAGACATGAAAGATGTGAGAAAAACATACAAATGTTGGGTCAAACATTAGTTTTAATAAGATGAAACTATTTTTGACAGACTGAATTTTCAGGAAGACCCATTTGTAGCTTGCCTCGCCTGGCCTTTAGCAGTGTCATGGCACCTCTGTTTTAAGTTTGCTTAAAAAAAGTTAAAAAAAATAAAAAAATAAATAAAATAAAAATAAAACTTAGTAAAAACTTTAACAACACATTCAGATTTCATTTTTAAGTACTAGTATCTGTACTTTTATTTAGTGGTTTTAGGAGTAGTTTTATTTTGAGTAACTTTTTACTTTCACTTCACTACATTCCAAAGCGTAAGATCGTACTTTTTACTTCAAATTTAATAAAATAAATCGTTACTTCTTATAATACATCACATGCTCCGAGACGCAGAAGCGGAGTCTGATTCATGAACAAACTGATTCTTTTAAATGAACCTGTTAAATCAATTTGCAAATCACACTAAATTCATTCACGAATTGGAATGATCCGATTGCAGCCGTTCTCGAGTCGACAACTCACTGATTCAAAAATGAACCGAGTCTCCAGTGAACTGAATTCACAAGTAAGCAGGGGGGGATCTACCGGGGTGGCAACTGCCACCCTCAGAAAAAGCTGTGCCAACCCAGAATTATCACAGAATAAAATATAAATGTAAGCAGTGTTTCATGTGTTACTTTTCAGCCACAGCGAACGTCACAATTCTATACACTTTGCAACCAATCCTATTCATAAATAGTACCAAAGAGTTGAGCAAGGAAACTATCAGTCAGGCTTAGAGGGAACCACTCTTGCTATGCAATTGGTTTCTGACTCAGCGAAAGACTTTGTTTCCTGCTAAAGTTACTTCTATTGTTATCTTTTAGTGTATTGACTTGAGTTGATAAAACAGGAGGCTCATTCCATTCTAAGTTAGCCCACCCAGGGACACCAATCACTGAATTTTGCTTTTGCCCACCTAGGGAGGCACTCCTGTGACCTGCACTCTTGCAAAGTATAGCTAACTGTACAACAAAACATGCATGTAACCTTGCAGAAAATTGATGTAGTTTTACTTTTAATTAACATCAGGCACACAAACACTTACGAAGGGACGAATATGGTTTTACTACAGTAACCACCCAGTAAAAACCCATTACACACAAAATGACTGTTGCTTTTTCTACAGTACATCAAAGGGCAATGACTTTAAAATTACTTTACAGTACAAAAACGTTAGCAAATCATATGAAAATCAGCAAACCATACGAAAAGCATACTCTCTTACCTTTTCAAATCGGAAAAGTGAACAATGAATGTCAGAAAAAGATAATGTAGATGGCGCCGACGATGGCAATCAATCACTCACTGTTAAAACACTTGACCAACTGACCAACTAAAATGCGCTGGCTAGAGGTCCCCGCCCACGGGCCAATCAGGGTGCACGCTTTGTGGAACCCTCGAGAAGGACCAATGCGAACCTACATGGCATGACCGAATTTAGATGCACGCTAAGTGGAACACCAGTCCGTCCAATCCTGAGCTAGACGATGGGCCAATCAGGATGAGGGAAAAGTGGAACAGTGGAACCGAAGATCGGCTCGGCGATCTTCTCTGTGGCCCCCCTGTGCCCCCAAGCGCATCAAGGCCCACAACAAGGCCCTGAGATCCACACTGATGCCTTCTAAACCCCAGTGGGGTCACTTGTGGGGGTCTTTGGATGCTTATACTGCTAAAATGAGAGAAATTAATTAAATTGGCACAATCTGGGGGGCGGAACTGCCAGGTTGCATGTTAAGTAGCCATGTGCCACTACAATCACTACAATATATTAAAATTCCAAATGCAATATACAATATATTAAAATACCAAATGTATATACAAATGTATTAAATTATATATTAAAATATAAGTATAACAAAACTATGTAAATATTGTGATCTGAAATATTGTAATATTGAAACTGTATTTATCATGAAAGCATACAAAACATTTTAATTTAAAATACTCTGGACACTATACATTAAAAAAATTGTTTTGAAGAAAATATTTTATGTAGAGTATAATATTTATTATATTTAGTTCTTTATTAATATTATAACATTAAACTCAATTAAATGAAAATCTATGCATTTTTGTTTTTAAAATACTCAATATTTGACATTCTAAATATTATATAAAATATTTTAATTTAGCTTAATTAAATAAAAGTTCAGTTTTAGGCCACTGCAATGTGATCTGACACTAAGGAGCATTCAATAGAGAAATAGAAATAGAGAGATAGAGAAATATAACTTCTTTCTTTTACTATTTCTTTAGGTAGTACTGAATACAGAGCCGGCAGTTCATGTGAGCGGCCAGGAGCCCCTTACTGCCTCCATGCTGGCGGCTGCACCCTTAAAAGAGCAGAAACAACTTCTGGGCATACTTCTTTTATATCACCTGCATCCTAAACTTTAATGAGCAATTCTGCCCATTATAGGGTGCTACTAGTATAGTACTGTTAATAAACAACTTTTCATTGTAGTACTGTAATATTTATACAGTGAGAACAAATGAATTCATCCCCTTTACAGTGAAGTACTAATAAACTACAGTGTTGACACTTTACAGTGTCTATTTAGTGTTAAGTGGCAGATAGTTATCATATGGCTTCAGAAGACCTGGAATATAGCACACAATCTATGTACTACGTTGTAATAAGTGAAACAACCAAACTGTTTGCATCTCACACAGGCGAGCAGCTGTATCCGCTTATCCAGGCCTTGCATCCTACTCTAGCGGGAAAGATAACAGGCATGCTGCTGGAGACTGACAACTCTGAACTACTGCACATGCTCGAGTCTCCAGAGTCCCTGCACTCCAAGGTTCACCTGCTCAAAAACATGTACTTGACATTTAGTTTCAACGATCAGATTTTGTTTGATTATTGTGCTTTTCTGCACTGTTTAGGTTGAAGAGGCTGTAGCGGTGCTTCAGGCTCATCAAGCCAAGGAACTGTCTGCAAAGTGAGGGAGCTTTGTAAGGCAGGTAATCTACATGCATTTTTCTGTCGTAATATTTGGTCTTAATCATGCAAGGCCAATTAGTAATGCATATGAGTGTCGCACAAAAATTTTGACCCATTTTATTTTAATTTTACAGGCATGCATGAATGGGGAAAATAAAACAGCACTTCAGAGTCATGCTATTTAATGTATGGTTTGCACACTGCAAATGTCCCTTTGCTCTGCACAGTGTTAAGTTTGTTCTGATTTTGTTTATAAAAAAAAATAGAAAATTTGGAAAAAAAAAAAAAAAACAGTAAAATGACAAAAAAAAAAAAAGCTAAAAAATGTATTTAATTTCTGTGTGCAAATAAAATGATTCTGGCTTAGTGGACATGCAAAAGAAGTTTCTGAGTTTCTTATTCTTATCACAGTGATTTGCAAGAACTTTACATAGCTTTTTATTAAAATAAGCTTTAAGTTAATGATTGTGTGCAAAAGATTTGTCTGCTTTGCAGAGCTAAGGTATTTAAAGATATTTAAACATTCATTTTTTGGATGCTGTGTATATTACATAAAATATTTTAATTTAAACAGCCAATATTTTATAGTGAACATTTCATACTTATTATATAACATTTTTTAAAAAAGTAATTTCATTTCATTCAAACACTGATTTTTATCTTATAACACAAAATTTTCATTTATATTCTTAGATGTATTGAAATTTCTAATAAATCAGAAACATACACAGACATGTAGAAACAATCTGTAGACATATTCACTTTTTTTACAACTCTTTTTCTGAAATGTACAACAAAATTATTTGCAGAATGTATTTATGATTGTTTGGAATGAAACTATGTCTGTCCTTTTTTGACCTCCTCCAGCCACTGGGCCACAGTCTTCCCAGAGGCCTTCGCACAAAAATGGGCACCCCGGAACTGGTAGTGGCCAAACTCTTTAGTGTTTGGTTGGCCACATTTTTGACAAAACAAATGTTCCGGGGTCCGTCTTTTTTTCGGTGTCAGACCTTGTGATCTGGCTGCTGCGGCTGCCTCTTCTGCCTTCCTTCGCCGCCAAGCTGTGGTCCTGGGCACCCTTTGATTGTGTGGTGGTGGTATGGGTACAGCAGCAATTGCAGGTGCAGCAGCAGGTGTTGGTGCAGGTGTAGCAGTGGGTCCATGTCCATATGATGCAGCAGGTGCATGTACAGGTGCAGCTGTGGATGGTAGAGAGGGTGCTGCAGCAGGTGCACTTGCTGTCATTGGAGGATGCTGGCCCTGAACGTGCTTTCTTGCCTGTCCAGAAGCATCCTCATGGATGGAAAACTCAAAGGCTGAGTGTCCGTGCTTGACTGGTGCAGGAAGTTTTGACAGCACTGGTGGGAGGAGTTCGGAGGCCACCAATGAAGCTGTAAAGGGTTCAACATTTTGCTGCAGGACTTCCCTCTCCTGCCTTTTCTTTCGGGAATTGTGCCTATGTACAAAAAAAAGACAACACTTAGCATATTTATGTTGAGATGAGAGCAACATAAAAATAAAAAAAACAACAATTAACTTGTTAACCTACTACTGTGAGATCATCAGCTGGTTAAGCTCGAACAGTTTTAATTTAGTCCTGGCCATGATTCCAGGGCTATCCAGGACTACATCCCTGATGGTACGGTAGTCCCGGAGGATGGCAGCCCACCGGTTCACCTTAACTCCAGCAACGGTCTGACCAGCAGGGTAAATGCGGCAGAGAGCCAGGCAGATGGCCTCAACTAGACAGCCTGCATTGGGCCACTGTTCGCAAACAGAGCAGCTGCCTTGCCTTTGCCCGTGGAAGAGCAGCAGACCCGGTCCACGTAAAGGACTTTTGGAGGAGCTTCTCCAGCTCTGCGGTAGTGCTCCACTATTCCAGAGCACATGGGAAGCAGGCCATCACCCTCTGACGCTGTAAGGACACACATGAGGACCTGGCCAAACTCATTGCCCACATCTGTCACCCATGCTGCTGTTCCAGCTGCCTCACCAGCGAGCTTCTTAGTGACCTGAAATAGTATTTAAAAAAAAATTGTGAAAAGCCCACATCTCTGCTAATATTGAAGTTGTGAGTTTGTGTCGTCTTACCTTTTTTGTTGAATCCATCTTTAGGATGGAGCCATAAATGGAGGTGACCCTGGCCTTTAGTTCCGGGAGCCGTGTCAGTACATCTTTTGCGTATACTGACAGCAGCCATCCTGGGCAGGGCACAGGTACCATCTGTGGAATCTGGGCAGCGAGACGGCTGGCGTCTGTGGTGTGGGACATAAACTTCCCAAGCACAGAGAGATATTCTGCTGACTGGCAAACCCACTGCTCTCTGTGCCTGACACACAGTTGCCTATACAGGGCATTGGCACTGTTTCCCAGTGTGCGACCCCGCATCATCCTGACGACTTCCTTATCACAGGAGAGCCTGCACAATAAAGAATACAGCACAACATGTTAATACATCCACTATAATGAAAACCAGGGTGTTATATTAGACAACAAAAACATCTCTTTACATCTCATTAACCAATCATTCATGTAATGTATGATATGCACATCATTACCTTTTGATAACAATTTACTCTAAATTTCAATGTAAGAACATGCATTGTCCTCACAGCTGCTTTGTATTGTGAAAGGCAGTATGCAAATAAATGTATATTGGCTTAAATCTGGATATCTGTAAAACCATTTTCTCATGTTCAAACCTTAATAAAAAGTCTACCTGTAGGTCAAGACAGCGGGAAACTTCTCATGGTGGACGGGATCTAGCTGGTCCAGGATGTCTTGTGACCAGGCTGCCAGCTTCCTTTTGCAGGACCGGCATTCAAGGTACTCGGTCGCCATGAAATACCAGCCACTGACATCCAAGACCCGCCTTACAGTCTTGTACATCCCACAGGCTGTTGGCTGGATCCCGAGGCGACGACAGTTGGGCTGTTTGCACAGCAACCTGTATGCCCACATTCGGTAGGGGACCCACAGGAACAGTTTGGCATGAAAAAAAATCCATCAGGTGATGAAGGAGGCTGCATGTACAGAGGACGGGGGCCCGGAGGGAACCACCAGAGGCGCAGATTTTTAGTCAGCGCCAACTTCCCAGACTTGTCTCTGGTAAAAAGAGCCTTGCTGACCCACAGATGCTGCTCTTTTGGCAAGGTCTGCTTCTAGCCATCAGGCAGCAGCAGCTGTATGGGGAAAAAGAGAAATTGTGTGAATCTGTTTTTTCTGCTGCTGATTTTGACTAACTATTAGAGTATTTTACTTACTTCTTCTGTGGGCAGAGGCTGCTTTTCTGGTGCAGCAGCTCTCGATCCAGATGGCACGGGTTCCGGCTGACTGCATGGTTGAGTCACATCAGCTGCATGGCAGAAAAGAAAAAAGCCAATGAGATGCATAAAAGTGGCACCATCTGTCGTAGTGATGCACATACCAGTGTTTTTTTTTTTTTTTTTTTTTACAAATACAACACATTAATACAAATGCTATTACTACTGCTAGATATTAGTATTACTGTTCAACATTAGTAGTATGTTAAGATTAGTAATTGCAGGTGTAGCAATCTATGTAATGATTGAAAATGATGTGATGACAAAAAGGCGATGACAGACAGAAATGTGTGGCAATAAAAAGATAGATGCCCAAAGCTGAGCAGAGTAACAAAATGGCAGCGGTGGTGGAAAAAAGCCATAGTGTGTAAAAAGAAAGCCACGACCAGAAGGTGTACACCTCCTGCCTTACTGTTCCCAAAACAATCCATGAAGGCTAATAATACATAATAACAAAACAGGCAAGGCAGGGCAAGGCAGGGCAAGGCAAGTTTATTTATATAGCACATTTCATACACAAAGGTAATTCAAAGTGCTTTACATAAAAGGAAGTAGAATAATCATAAAAACAATAATTCACTAAGAGGCAGTAGAATAATCATAAAAAACAATAATCACAGCAATAAAACAAAACAAAACAAAAAAATAAAACTTTTAAAATGATTTAAAAATTGATTTAAAATAAAATTTAAGACAGTTAAAAATGGAAGAGGATTATACATAGTGCAAGTAGTTCGGACATAGCACAGTGCTCATTCATTAAACGCACAGCTAAACAGATGAGTTTTGAGTCTAGATTTAAATGTAGCTAATGTTTTAGCACATTTGATCTCTTCTGGAAGCTGATTCCAACTGCGGGCAGCATAATAGCTAAAAGCGGATTCCCCTTGTTTTGTGTGAACCCTTGGTATTTCTAACTGACTCGATCCTAATGATCTGAGTGGTCTGTTAGGTTTATATTCAGTGAGCATATCTGCAATGTATTTAGGTCCTAGGCCATTGAGTGATTTATAAACAAGTAAAAGTACTTTAAGATCAATTCTAAATATAACTGGAAGCCAGTGTAAGGACCTGAGGACTGGTGTGATAATGTAATGTACAAAAGCACAGTATTCTTAAATTAAACCATACATTTAAACCCACTAATGAGAAGGTAATGCTCACCTGGAACATCTACATGTGCCGCTGCAGCAAGCAGATCTTCATCCGATGGTTCCTCTGCAGAAGCTGAGCTGGAGGCGGCCACTATTAATATCAGGATGAACAGTGTTAATTAAGTCATGTCACCTATATATATATACACAGTTATATATATACAGTATAGTTAAATAACTGTGTGAAGTCCATACAAAAATTTCAATACAATAAAAAGCAGAACAAAGATAAGTTAGAATTTCTACCTGGAGGCGCAGATTTTGGCAACATCTCCGAGTCTCTTCTCTTTATATATTTTTGCAGAAGTTCCATCTTAGTACCTGGATGGGCACTCTGCTTTTTCACCCATTTTACGAAGCTGAAATAGAGGAACACAGAATGATCAATTAATAGCAAAGTTTGCAATCAAGCAAAAAATGATGTGTTCAACCTACACAAAAGAATGATCATGTGCATTTGATCAAGTATAACTAAAGTACAATGTTATGAGAAACATTATGTGGATGCTTGGCTAAAGAGATTGTTTTTAATCTAGATATAAACAGAGAGAGTGTGTCTGAACCCTGAACGTTATCAGTTTGATGTAAGATCAAGTAAAACTAGAAGTAGTCTGTTAAGAGCTCCATACCCTTTTCTGCTGCGGTCCGTAGCCTCATAAAGGTCCTTAAAGGTCATGGTGGCAAAGTCACCAAAACCAACAAGGACCTGGTCTTCCTGGGCTGGTGTGCTGGTGCCCTCTCTAACTCGCCGCTCTCTGACGGCAGCCAGTACATCAGGAAACAAACCAGCATACCGCAGCAAGGCATCTTTGTTGCCCATGACGGCAGACTGGGTGGTGTCACCGCCCTCACGCTCCCGCTGATGCACGGCCAGCACCATGGCTACATAACCAATATCATTGGAAAGCATCCATTTAAAGGTTTTACCCCTGTACTGGCCAAACTGCAGGGCGCTTTCACTAAGCACTAGCTGGTGATTGGACGAGTCACCTCCTGCCGCTACCACGCGAGCGATGGCCTCCTCCTTCACCCTTGCAGCAGGCCAGGAGCGTCCCGGAGTGGGGTTCTTCCTGTAGGCAGTAGCAAGAGCCACTGCCTCAGGTGAGGGCTTAAGGGTGAGCTCACCAGAGGCCTCTCTGCGGAAGTGGGCACTGTAATCCATCTTCTACAAGACAAAAAATAAATAAATCAACTGACACAGCACTGTTAAAACACACAAATACACTCGTTAGATTTACGGTAGTGGCCAAAAGTGATGTCCAAGGGAACATTTGCACAATATTTGCTTTTATTGGATTTAAAAATTGAATTTGTTGTTTTATCACAGTTGATGGGTTTTATTTTACTGTGCAAAACAATTCATAGAAAAATAAAAATGTCACAGGAAAAACCTTATACATTGAATTTAATATAATCAGATTTTAATATTTTTTGATTCTCATTTATATTGGTTCTCCTCTCTTACTCAATAAGCATTTATTTGTGCGTTTTCAAAAAATAAATAAATAAATAATCACATACAAAAGTTATACATTTTCCAAATACAACTACAAATTGCACTTTGAAAAATCTGCATAAACCTAACAATTTTCCTAGCCCGGACATTACTTTTGGCCACTACTATATAAACACTTTTTAAATAAGTAACACATAAATACGTTTTAGTGTAGACTATTTTTTATAACAATCTACAATAAAATACTTCTTTTCTCTACTCAAAAAGAGCTAGAGATCAAAGGCCAGAAAGGTCATACAGACACCTTTACATGACCCTACTAAGGTTTGCTACCTGTTTTAATTAATATCAGGCACATAACAAACACTTACGAAGGGACGAATATGGTTTTACTACAGTAACCACCCAGTAAAAACCCAGTACACACAAAATGATAGTTGTTTTTACTACAGTACATCAAAGGGCAATGACTTTAAATCACTTTACAGTACAACAACATTAGCAAATCATATGAAAATCAGCAAACCATACGAAAAGCATACTCTCTTACCTTTTCAAATCGGAAAAGTGAACGATGAATGAAAAAGATAACGTAGATGGCGCCGATGATCACGCACGACCACTGGCTGTCAAAACACTTCACCAACTGACAAATTCGTAAAATGCGCTGGCTAGAGGTCTCCGCCCACGGGCCAATCAGAGTGCACGCTTTGTGGAACCCTGGAGAAGGACAAATGCGAACCTACATGACATGACCAAATATAGATGCACGCTAAGTGGAACACCAGTCCGTCCAATCCTGAGCTAGACGATGGGCCAATCAGGATGAGGGAAAAGTGGAACAGTGGAACAGAAGTGGAACCGAAGATCGGCTCAGCGGTGGCGCAAAGGATGACACGCAAATTTGTGAAGCCTTCCTCATTTTTCAACATTTTTTAATTGGTTAAGTTAATTAAAATTTAATTGGATTTAAAAAAAGTCCTTTGGAAGTACACAGAAAGTGCCTAAAACACGCATGTACATCAAACTTTGTGATTTGACAGTGTGGTGGCATTTTATTCACCATTTATTAATGATGTAGAAAAACCACAGTACAACATAGTCCAGGGGCCTCAGTTTACTCCTCACTCGCAGTGTGAGCTGTGCTGACTGTATCTGTAAATACAAGAACACTGTAAACGTTATATGTCATCAGAAAAACAACAAAGATCCTTCAAACTATTGACAATTTCATAAAGTAAAAATTCTGTTTTTGGCTTTTGCAATGTGGCAATATGACAACAGTCTTCGTTTTACTATTGTTTTTAGGTGGTGTAGAACAGTGGTTCTCAATTCCAGTTTGCTGGAACATTTTGCTCTGCACAGTTTGCATGTCTTCCTTATTTGATTGAGATCATCAGCTCGTTAGTTCAGTTCATGGATCTCTCTCCTAATACGCAGACGATCTCAATCAGGTGTGGTAAATAAGGGAATAATTTAATGCAAAAATGTGCAGGACCAGGATTGAGTCCCTTTACCGCCTCAATGCTGGCGGCTACACACCTAAAAGATAAGAAATAACTCTCGGGTACCGGACACACGTTTGGACACTTAAAGCTTAAAGATGCTGAATCATTTTATATCAGGCAACCTGCAACTTAAATCAGTGATGTAAGTTGAAGTAACAATACTGCTCAATAGAGAAAATAGAGTTGAATAAACTATGAATAAACTACTTTTCATTGTACTACTGTAATATTTATTTATCCAAATGAGAACTAATACATACCTCCTTTAGAGCAAATGCTGTACAAACTATATAGAGTTCATTTGCAAACACAGATAACTCAGTTTTTAACAATTTTCAAAAATCATGTTTTTTCATTGTGCATTCCAGTTAATCTCAATCAAACTGCAGTTGGGTTATTTTGATTAAGTAAAAATAACTATAAAATACATTTAACTAACACAATAAAAACGTGATAACATAATAAAAAATATGATTTTTTAGCAAGAAAAAAAACAAGAGAAAAAAAAAAAAAAAAGAGTTATCTGATTTTTTGCAAATAAACGGTATATACACAACAAACACAACAAAAACTATCCTGACCTAAAGGATGTGCAACTGGAGTCTTATTCAGATCAGCACAGGGACACAATTGCAAGGATCTGCATACTTGAATGTTACAAAAATTTGTGTCATGCCCGGTTGCCTGCACCACTGTGAGGCACTAGAGGGCGTTCCTGTGTGGTTTTGTGTTCCTGCCTGTTGTTTTGGTCACAGACTCCATTTCCCATCATGCTGTGTTCTTATTAGCGTTTACCTGGGTTAGCTGTGTTCCATTTCATGTTTGGTCCTGTGTTGGTGTATATTAAGCCCCAGTCTGCCATTGTCTGTTGTGAGTTGATAAGTGTTACTGTCTGTGTGAACCGGTCTTGATTTTGTCATGTATTTTGGACGGTTATCTCTGTGAATTATCATTAAAGGAGCTTAAGCTGCATTTGGACCCACTAGGAAATAAAAGGGCCATGCACAGACCTTTTGAGGGGTATGTGCTGAAACTGAGAAAGGGCACCCCTTCCCTCCCCATTTTTTTGGTCACATCTTAATGACAAATTAATTAACACAAAATTATATTCTCAAAAGCTTTAGATTTATTCACTATTAATAACCAAAATAATAATAATAATAAAGTTTGAAGATAAATATTTTTTTTAGCTATTCTGTTTGGTTTTAAGCTAATTTGTATTATTTGGTTAACCTCTTTTTGTGTGTCTTTGAGAAGAGGGGAAGGTAAAACAAAAGCATTTTTGCCAAACTATTTTGAAATATAATTTAAATAATCATGTCCAACACAATTCCAGTCACAATAGGACATTATAAGAAACTATAGCCATACCGTCACTATAGCATATCCAGCATGTATCCGCCCATCTGACAAAAACTTGATATTGTTGAGGAGCAGGGATTGGTCTCATGAAGGTCTAAAAAAAAAAGCCAGTAATCAAAAAATTAATAAAATATTGTGAAAATACAGTTGCAGTGAAAAGTTTAAATTGTACCAGAGCTCTCCCCTCATTATCCTATATGTATAAGCTATACACAGAATAATACATTCTGCATGATAAAATAAAGATTTCACTGTGATCTGATTCTGTAATGTTTTTTTTTGTTGTTGTTGTTGTTGTTACGAAAGCATTACTGAAAACCATGTTTTACTACGTTTATTCATGCACAGACAAGCAGAGAGTAGAATACTAGATTAAAAAACGAGCTAGCTAGAGAATACCTGCATATTAACAGTGTAAACATGAACCATACGACCATATAATATAGTTTAAATGTTAATAAATCAAGTGTGTCAGCAATCATAAAGGAAAGTTTTTGTTTAAAACAATATATATTTAGGTGACAAGGATCACTCAGTCGCTCTGAGTAAAACTCAAATGTAGTCTGACACATAAAAAAAAAAAGACAAACCCCAGAACATTTGTTCTGTCAAAAACGCGGCCAGCCAAAAACTAAAGAGTTTGGCCACTGACAGTTCCAGGGTGCCCATTTTTGTGCGAAGGCCTCTGGAAAGACTGTGGCCCAGTGGTTGGAGGAAGTCAAAAAAGGACAGACATAGTTTCAACAGATAGTCTAAACAATCATAAATACATTCTTTCAATATGTTTTGTGTTGCAAATAATTGTTGTACATGGTTACACGTTTCAGAAAAAGTTTGTTAATATATGTCTACAAAGAAAGAGGGTTTTTTTTCCTCATGTCTGTGTATGTTTCTCATGACCTGCTACAATGGTGTAGGAGGAGGCCATTACTCCTGTGGCAGCAACAGGTTATAACATCAAATCACCAGCTTGTGCTGAGCGTCAGCACCCTACAGTTCAGCCAGTACCGGGTCAAAACCTTCAAACGGTTGCTATCCAATGACACTGGACATGGCATCCATCAGCGGGAGAGTGAGGAAGGAGACTCCACCCAGTCTGTGGTTTTGGTGAACAAAGAGGCCATGCTCTGATATATGCTGGCCTGTTTCCAGATATGATAGCTGCCATCAGAGAGCACCAAGTTAGAGAAGGCACTGACACACCAGCCCAGGAAGACCAGGTGCTCGTAGGCTTTGGCAAATTTGCTAGCATGTCCTCTAAGGACCTGTGTGAGGCCACAGCCCGGGACAGAAAAGGGTACAGTTTACATGTCTAACAGAGGATGCACGCAGTTAAGAATGTGTTGTGTTGGGGCTGGAGATAATTGTCTGCAACACCATATAATGCACTAGCAAGCTTTAGGAACAACATGTCAGAGGATCTGAAAATATCAAGGGAGTAAGCCTGTAAAAACAAAGACCAAAAGAATGAGCCTTTGATTTGGGCAATGAAAAGAACTAAGAAACGTCAACGGGTTGCGATTCATGTAGAATACAAAATGGGTTGACCCGAACCAACATAAATACTGAAATCCTTCCTTTTCTACCGCAGAATAATTCAATTGATGAGTTAGACTTGCGAGAGAAGAAACTGACAGGGCGGACCACACCTCACACTCATACACTTTGAACACTGCCGACTTAATATCATAATCTTTTGCATTTTTCAGTAGTCAAATCAGAAAAAAGCTAACTGAGCGCAGTTTGTTTTAGACCAACCTTGTATTTCAGAGACATGTTCAAAAAGAGTGAAAGAAAAAAAAACAAAAAAACATCTGGATCATGTTTATTGAATTTAAGAACAAGTTTTAAATTTTGATAAAGTGGGAAACTTGCACAAGCACCAGATTCCATTGAACCACCACTATCCATCTTACTTTCCTGTAACAATTTAAGTTTTAAGTAATCCAGGTCCATCTTTGCGTTCTCTAACTCGGGTTTATCTTGCTCAGATTGTCATTTTATTTTCTCATGATCTATTTGCAATAACTTTTTTGTTGGTCAAAAGTTAAAACAGACTGTGAAGCAGGTAAGCTTTGTGCATGCACATCCTGAGTTTGCTCCATTTCAGCTGGTAAAATTCCTTTTTACATCAACGTATTTTCCACCTAAAGTACCTGATAGTACTTTCTTTAAATCTCTTATCATCAATTTTAATTTCATAAAACTCCACAATTCTTAACAGTTACTCTTTTGTGCATTTATTTAATGATGCGTGTGAAGGCGATTTAGCAAACTTTTCAACATCAGCCATAAATATTTCACAGACCGCAAGCAGCTACTTGTGCAATCAAACACTCAGAATTTTCCCTCTATCTACCTTGCCCAAATACCCAATCTATCTAACTTACTAGACCCTGGTCTTCATGCAGTTACCGGCGGGGGGAAATTTAAGCACATAAACCCAATGGGTGAAACTGCAACTGGTTACCAGCGACAGTTCACAACACCATGGAAGTGCTCCCGAGACAACCGCTACTACCCGCTTTCACCACAACACTACTAAAACAATAAAAACGACATGTCTCAAAGGAAACAAGTCGCTAATCCTAACCGGGAAAACCCTAAGTAAAACAAACAAATTTGCACAAGAGCCACTTACCCATCTGTGACTTCGAATGGCGATCAACTGCATCAATCACTTTCAGGTGTTCCCCAACACATGACTAATTTGCAACGTGAAGTCAAACCATTCAAATAGGTTTTCCCCAAACATTGCGAGCAAATCAACATTTCAAACTGTTCAAACGAATGAATGAAGTCCAAAACAAAAATTAATATCTCAAATATTTCAATCATTCTCACACTAAGAAATCAATTTACTACAAAGAAGACGAGCCCCCATTTGTTACGCCCCATGGCTCAAAAAGAACGTAACAAAAAACGGGGACACACAAGAAAGTGCGAATAATACATGAAATTTATTAACAAAACAGAACTATACAGAAACAAAACAATGTAGTATGAGACAGTCAGGAATCAGTGGTGTAAAGTTAAGTGAATGTGTGAACATGGACTGTAGGAATGCTGGATGTGTAAAATAAAACAAAGTTAACAGAAACCAAACAAACTCAAATGCCAAGTGCAGCTCCCGCTGGCCAGTTGTCATACTGCCTTTTAAAAGGCCAGACAGGAATCCAACAACAGGTGTCCTCGATAATCCCATCCGAAGGCAATCAGTTGGGAGGCGGAGCAATTCCACAATTCAACCCAGGGACGACACACATACACATGGGTTGTCACAAGGACCATCCAGATGTACAGCTGTATAGGAAGACTGCTAGAAGGGCTGATGCAGTGGAATGATGGGCATGGGGTCACTGCAGTTGAAGATGGCAGTAGGAAGAACATCAGCTACAGTGGCTACAGCAGTACCTTAATGTACCGAGCCAGCAACTTTAACTTTTGGGCATCAAACTGGTACAAGATTACACCAGACCCAGTGAATACACAGGTTTTCAGCCATGTGTTGTTAAAACATCAGCATGATACACTCTGTGTTTCCACAGGTGGCCTCATTGGCGTGGAATACTTGTATTCCCAAACCATGAGAGCATTTGAGGAAAAGTTTGGTGCAGATTCTGGTACTTCAGATTTGGAATGAAGACCTGGAATTTAATCTGGAGGGGAATGAGGGGTTTTGAATTCCCCACTGAGGAGCAGTCAGTGGCCCTAGAATCTCTGGTCTGTCATCTTCCCAGAGAAGCAGAGTCTACCTTGCCTAGGACAGCCACTCAGAGCCAGGTTAGCTAACTGTCCTGTATTATATTGCTTATTACTCTGCTACATACCACATAAATAACTGGTTGGTTATAACTGAATTGTTAGTTGAAAGCAAGTCATTATCTCTGAGGTTTGTAACTCCATTTGTTTGATGTACAGGTGAAGAGTGTGTGACCAGATGGCCAAGTTGGATATGACCATGTCATAAAGCTGGCCAACAGTCTGATTGACCTACACCATCAGGGGTTTGTCACACAGAGGAAGACAGATGAGATTGTCACTCTGTGGAACAAACGTGTCAGAGCATGACAAGGGCCCACCACCACACTAACAGGACAGACTGTTGAAGGGTCACTTCAAGGTCATACAGTTGATGAACCCCTGATACTGTCTAAAGCAGAGTCAGTAATTAACAAGGATGGGGCAAAAAAAAAATTTTTTTAAATGACTGCAGCATTACGTTTACAGTGTTTTTGCTCACTTTGCATCAAATTTCTTTTTACAGGTGGTTTGCAGTGTTGATCATTATAACCAATCACACATTTCTGCTGACCTTATGAATGTCTAATTAAAAGCATTTAGATTTTTTTTTTTACCCTGAAGAATGCTAGAGTTGTTAACTGCACACTGAATCTGCATTTGGGAATTCTCTGGTCATCATAAACAACAAAGTGCAGAAAAGATATAACATTAATTTTTCAGTGTAGACAGCTTCAGTGATTATAACAGGAGTTTCTGCAAAAGTGCATAATTCACACTAGTCAAGAACCACTTTAATGTTCTTTGCTCACTTTATATAATTTAACATTTTAAGTTTTGCTTTTCATGCTACTGAAAAAAAAAAAGGTAAGTCATGATTTTCTATTCCATAAAGAGCAATAAACAAACCCTGTTCTTTGCTTTTGTCTGTAGCCAGAGTATCACATGCTTTTCCTCACCAAAACACTTTCAAATAATCAGCAATATTACAATATCTCAAGCAATAATCAACAATAAATATTTTGTCATGATATTGCAGCTTCACCCTCTCATTGTCACAGCGGCGTCGTGTGCGCAGAATGATGAGGAGGAGCGAGGAGATCCAGCACAGGTAACTTTATTAAATGATCCACAGAGAACAGGAAACCAGCAAACACAACGTAAACTGATGGAGTAACAATACAATCACTGACAAACAAACTTGAAACACGACCAAACTTAAATACACAGACTAATCAAGGTGGAGACAGGTGCAGACAATTAAACAGTGACGTCATAATTACAAACGGAACAGGAAGGACCAAATAAGGGCATACGGGAAAAACACACAAAACAGTCCAAAAGGTCTGACACTCATGAGTTCTTTAAACAATTTTAAAAATGTAAACAATTTTAGTGTAAATACAAGTATGTGAGCAGCGTTAAAACACTCAGTCATGTCATATGCCATGTCAGACGCAGCTTCTGTTCCATTTCTGCAGTCTAAAGATGGCTTTTATTGTTAATGTTGGGGGATAAAACTGACTGGTAACAATTTATTACTGTTACTGATTGACATAACTGGTTAAATTTAAAGCTGCAGTCTATAACTTTTGGCGCTCTAGCAGTTAATGCATATGTGTCTTGTGGGAGAACATTGTAGCCAGAGCTGCTTCTCTCTGTTCATGTCTATGATGAATCACGCAGGCATCGGGCTACTCCACAACGATTCCTACCAGAACCAGTCTAAAGTAGTCCAAATATAAAAACTTATTATAGGTGTACCGTAGTGATTCAGAATAAGTAAAAAAAAAACGGTTTGGAAAATGAAATGGAATGATGTAATAGATGTACTCGCTTATTATATGAATTTTGTACATTTTGAACACCAAAACAAGTTACAGACTGCAGCTTTTAGTATTTGACATAAAACAATACTAATACATTTAATAAAATAATTTTTATATTTATATTAACGGTTTATCACACTTCATAGAAGTTTAGTTTCTAGTACAAAACATATTGAAATGATAGAGAATACTTATTATTATTGGTTCTACATTAATTGTCCTGCTCTATCCAACATGTTCAGTTTGATTACTTGCCCCAACACTTAGCTAGAAGCTTGCAGCAGTCAGGCTATATGCTTTGTCTTGATCAATATAGCTTACAAATGTATTTTAGGGTAAGGGGTTAATCCAGATCATGAGAAAACTGGCTCCATATTTGAGATAGACCAGAGGTGCCCAGGGGTATCCTGGAGAACCAACATCCTGGAGTTTATTGCTGCAAAAGTACCGACCCAGTGTTTACAAAGTAAATGTGCAAAGAAGGTCAAAAGCCCTTTACAAAAAATTAAATTAAATAAATAGTAAAAAAAAAGGTAAAACAGCTATATAGGACGATTTTGAAGTTGGAAAAGAAAATGAGATGGGAGTTTTTCAATATACCCTAACTGTTTTGCACAGAGTATGCATGCACATGGCAAAGCTAGACATGACGAGGATTTGAGGTAAAAAAAAAAAATAATAATAATAATAATAAAAAATCTATAAAGTTTCATTCATTTTAGAAAATGGCCAATAGTTTCACTAGATAAGACCCTTCTTCCTTGGTTGTGATTGTTTAGAGCCCTTTGAAGCTGCACTGAAACTGCATTTTGGAAGTTCAAACTCACAGGCACCACAGAAGTCCACATAAACAATTTCCCCAATCTGCTGTTCGCGATTGAACATGTGAAATGAGTGTACGGTGTTACGGTTTAACTGGTGACCGTGTTATCTGGTGACCAACTTCCTGGTTCAGGTCCTCCGCACCAGATGTGATGGAACGACCGTGGCAGATTCGCCGATTCTGAAAGCACAAACTGGACGTGATATCAAGCTGTCTAATAAACGCACACTTGCTCATTACATGATTTTGGTATTCTTGTAAAGATTACAAATTATTGGTATGATGGCCCGTAGCGGCAGAACTACGGAAATAATAATAATAAAAAAAGCTTGTTTGGCATGGGTTTCGAACACGCGCAAAAAGCAGTCGCGCTATGAGACCATAGCAACGAACGCAATGAGCTATTGAACTACGCTGATGCAGTTGCTGACATCTGGATTCAAGTAGGATTTTACTCTCAGCGTGACATTATGCAACTGGCTGAATCAAGAAAATGTGCCCGTGTTAACTTGTGACCTGTGTTTACTTGTTATGAAAACTAATATTAAAGGAAAAGTATATTACATTTTATGGTTTATGATGTTAAAGTACCTTTCATGGAGTCTCAGACAACTGTAAATTTGTGGCTACTGTGGTTTAATTACAAACGCTATCGTTAAACTATATTTACTATAGTAAAAACGTGGTACATTTTCTTCAGAGACTAGCTGATGTCTCCTTTAAATAATATACAAACTTGACGTTATTTCCACGTTGTTTTTCCGTTTTTCTCGTAGAAATACTTCGGAGACTCGTGATTTGATTTCTAAATTCTAGTTGAAACGCTGCTTAGAAATGTTACTTTATAAACGTGTTAACTTGTTATTTGCGTTCAATAGGTGGTATGTTATTCGATTAACAGTATATAAAATATAATAGCCTTTTCTGTAATCGAAAAGCTGCAAATTAGTGCTGCTCTTTGTAACCGTGTTACATTGTGGCTTGTGTTCATTAGCAGAATAATTCTGAAAGTATGACGTTGTTTTCTGCGTGTGAATATATTTGCAGTCGACATGTAGGCTAAATGATCACACTGTTTAATTATACGAAAATGAAAAAAATAAATAAACAAAAAACTTCAAACGGAAACGTTAAAGTATATTTACTATAGTAAAAACATGGTACATTTTCTTCAGAGACTAACTGATGTCTCCTTTGATTAATATAAAAACTTGAAGTTATTTCCACGTTGTTTTGCGGTTTTTCTCATAGAAGTACTTTGGAAACTTGATTTCTATTTCATTGTAGTGAATGAAATGACCCACAACCTCGGTGTCGCTTTAGAATTACTCAATTATTAGATCTAAAGCGATAAAAAACAAAAAAAACAAAAAAAAAAAAAAAACATTTTCATGGGGTTATTAAATATAGTTGGGCCCCTTGAAGTGTAAAACATGCTATAATATGTACGAGCCGCTGGATCACAATTACTGTAGTAGGCTATGTTCGGATTGTATATATTGTTATTATCAAATGTGATATCTAGTGACAAGTTTACACGTTTACAATGTAATATTTGTAAGCAGCGATTTGACTGTAAATAACGTTAATTTATTGCAACAGAAAAATTAGATTTTGGCTATAGCAAACGCAGAGGTCACAAGTAAACACAGACACATTCAGCTAACGCTACCTTAATTCACAGC
Organism: Cirrhinus mrigala; assembly: GCA_036247105.1. Taxonomy (NCBI): domain Eukaryota; kingdom Metazoa; phylum Chordata; class Actinopteri; order Cypriniformes; family Cyprinidae; genus Cirrhinus; species Cirrhinus mrigala. Next base: position 18,009,897 of record CM070014.1, read on the forward strand.
AAAAAAGTGGCTTACTGTTTACAAAGATCGCCATATATCTGTGCGGTTGAATAGCTCGCCGTGATTGCACTTGTCCTACAATACTACGTGCTGTTTTATATGGGTTCCTATGTCAAGCTGATACTGTATGTGTGTGTGTGTTTCTTTTTTAGTTATTTCATTTTTTTATGATCAAACTGTGCGATCATTTAGCCTACATGTCGACTGCAAATATATTCACAAGCAAAAAACGTTTATGTCATGCTTTCAGAATTATTCTGCTAATGAACACAAGCCACAATGTAACACGTTACAAAGAGCAGCACTAATTTGCAGCCTTTCGATTACAGAAAAGGCTATTATATTTTATATACTGTTAATCGAATAACATACCACTTGAACGCAAATAACAAGTTAACATGTTTATAAAGTAATATTTCTAAGCAGCGTTTCAACTAGAATTTAGAAATCAAATCACGAGTCTCCGAAGTATTTCTACGAAAAAAATGGAAAAACAACGTGGAAATAACGTCAAGTTTGTATATTATTTAAAGGAGACATCAGCTAGTCTCTTAAGAAAATGTACCACGTTTTTACTATAGTAAATATAGTTTAACGATAGCGTTTGTAATTAAACCACAGTAGCCACAAATTTACAGTTGTCTGAGACTCCATGAAAGGTACTTTAACATCATAAACCATAAAATGTAATATACTTTTCTTTTAATATTAGTTTTCATAACAAGTAAACACAGGTCACAAGTTAACACGGGCACATTTTCTTGATTCAGCCAGTTGCATAATGTCACGCTGAGAGTAAAATCCTACTTGAATCCAGATGTCAGCAGCTGCATCAGCGTAGTTCAATAGCTCATTGCGTTCGTTGCTATGGTCTCATAGCGCGACTGCGTTTTGCGCGTGTTCGAAACCCATGCCAAACAAGCTTTTTTTATTATTATTATTTCCGTAGTTCTGCCGCTACGGGCCATCATACCAATAATTTGTAATCTTTACAAGAATACCAAAATCATGTAATGAGCAAGTGTGCATTTATTAGACAGCTTGATATCACGTCCAGTTTGTGCTTTCAGAATCGGCGAATCTGCCACGGTCGTTCCATCACATCTGGTGCGGAGGACCTGAACCAGGAAGTTGGTCACCAGATAACACGGTCACCAGTTAAACCGTAACACCGGCTATGCTAACGCATTCACGTGCTGTGTTTACAAATATGACATCGCTATTTGTATTCTCGTCCTGTTCCGTATGTTTATCCATCTCAGTATACTGCTCTATTGGGAATTATTACTGTGAAGTTTATATAAGAGTACTTTAATTGGTTGTTGTGGGATATTTATTGCAAGTTTTCGGGCACTTTCGGTTTAACGTGCCGATCATGTTTACATAAAAGAGCACCGCACTAGATTGTGTTGTACATCACCACAGAACGTTGATACTGGATATTGTGTTTACATACTATTATATTGTGTAGATTAAGGTGATTTGTTTCGCTACAGAAGTAATGTTATGCTGATCATTTCTTTATTTCTCTTTTATTGTAGAACCACACACACCTACGCACATACACTCTTCAGTGCACCTTCAGTGTCCAATAAACCTCTTTGATTGACGTTTACCGCCTGATCCACTCCTGTGTTCTTACCGACAACCCAAGAGGAAGGCTAAGAAAATTAGAACCACCTCAGAATACAATCCTAGTTCAGCTTCTTAACAAAATTGGTCCTTCGAGCCGGAGCTCAGCCATTGCTCTTGGATACAGAGGATCAGTCAGCCCTAATATGCAACAAGAAGAGGTGAATCCTGAAGGTGCCAGACCTAAACGCCAGGTTCGCCTGCCCGTTTATCTTGAGGACTATGATCTTACAGCCACACATCGTAGACAGGTCAGATCACCTACAAGGCCTCATGCTGCAGAGGAGTCAAGGAGAGGTGATGATGCTAGGATTTCTCCCTCGCCATACGACGCAGCTTCCAGTTCTGTGAGTCAGTATTCATGGCACGTGGTTGATGAGTGGTCCTCGGCTGCCTTTGACAGAGAGCATTCCTATTAAAGACAGCAGGTGAGAGCACCTTCACTGTCTAAAGCACCCTTGCCCTCTCCTCAGCCTGCTCAGTTTTCACCATTTCATCGGCCTTGGCAAGAGACTGAGTCTCAATCATCTCCACAAACTGTCATTAATACCTCACACAGGCCTTCTCAACCTCTAGTGCACTCTGAGTCTCTTCCAACACCACTTCCTTATTCGTCTATCATCAGGCAGTCATTGCAGTTGGCCGATACAGTCGCTGCACCAGTAACCTCAGTTCCTTCTTTCGATAAAGGGGACTATAGCTCATTCCCTACCACCAAGCAGACTGTGGGCTATAGAGATCATTCTGTTCTGCCCAGCCACCTAGACAGGAATGCTGAATCGTCGCAGCGAGAGCATGTGCTGGTGGAATTCCTGGGTAAGATGCTCAGTGAGCTTCAAGTGATGAGAGACCACATACAGACGGAACTGCCAGCCAGACGGGAAGTCACACAGTCAGTTCAGCCTCCTAATGATCATGATCCTATGCCTGCTGGCTATCCAGATGAATCTGTTCGACCGACTTCCCACAGATTAGCTCTGCCACCTGCTGCCTACAGTAATTATCCCCATGATCCAAGCTGGTATCCAACGCAGAGGTTTGAGCCTGTGAGAGCTGCCCATCTGCCTCACCCTCATGAAAGCTTTGAGCGTAGGAGACCTGGGTACTTGATGCCTATGCACAGAACCTCTACCCTGCATCCAGATGACAGAGAGAGCACCTATCGCAGTCCTGCTCCATCCATTCCAGACTTCATCACAGGGGACCCTAGTGAATTCACCAGACTAAAGATTGCTCTTGAGAACCTTCTACCTCCTGGATTTCTCAGAATGGTTACAATATGAAGCCTGGTGTCAGAGCAGTGAAAGTCAGATTTCAGACTGCAGACGGAGGCTAGAGCAGAAGATGGACCGAGGGAGAGCAGGGAACACTGCCGGCCGGTCAGTTACCATACTTCATGGATCAGACGAGGGCTCTGCTAAACCACCATCGGGACCGGCTCCAATCTCGCTATCCAGTTCAGGGGTCCTCAAAGCACAGGCCAAAGCTTTTTGTCCATATTGTGAGAAGAACGACCATTACCTCAGTCAATGCCCTACCTTCAAGTCCTTCAATAAACAGCAAATCACAGATTGGATCCAGACGAATCACCGCTGCTGGCGTTGTGTGCGTGCACACCAAGGGGCCAAATGTACCCTTAAGAAGCCATGTAGTCTCTGCAAAGGCAGACATTTGCAAATCCTTCATGAAGTCAATTCCAAACCCACGACTGAAAGTTCTTGTCTGGTTAGTTCAGCAATCGAGATCCTGTATTTAGATAGACCTACAGGATGTAGGAACGTTCTCCTCAAGGTTGTTAGAGTGCTGCTTCGTCACGGAGATAAGACCCTGGATACCTATGCCGTCCTTGACGATGGTTCGGAGAGGACAATTCTCCTTTCCCCTGCAGCGACTAAACTCGGTATCCATGGTCCTGAGGAGAGCCTAGCCCTGCATACAGGATGTACAAACTGTGTCTGGAGCCGCAGTCTCCTTCCAGATTTCTCCAGTGACTCAGCCACAAAAGATATTCAGAATCTCAGCTGCCTTCACTGCTGAACGCCTCTGTCTTGCAGATCATTCTTACCCTCTGAGTATCCTGGAGAAGTATCAGCACTTGAGGAACCTTCCCTTGCAGTCTTTTGAAGGAGTACGCCCAGTGCTGCTAATCGGAGCTGACAATACTCACCTCATTACCCCCATATCACCTGTTCGTCTAGGCCCCTCTGGAGGACCTGCAGCTATTCAGACAAGGCTTGGATGGACATTGCAGGGACCTGTAAGATTCTTAAAAGATCAGCTAGCAACACAACACGTCTTCTTCTTGTCCCTCACCCCGTCCGAACTACAGTAGAAGAGGGATGTCGAAAGCATCTGGCAGATTGATGTCTTGCCATATCGCTGTGAGAAGCAAGCTACCCGATCCAAGGAGGATCGAGAGGCTATCAGTCTCTTGGAGGCCGAGACTACGCGGGTTGAGGTCAACGGAATCTTCCGCTACGCAACACCTTTATTGCGCAGGAAGGATTTCCCCTTCTTTTGTGCTCCAAAGGAAGCAGTCATGTCTAGTCTCAGAGGCATGGAGCGGCAGCTGGCTCGGTCACCAGAGAAGGTACGATACAGGCCGATACAGTCGCTGCACCAGTAACCTCAGTTCCTTCTTTCGATAAAGGGGACTATAGCTCATTCCCTGCTGAAGTGTACAAGTCTGAGATAAAGAAGCTGGAGTTGTATGGGGCTGCCATCAAACTGCTAAATGAGGGACAGGGAGGCACGAGAGAGAACTGGTATATCCCACACCACATGATCACTCACAATGGTAAAACCCACCTAGTATTCAACTGTTCCTTTGAATATGAGGGGCTGAACCTCAATGACTCCTTGCTACCTGGTCCAGTTTTAAGCCCCTCTCTTCTGGGTGTCCTCCTGCGGTTCAGGGAGCATTGTGTGGCCATAAGTGGAGATATACGTGGGATGTTCCATCAGGTCCTGCTGCTGCCTGAGGACAGACCACTTCTACGTTTCCTATGGCGTGACCTGCGACGAGAGGATCCTCCAGATACTTATGAGTGGCAAGTCCTTCCCTATGGGACTACGTGCAGCCCCAGCTGCGCAACCTTCGCCCTCCAGCGACATGTGGCTCTGCACAGTACTCCTGATGAGGATGTGAGATTCTCAGTGGATAAATGCTTCTATGTGGACAACTGTCTACAAAGTTTACCTTCTGTACGAGGAGCACGTCAGTTGGTTGATAAGTTACGTACCCTCTTATCCACGGGGTTGTAAGTGGAGGTCAAGACCAGCAACTCAGCAGATGGTTGATCTTCCCCCTCCAAGGCTCAGACTTTTTAAGCCTGCATTCTATTCAACGGGAATGGACTGTTTCGGACCTTTTATAGTAAAACTGGGACGCCGGACTGAGAAAAGGTGGGGTCTCCTATTTAAGTGTCTCACCACTCGGGCAGTCCACATAGAATTGCTGACCTCTGTGGAAAGTGACGCCTTTCTGATGGCACTGAGAAGGTTCATTGGTCGACGTGGCCAACCTGCAGAACTATACTCCGACCAGGGCACAAACTTCCGAGGTTTAGATACCGAACTTCGAGAAGCCTTCTGTAAACTGAGTCCAGACCTACAACAGCTGTTAGCCAAACAACGGATCAGTTTCCACTTCAATCCTCCGGCTTCTCCACACTTTGAAGGCATGTGGGAGAGGGAGATCCGGTCGATAAAAGCTTCTCTTCGTACAACTCTAGGCTCAGAAACCGTGTCTGAGGAAGTACTTCTGACAGTTCTGATAGAGGTCGAAGCCGTCCTAAATTCAAAGCCTCTGGGATATGTCGCGGCAGATCTAACTGATCCGGATGCAGTTACACCAAATTGCCTGCTGATGGGGCAGCCAGATGGCTCCTTACCCCAAGTGGTGTTCCCAGAGTCTGAACTCCTCACCAAGCGGAGATGGAGGCACTCCCAGGTACTAGCCGACAGATTCTGGACGGCGTTCATAGTCAGAACAGTGGAGATTCGAATAAAAGACAAAACATACATTCGGCCTATCGCTCGTCTGATCGCGCTTCCTGAAATCCCTGAAGAGAATGAGCACCATGAAAGCAGAGACAGACCACAGAAAACCTGAATCGCTTCCCAACGAAGCAAATTTATTACTAAATTTGGGGGCAGCAGTGTTGGAAAGGCGGGGCTTTGTGCATCTGTCGATCATAGCCATGCAGAATGAAGCGCGAGAGAGACATGTCCTGGGAGCGGGAAAAATAATCTCCCTTTTTGTGTTATTGTGTGCGTCTGTGACTGATTGTGAGTACCCGCTCTGCTCTATAGACTGTTCTTGTTCATCCTAATATTCCGTCGCGAGGAAATTTGGTATTTATCTGCTGTTCGCGATTGAACATGTGAAACGAGTGTACGGCTATGCTAACGCATTCACGTGCTGTGTTTACAAATATGACATCGCTATTTGTATTCTCATCCTGTTCCGTATGTTTATCCATCTCAGTATACTGCTATATTGGGAATTATTGCTGTGAAGTTCCTATAAGAGTACTTTAATTGGTTGTTGTGGGATATTTATTGCAAGTATTCGGGCACTTTCGGTTTAATGTGCCGATCATGTTTACATAAAAGAGCACCGCAGTAGATTGTGTTGTACATCACCACAGAACGTTGATACTGGATATTGTATTTACATACTATTATATTGTGTAGATTAAGGTGATTTGTTTTGCTACAGAAGTAATGTTATGCTGATCATTTCTTTATTTCTCTTTTATTGTAGAACCACACACACCTACGCACATACACTCTTCAATGCACCTTCAGTGTCCAATAAACCTCTTTGATTGACGATTACCGCCTGATCCACTCCTGTGTTCTTAACGACACCCCAAGAGGAAGGCTAAGAAAATTAGAACCACCTCAGAATACAATCCTAGTTCAGCTTCTTAACAGGCCTACATAAATTTTAAATAGCCTAGTATACAAAACTGAAAATCGGTAGAACGTTTATTAGCAAAACGAATAAGAAAGAAATTACAGAAAGTAAAAATCAGCAAACACTGTAGAACCAAATTAATAAGAAACAAATGTTCAAAACTTCGAAAACCACCATAGATAAACGGCAAAAGTCAAAAAGCTTTTCAAAATAAAAACATTGCCAAACTTCCACCATCGTCTTGTCTGTATTGCCTGACCTCACTCTTCTTGTCGGTCAGCAATTATTAGACTAATCTGACGAATCACACACTTAACTGTGAAACGTTATTAACTTAATTGCAAATAAATATATAAATAAATAAATATATGCAAATAAATATAAGGTTCACCTATATAAATAAGTATAAAGTTAACAAAAAAACTGCAATGCTTCATTAATGGTTAAAATCAGGTCAAAATTCAGGTCCCAGCTGGGTTCGTCACTTTTTGAGGTCCCCTTTAAACATTTCTGTTGTGGTCCGTGCTATTTGCAGCGCGTTTGTGTGTTTGCAGCGCCTTTCTGTGTTTGGTTGTGTTGTGAGAATTTGCAGCGCGTTTCCGTATTTGTGTTTGCATTGCGAGGATTTGCAGCGCCTGTGTTGTCAAACTGATGAAGATGTTTTCTTAATTTGTTGTCGTTTTTTTTCTGTTTGCATGTGTTTTCTTAAGTTGCAGCGCCTTGAGCTCTCTCGGCCACCATACACAACAGCTGAGCTGAACCTCTTGCCAGGGTAAACGAAGATCTTGTTACTTCTTGTTTGAATAATAGCGTTTTCTTTACGCAAGAAATACTATGTCTATAAAGGCTCATTTTTTTTTGTATTTGAGTACTGAGACGAGTGGGATCGGACCGGGGAGAGAAGGCTAAAATGAAATTTTGGCCAAATGTATTTTACAACAGAAAAAACTGACCGTGCATATACTGTAGATACAACAAACTTTGTAAACTGTTTATAAAACGTAATGTGATGCCGCCGTTTTAATGACAGGCAAAATGCGTATTTGCACACTGATCAAAAACCCATTACTACATTTAACATTTAAACTATACTATATGGTCGTATGGTTCATGTTTACACTGTTAATATGCAGGTATCCATTACTAGCTCATTTCTTAATCTAGTATTCTACTCTCCGCATGTCTTTGCATGAATAAACGTAGTAAAACATGGTTTTCAGTAATGCTTTCGTAACTAAAAAAAAAATTAAAAAAAATTACAGAATCAGATCACAGTGAAATCTTTATATTTTATCATGCAGAATGTATTATTCTGTGTATAGCTTATACATATAGGATAATGAGGGGAGAGCTCTGGTACAATTTAAACTTTTCACTGCAACTGTATTTTCACAAAACTTTTTTTTTTTTGTTTAGACCTTCATGAGACCAGCATCCCTGGTCCTCAACAATATCAAGTTTTTGCCAGGTGGGCGGATACATGCTGGATATGCTATCCACCTTATTTTTCAATGCGGAAGTAAGCGGTTTTCTGGTAATGTGTTAGACGTCCGTTTCAAAATCCGCCATCGGGAAATAACGAGAAGAATCTCAAACTGCAGTAAACGGTAAAACAGTTTGCACTACAAACCAGTGTATTCACAATTAAGATAATACATTAAAATAATATGGTAAGACACACCAGTTTGCAATATCAAGCAGCAAAACAAGCTTTTTGTGCAGCTAAAAATAGCTGGAAGTGGATGAGACCGGAAGCCAGACACAAAAAATTTACAAATGGCTGCACCCACTCTTATGGGAAAAATAAGGTGGATAGTGACGGTATGGCTATAGTTTCTTATAATGTCCTATTGTGACTGGAACTGTGTTGGACAGAATTATTTAAATTAAATTTTAAAATAGTTTGGCAAAAATGCTTTTGCTTTACCTTCCCCTCTTCTCAATGACACACATAAAGAGGTTAACCAAATAACACAAATTAGCTTAAAACCAAACAGAATAGCTAAAAAAAATATTTATCTTTAAACTTTATTATTATCATTATTATTATTATGGTTATTGATAGTGAATAAATCTAAAACTTTTGAGAATATTATTTTGTGTTAATTAATTTGTCATTCATTAAGTAATAAACTAACTACTAAATTCATTAAGAATTGATGAAAATGGGGAGAATGGGGGGGCGTGCCCTTTCTCAGTTTCAGCACATGCCCCTTTTATTTTTATGTTTACATTTCAAGTAAAGTTTACTAATAATCCTGATCAGCCAAAAAAGATAAACTCTAAATGATACTTAATTTACAATGCATTTTCACATTTAACTCTAATATTAATAGCAATAAAATAAAACTGTGTTGGAATATCTGCAGTAGCAGCCTTAGTTGTATCTCAAGTTAATATCAGACCACAAAATTCAATTTATGTCAATTTATATATTAAAAAACTAGACAGGATATTTTTTGTTGTGTATATATATAAGGTAAAGGGATCCTGACATCTCACAAGAACTGCCGGCTGTGTATTCTACACCAGTGCTTCTCAATCCTGGTCCTGGGGGCCCCCTGCTCTGCACATTTTGCATTTCTCCCTTATTTACCACACCTGATTGAGATCGTCAGCGTATTAGGAGAGAGATCCATGAACTGAACTAACGAGCTGATGATCTCAATCAAATAAGGAAGACATGCAAACTGTGCAGAGCAAAATGTTCCAGCAAACTGGAATTGAGAACCACTGTTCTACACCACCTAAAAACAATAGTAAAACGAAGACTGTTGTCATATTGCCACATTGCAAAAGCCAAAAACAGAATTTTTACTTTATGAAATTGTCAATAGTTTGAAGGATCTTTGTTGTTTTTCTGATGACATATAACGTTTACAGTGTTCTTGTATTTACAGATACAGTCAGCACAGCTCACATTGCGAGTGAGGAGTAAACTGAGGCCCCTAGACTATGTTGTACTGTGGTTTTTCTACATCATTAATAAATGGTGAATAAAATGCCACCACACTGACAAAGTTTGATGTACATGCGTATTTTAGGCACTTTCTGTGTACTTCCAAAGGACTTTTTTAAATCCAATTAAATTTTAATTACCTTAATCAATTCAAAAATGTTGAAAAATGAGGAAGGCTTCACAAATTTGTGTGTCATCCCTTGCGCTATTGCCGAGCCGATCTTCGGTTCCACTGTTCCACTTTTCCCTCATCCTGATTGGCCCATCGTCTAGCTCACGATTGGACGGACTGGTGTTCCACTTAGCGTGCATCTAAATTCAGTCATGCCATGTAGGTTCGCATTGGTCCTTCTCAAGGGTTCCACAAAGCGTGCACCCTGATTGGCCTGTGGGCGGGGACCTCTAGCCAGCGCATTTTAGTGTTTTGACAGTGAGTGATCGATTGCCATCTTCGGCGCCATCTACATTATCTTTTTCTGACATTCATTGTTCACTTTTCCGATTTGAAAAGGTAAGAGAGTATGCTTTTCGTATGGTTTGCTGATTTTCATATGATTTGCTAATGTTGTTGTACTGTAAAGTGATTTAAAGTCATTGCCCTTTGATGTACTGTAGTAAAAGCAACAGTCATTTTGTGTGTAATGGGTTTTTACTGGGTGGTTACTATAGTAAAACCATGTTCGTCCCTTCGTAAGTGTTTGTGTGCCTGATGTTAATTAAAAGTAAAACTACATCAGTTTTCTGCAAGGTTACATGCATGTTTTGTTGTAAAGTTAGCCATACTTTGCAAGAGTGCAGGTCACAGCAAGGTGTGAAAATGGCTGAGCTGTGTGTGGGGGGATGGGAACAGATAACAAAACTTAGTAGGGTCATGTAAAGGTGTCTGTATGACTTTTCTGGGCTTTGATCTTTAGCTCTTTTTGAGTAGAGAAAAAAGTTTTTGATTTTATTGTAGAGAAAAAAAAAATTGTGTTGTAAAAAATTGTCACTAAAATGTATTTATCTGTTATTTATTTAAAAAGTGTTTATATAGTAGTGGCCAAAAGGAAAATTGATGTTACGTTGATGCAGATTTTTCAAAGTGCAATTTGTAGTTGTATTTGGAAAATGTTTAACTTTTGTATGTAAGGTTTTTTTTGTGAAAACGCAAGAATAAATGCTTATTGAAGAATGCCCGGGAAAACCAATATAAATGAGAATCAAAGAAATATTAAAATCTGATTATAGTACAGTCACTGTATAAGGTTTTTCCTGTGACATTTTTATTTTTCTATGAATTGTTTTGCACAATAAAATAAAACCCATCAACTGTGATAAACCAACAAATTACATTTTTATAGTCAATAAAAGCAAATATTGTGCAAATGTCCCCTTGGACATCACTTTTGGCCACTACTGTAAATCTAACAAGTGTATTTGTGTGTTTTAACAGTGCTATGTCAGTTGATTTTTTTTTTTTTTTTTTTGTCTTGTAGAAGATGGATTACAGTGCCCAGTTACACAGGGAGGCCTCTGGTGAGCTCACCCGTAAGCCCTCACCTCAGGCAGACACTCATGGCCTTCTGCAAGGGTGATGGAGGAGGTTATCACTCGCGTGGCAGCAGCAGGAAGTGACCTGTCCAGTGAAAAGCAGTGAAAGCACCCTGTAGTTTGGGTAAAACCTTTAAATGGTTGCTGTCCAGTGATATTGGTGATGTAGCCATGGTGCTGCCCGTGCATCAGCGGGAATGTGAGGGCAGTGACACCACCCAGTCTGCCGTCACAGGCAACAAAGATGCCTTGCTGCGGTACGCTGGTTTGTTTCCTAAATGTGCTGGATGCCATCAGAGAGCAGCGAGTTAGAGAAGGCACCAGCACATGATGGCCTGCTTCCCATATGCTCTGGAATAGGAAGCCCTACCGCAGAGCTGGAGAAGCTCCTCCAAAAGTCCTTTATGTGGATCGGGACTGCTGCTCTTCCACGGGCAAAGGCAAGGCAGCTGCTCTGTTTGCGGAGTGGGACCAGCTGGCTGTCAGGTTGGATGTGTGGCACTTTATGCGGCGGTTCGCTGTAGGAGTGACCACAGACAGCCATCCGCTGTACAGTGTCTTCATGAAAAACCCCTCCGCTTGAATCTTCAAGTGGGATGCTTCAGATGTGGAGAGGCTAAAGGAGGCCAAGCGGTCAACAGGCTGCCAGCCCACCTCCAAAGAGGTTGCAAGAGTAATCCCCAGTAAAATCAACTCTATTCAGAAGTAGTGGACAGCACATTCCAGGGCCCAGTTTATGGCAAGGAGGCCCCTCCCTGACCACACTAGTGGACAGAGGTTTGCTACATTTTGATTGGATCTTGGTGAATTAACATAAGTAAACTGTGCAACACCATCAGATAAAGATGACAGGACAACAGCCAGACATCTCTTAGAGTGCAAGAAGAAGACCTTTGGTACAAACCCCGGGAAGGACAGGACTTCCAACCAGCCAGTCACAGCGGGGAAATGGAGAAGCGCCAAACTGCAATCTCCTCTTCATCGGAAAGGGATAAAGGTACCCTTCCAAACGACACTCAACGTTCGGAGTCTGCTACCTGTGAAGGAAAAGACACAAACAGGACAACCTTCGTTCTGAGTCTCAGTCCAGTAAGGGAAGAGACAGAAACAGATCAACCAGTTCTGAGTCTGCGACCCACAAGAGTGAGACAACAACAGATACCAAGTCTCCAGGTTTTGAGGCAGCAACAGATACAACCGCATTCTGAGCCTCCAGTCTGCGAGGAAAGAGATACTCTACGTTCAGAGTCTTCATCCAGCGAGACAACAACAGATGCAGCGTCCTGAGGCTCCATCCTAGAGAGACAAAGTGGATTGACACAGACATTTGCAACAAGTTTTAAGCTCCGGCGAGCAAACCTTCACTTCAGGCACTTTTGCTTGCGTGTTCCAAGTTAAGGACCTTCGGCATCTACTCCAGGGCCACATCTGCGTGTTCCAGATCTTAGGACCCTTTGGTGCTCCAGGAGACCAGCATCCTACTGCGCCTCATGTTCAAGGCTGTCGAAACGGATTCCTGCTCCTTCCCCCGCCGTACTGCCACCAGCACAACCAGTGGAAGCGAATGTAATTAACACTTCCAAACCTCTTCCAGAGACCTTGCCATTGTTGTATATTATCAGTATATGACATTCTAATTCACATTAGGTATTATATACCTGTACCTCATGTACAAATGTCTCTTTTGTAAAACATCATGTACAGTACTTATGTAAAGTTTTTGTTGTCTCAGTTTTGTATGTGTAGTCAACTATTTATTATAGTTATAGTATTTATAGTACATGTATAGTCATATGGTTAACCGTTGTATAGGTCTATAATTGCTTTTCTTATTCATGTACTATTGTATGTTTATATTATGCTTAACTAGTATGTAGCGCCGTGGTCCTGTGAGACACAACATCTTGTTCCACTATATGTCCACACATGTAGCAGAATGACAATAAAGCTCGACTTGACTTGACTTGACATAGCTGATTGCTGTTGATAACAAATCTTACACGTATTGGTTTGATGCATAATAAGGTTCTTCACCTTATTTGTTTCAGAGTAGCAACAGGTTATCTTTTCAGATAACGTAGCTCTGACATAGCAACACCCAGTATAATCACTTGCATTTTATGCATCTTATGCACTTTATTCCTTTTCCATTCATGGTATTCATTTAGTAGTTGTTGATTACTCTTGTCCATCTTTTGTTAATAAAATCTATTTTATTACAACTTGTGTCTTCCTTGTGTTGATAATACAGTAAGAGGTTCTACAAGTTAGAGATCCCACCAATCTTTCTCAGCTGTGACATGAGTACCCATCACTACCCTATTTTGCCTCCCTAGGTGGGCAAAAGCAAAATTCAGTGATTGGTGTCCCTGGGTGGGCTAACTTAGAATGGAATGAGCCTCCTGTTTTATCAGCTCAAGTCAATACACTAAAAGATAACAATAGAAGTAACTTTAGCAGGAAACAAAGTTTTTCGCTGAGTCAGAAACCAATTGCATAGCAAGAGTGGTTCCCTCTAAGCCTGACTGATAGTTTCCTTGCTCAACTCTTTGGTACTATTTATGAATAGGATTGGTTGCAAAGTGTATAGAATTGTGACGTTCGCTGTGGCTGAAAAGTAACACATGAAACACTGCTTACATTTATATTTTATTCTGTGATAATTCTGGGTTGGCACAGCTTTTTCTGAGGGTGGCAGTTGCCACCCCGGTAGATCCCCCCCTGCTTACTTGTGAATTCAGTTCACTGGAGACTCGGATCATTTTTGAATCAGTGAGTTGTCGACTCGAGAACGGCTGCAATCGGATCATTCCAATTCGTGAATGAATTTAGTGCGATTTGCGAATCGATTTAACAGGTTCATTTAAAAGAATCAGTTTGTTCATGAATCAGACTCCGCTTCTGCGTCTCGGAGCATGTGATGTATTATAAGAAGTAACGATTTATTTTATTAAATTTGAAGTAAAAAGTACGATCTTACGCTTTGGAATGTAGTGAAGTGAAAGTAAGTTACTCAAAATAAAACTACTCCTAAAACTACTAAATAAAAGTACAGATACTAGTACTTAAAAATGAAATCTGAATGTGTTGTTGAAGTTTTTACTAAGTTTTATTTTTATTTTTTATTTTTTATTTTTTTTTTAAACTCCGTCTCAATTAGCAAACTTAAAACAGAGGTGCCATGACACTGCTAAAGGCCAGGCGAGGCAAGCTACAAATGGGTCTTCCTGAAAATTCAGTCTGTCAAAAATAGTTTCATCTTATTAAAACTAATGTTTGACCCAATATTTGTATGTTTTTCTCACATCTTTCATGTCTGTGTGTTTTAATTTAGTTACTTCTGATGTTACATCCTTTTTTTTCTTGGAATATTATTATTAAAAGACATGTTATTTGACATTCAAGAGTTTAAACATCACTAACAATGCATGCACCATGCAAACATTTGCTCGCATCCTAACAGCATGTACGACATGTAGCTAAGTGAATTTGGAGAATTTGTTGCACTGGCTTCGACTCTAACACTGACAAACTAAATATAATAAAATCTACATGAGATCAAATAATCAGCTATACTGCAACAAATCACATTAACATTAGAATTACTGTCAAATGTGTACTATCAATACAAGTCAAAATGTTTTTATAAAGCACATTAAACACAACATATGTTGATCTGCGGTTTTATAAATACAGCCGTATCCAAAGAACAATAATAACACAATATTTATACAGGGTGGGCCATTTATATGGATACACCTTAATAAAATGGGAATGGTTGGTGATATTAACGTCCTGTTTGTGGCACATTAGTATATGTGAGGGGGCAAACTTTTCAAGATGGGTGGTGACCATGGTGGCCATTTTGAAGTCGGCCATCTTGGATCCAACTTTTGTTTTTTCAATAGGAAGAGGGTCATGTGACACATCAAACTTATTGGGAATTTCACAAGAAAAACAATGGTGTGCTTGGTTTTAACGTAACTTTATTCTTTCATGAGTTATTTACAAGTTTCTGACCACTTATAAAATGTGTTCAATGTGCTGCCCATTGTGTTGGATTGTCAATGCAACCCTCTTCTCCCACTCTTCACACACTGATAGCAACACCGCAGGAGAAATGCCAGCACAGGCTTCCAGTATCCGTAGTTTCAGGTGCTGCACATCTCGTATCTTCACACCATAGACAATTGCCTTCAGATGACCCCAAAGATAAAAGTCTAAGGGGGTCAGATCGGGAGACCTTGGGGGCCATTCAACTGGCTTTTCACTTTTCAGGAAACTGTTCATCTAGGAATGCTCGGACCTGACACCCATAATGTGGTGGTGCACCATCTTGCTGGAAAAACTCAGGAAACGTGCCAGCTTCAGTGCATAAAGAGGGAAACACATCATCATGTAGCAATTTCAAATATCCAGTGGCCTTGAGGTTTCCATTGATGAAGAATGGCCCCACTATCTTTGTACCCCATATACCACACCATACCATCACTTTTTTTGTTCCAACAGTCTTGGAGGGATCTATCCAATGTGGGTTAGTGTCAGACCAATAGCGGTGGCTTTGTTTGTTAACTTCACCATTCACATAAAAGTTTGCCTCATCACTGAACAAAATCTTCTGCGTGAACTGAGGGTCCTGTTCCAATTTTTGTTTTGCCCATTCTGCAAATTCTGTGCGCCGATCTGGGTCATCCTCGTTGAGATGCTGCAGTAGCTGGAGTTTGTAAGGGTGCCATTTGTGAGTAGCTAATATCCGCCGAAGGGATGTTCGACTAATGCCACTCTCCAGTGACATGCGGCGAGTGCTACGCTGTGGGCTCTTGCTGAATGAAGTTAGGACAGCCACTGATGTTTCTTCATTAGTGACGGTTTTCATGCGTCCACATTTTGGCAAATCCAACACTGAACCAGTTTCACGAAACTTAGCAAGCAGTTTGCTAACTGTAGCATGGGAGATGGGTGGTCTCGTAGGGTGTCTTGCATTGAAATCTGCTGCAATGACCCGGTTACTGCGTTCACCAGATATCAACACAATTTCGATCCGCTCCTCACGTGTTAACCTCTTCGACATGTCAATGGTTGTGAACAAAGAGAAACTTGTAAATAACTCATGAAAGAATAAAGTTACGTTAAAAACAAGCACACCATTGTTTTTCTTGTGAAATTCCCAATAAGTTTGATGTGTCACATGACCCTCTTCCTATTGAAAAAACAAAAGTTGGATCCAAGATGGCCGACTTCAAAATGGCCACCATGGTCACCACCCATCTTGAAAAGTTTGCCCCCTCACATATACTAATGTGCCACAAACAGGACGTTAATATCACAAACCATTCCCATTTTATTAAGGTGTATCCATATAAATGGCCCACCCTGTATAACAAATAAATGAAAAAGAATTTAGTTAATAAAAATAATCGATACATAACAAATATTTGCAGTTTGCTGGTGTCACTAATGAAGATTTGAATTAAGATGTTTTTTGGTTTGTTTGTTTATTTTTTAACTCATGTAAAAAAAAAAAAAAACCTGAGTTCACCACTTTAAATGTGCACCAGAAGAACATGACTTTTGTGCAAATCATTTTGGTGCTCATGCACTTTGACTCTGTTTGGCTGGTTAAACACTCATCAAGTGTGAACCACATGGATTAAATGACACTTGTTTAGTGTGATGTGCACAGCAGCCTTTAAACCACCAACATTATTGTTAAGACTCATATACTTGCAATATCAGTCACATTGCAAGAAAGGTGTTTTGCGGTGCATTTCCAAGAAACAAAGCATAATTTCACACCTGCCTCTTTTTAGCTTAATAAATATCAGTCCAGTGAGAATCTCTCACACTGCTGATGCTTTCTCTACTCCAGATCAGACTCTACAAGGCTCTTTCATTTACACAAGCTCAGGATCACCACAGGTAAATCTGCATCCTCTTTATATGAAGATTTTTTTTTTTTTCTTCAATAAATGATAATGCATGAATTTGTTAGCCGTGTTCATCTTATTTTATTAATGTACAGTTGTCATTTAAAGGTTGAAGTTTTTCTTTTGTAACTTTTTCGGTTTGTGGTAGGTTAGTTAGTTTTGTGTTTGTGGTTAGTTAGTGGATCATATAGATTGTTAATGTGATTCTCTACTTTAGTATGAACCTGGTGCAAATTGACTTCATCCACCAGCTTTTTCAAAGACACTGAGAAATGAAAAATGATAAAGAAGCATACAAGAAACACAAATTTTATTCTTTGTCTCTAATGCACTGTCATTCAGACATGTTTTGTGGCCACCAAATGAAAATTTGACATACTCTAGATATTATGATCAAAATAAGCGCCTTTTCATCATGTTACAGTTTAACAATGTCAGTGCCATTCAAATATCTGTCTGTCTGTCTGGTCAAAATCAACATTCAAACAGTAGTAAACACTGCTGACTTCTGTTCTCACAGCTGCTGTTTGCTCTCATACTAAATGTCTGGTTTCTCAACCTGCTGTTTTCTCTTATTTGTCTCAGGATGAGATCTGCAGCTCTTCTCTTCCTTGTTTTCAATCTGGCTCTCAGTGATGAAGCGAATCATCAGATCTCTGATGGATTTGCTAATTTCAAGAGAAGACACATTATCCCACTTTTAACACTAGTAATATAAATGATTGGGTGCACCGCCTTCAGAATAATGGGCTCTGTGACGATAAATCCCACAGTCGGATATCCTTCATCCAGGATTTGGATGAAAATATTATAAATATCTGTACAGGGGGTGGTGAAAACATTGGGGGAGACCTTTTTAACAGTAGAAATCGTTTCCAAGTGTACAGTGTCAAAAGTCAAATAAATGATAGCGGGTGTTCCATTTATGACTGTAACACTGGTCAATTTTTTGTAACTGTTGCTTGTGTCATGAAAGTACCTGTGCACTATAAGAGACAATATGGAGGAACCTGGAGTCCATGCTATTAAACAGCACGATTTGTTTTAATCACTGTGGGACTGAAGAACTATCTGGGGCTTGAAATGATGCTGTACTTATAACAAATTACCTATATATCAAAAAAGTTGCTATGCCACAAACATGTTTAAGTCTGATATAATTCCAAAAGCATTTCAATAAAAGCTTAATGCAGTTTGCAAAGCACAGTTTGGTATCATGTCTATTCTTTATTAAATCACATTGATTATTGTAGAGGACATTTTATTATTATTTGCTTTACCTACCCACTTAGCATCTTTAGGTTAAAATAACATTAAACATTTAAATCCAAATTTTCAGAGAAAAATGCAATAAATGCAATAAATCCATCAGGGCTTACTTTTTTTTTTTTTTTTTAGGAGCACTTGTGCTTCTAATTTAAAACATTTAGGAGCACAGTCCAAATTTTAGGAGCACCTTCTAACCAATAATCAAAAAATCTGATCAAAAATGAGCCTTCCCATGATGAGGTGATATTTGACTCCTTAAAGTAAATTAGAGGGGAATTTTGTTTTTACCTTTGTAATGGTATTTTTTAAACTTTATTAAAAGTTTGTCATCTTTTATGTCAATTTAATATATATATATATATATATATATATATATATATATATATATATATATATATATATATATATATATATATATATATTATAAGCTTTTTAAAATTTCTAATTAAAACAACAGAATAAGTTACCAATCAAATGAAATCAGTATTAACAAAATTAATTTGTTCTAGGTGGCACAGAAGAACTCAAAAGTGGCTTGTAGGTGTATTTTCATATATTTAATGAGGCTCGGAGGTGGCATGCGTGCAATCAAATTCATAAATTCATGTTGAGAGTCATGTTTTAAGTATAAAAACGCACGTTCATTCATAAAAGAAACAGCTGTGTTTGAACAGAGATGAGCAGTAGCTCAGTTGTAACTTTGTTTGGACGAAATAGAGCAAAATCAGGCAATAGTGTTATAGTCAGACTGTGACAATGTAAGTCACTTAATATTAACTTCTTGTTTATTTAACTGTTGTATTAAATCAGTATTTCACAAACTCCCTTAAACATCATTAAAAGCTGTCACTCATCTTAGTTCATCGCGATCTCACAAAGTTCCATTATAATCAACGAAGCTCTACAGTGCACAGTGAATCTCTTAATTACACTCTCTCTACACTTTGTTTATGAAATGATTCGTCAGATATGTCTGTGATACATTACTCAGCGTCGAAAACTAGGATGCCCCATATGCGGTATATAATGGAAAGTTTTTGCGATATATAATGGAAACGCGCCTAGTGTCAGAAATCTTGGCATCATAATAGATTCATCTCTTGGTTTTGATGAAAAGATTAATTCGGTTGTACAAGGCAGTTTTTAATCAGAATTATCTCCAAGTTAAAACCTTTTCTGAGTTTGGAGATTGTTATTCTATCACTTGGCGAATGGATACTGTAACTCACTTTATGTAGGGATCTGTCAACGGTTCTGCAGTCTCGATTGCAGCTCGTGCAGAACGCCGCAGCTACACATTACTCCGGTGCTATCGTCTCCCCACTGGCTACCAGACAGGTATAGCATTAATTTTAAGATTTTATTTTTGGTTTTTACAGCTTTGCACAACTTGTCCCCAAATTATATTAGCAACCTCTTAGGGTCTCACACACCTAGTCAGTAGATCTACCTTCCTGCAGACTTCATTTCCAACCCTTCTTCAACACACCTGCCTGTAATTTTTAAGTGAACACCCTGATTAGCTGCTTCAAGTGTGATTTTGAAGGGAGCTGAACTCCTCCGGGCATGATTACTATACATCTTTATCAAACAGTAAAACAACACACCTGTCTTTTTTTTTTTTTTTTTTTTTTTCACACCAATTTCGTATTCTACGCTTATCACCATAACGGTGACATCAAAATCTAAGTCTCTGTTATTCTCAGTAAGACTTTTTGTAAATGTATGACAGAAATAAAGTAAAACTGGTTTGCTGGTAATGCTGTTTTTGGAGTTATTGAAATTGGAGCTTCATCAAACAAAGGCTGAGTTTTTACTTTCAACCTAAATTTGACATCTGAGCAACATTAGAGTCCACATCCAATGTCCAGTGGGAAGCTTCCAGATTAAATCTTTATTAGAATGTTAGAGGATAATGGTCTAACAATGTTATCAATAAACATTTGTAGAATGATTTTAGAGAATGTTATCCTACCTTTAGGAGAATATTTTGGGAACTAAAATAAAACTTGCCACTGAAAACATTACCAGAACATAGCATAATGTCCTCGGAACATTCGTAGAACAAAAAAAAAAAAAATGTATCTAGCTGAGACTCTTCCTCTTTAGCCTTCTGATAAAATTGGAATATTTTCACTGGACACGCGTCTTTGATCATTGAGCTTATGTACAGTAGTGCGCATAAACTTGCACGCTGTGGAGTTAAAAAAAAAAATGAAAAAACAAAAAAAGAGAACAGGTCAGATTTTACAAGACGTGTCTCTTTTTCTTTATTGCCCTCCCTTTCTTAAAACCACGTTCTTTGTGAAAAGTACTCGCTTGCAAAGACCTGCACTGAAAATATAACAGGCCTGATTTGTTCTCAAGAGCTCCTATAACATTCAGTCTCAGTTTGGCGCCTCTGTAAGATAGGAGATTACAATATGTGGTTTCTTCAACCAGTGAAACCATGCGGTTTCCGTAGCTGCAGTAAACAAAGCAGCACAGCACCTGACCTTTAAACTTGCAGTGCTCATATTTAATCAAGTAAACCGTAGCCTTTTGAAGTGGAAGTTAAATCTCACTTTACATGTAGGCCTATATTTTGTTAGTCTTCTCCTCCCACTTGTGATTCTTCCCACAGTACTATCTGCGCAGATATTAACAGCATCACTGGGTTTTAGGTTGCCAAGTTAAGGGGACAAATGGGTTGCAATTTGTATGTCGATTGTGTGAGAACAATGCATTCCATACAAGATCTGGCAACTGGAAAACCTAGGAATATATTGACATGATTATTCATATAATAAGGATTGGGCCACACAAATTACGTAAGTTTTACCAGAGGCAAATGTAGCAAACATAAAATATGCCCAGAGGTTTTTTTTTTTTTTTTTAATAGAAAGCTTAAAAATATGGGAGAAATATAGGAAAATATTTAAACAAGATGATAGTGGGACAGAATGGTAAAATACAGGAGAATCCCAGGAAAAACGGAAGGGTTGACAGGTATGTCATAATTTACAATGTATTTTTACATTTAACGGTAATATTAATAAAAATAGCAATAAAAATATGTAGGAATATCTGCAGTAACAGTCTTAGGAGTATCTCAAATTAATATTAGACCACAGAACTTTAAGTCAGTAAAATTTAAGTAAGTAGATATTTTCTACTAAAATATCTAAAAACGAGATATTTTATATATATATATATATATATATATATATATATATACACACACACACACACACACACACACACACACACCCACACACACATTTTTATATATATATATACACACACACACACATACACAGTTTATACTGAACCATTGTTCTAAAGGGGTGTATGTATTAGTTTTCTTTCGATAAATAAATATTACAGTAGTACAATAGAAAGCAGTTTATTCATCTATTTTGTAGTAGCGCCCACTACTGAGCAGTATTGTTACTTCAACTTACATCACTGATTTAAGTTGCAGATTGCCTAATATAAAATGTGACAAAACCAGTCATAAGGGTCAATTTTTCAAAAATTGAGAGATTGATACATCATCTGAAAGCTGAATAAATAAATATGCTTTCCACTGATGTACGGTTTGTTAGGATAGGACAGTATTTGGCCGAGCTACAACTATTTGAATATATGGAATCTGAGGGTGCAAAAAAATCTAAATATTGAGAAAATCGCCTTTAAAGTTGTCCAAATGAAGTTCTTAACAATGCATATTACCAATCCAAAATTATGTTTTTATATAATTACAGTAGGAAATTTACAAAATATCTTCATGAAACATGATCTTAACTTAATTTCCTAATGATTTTTGGCATAAAATAAAACTCATAATTTTGACCCACACAATGTATTTTTGGCTATTGCTACAAATATACCCCAGCGACTTGATTTTGTGGTCCAGGGTCACAAATGATTTTGCACATATCTTTGACCCTTAAAGACCATTTTCGGGGCACTTGACATGCCTGCACTTTTCTTTGCTTTTTCACTATTCCAGCAGTCAACATCAAGTGCTATATATCATTACAAACAGGAGAACTTAAAGTCCCAATTTCCTTTTGCCTTCTCTAAGAATGAATGAATTTCCAAAATTTTAAGAAAACTGTAAGCAACAATTGGAGATTTTTTAATGTGTACTCAAACAGAAGTTTGAATTTTTTTCTTTAGAAAGTTGTATTTGGGTGTTTTACACTTCCAAATAACATTGTCTACATATAACATTTTCCAAGCAAGTTATAGCCATTTATTTCAATATTGTTAAAAGACAGGTCTATTTAGTTATATATACACACAATATAGATGTGTTTAAAAATGTAAATTAAATGGAAACAGTATTACATAATGAAACAGTAAAAATAAATAAATAAATAAATAAATAAAGGTTTTTCAGAGAAATATAATTTTCAATCGGTATGAACAACAAATGTAAACAGTGCAGCAAGTAGTAAAACAATTGCATAAATGGTCTTGTGCAACAAATATACAAACAGTGCAAATGATTCACAAACTACACACAAAATAAGAGGAAAAATATACAGAGTGCAAATGATCTTTATAAACTATATAAGCATAATTTACATAATATAACAACCAAATGGATCGATTCCGTGTTTTACTGGGACAGCGCATAGCCACATGAAAACATAAATTCCAGTGCTTTATCCGATATTTACCGTTGTTTCATCCTTGTTTTTGGTTTGTTTTATGTCAAAGTGCTCTGTCGTGTGTTTTTCTGTACTTTTTCAGAGAGTTCTGTCATGCACATGTGTTATTTTGTGTTTGTTTTCATGCACGCACAACGCATTTTACTTGCACTTTGAGTTTGTTTAAATTTCCAAAGAAACATGCTAATTGGTGGTTCAAAAGTCCAAAACCTAAGTTTACTGGTTGAATAGATGACAGTTTGAACCAATCTGGGCATGGGGGTGGGGCTAAGTCTCAACAATTGTTACAGTTTGGCTCAGAGGAACAAAACGCATTGGTTTCTTTCGACGAATCAATGCCATCAAAATGTGATGCCGTAATCACGTTCACTACGGAGTCTCTGAATATCCATGATAC